>JAPTHN010000019.1:6375201-6924111 GCA_026936325.1 Platynereis dumerilii | reverse complement strand
TGTATTTGTGTGTGTATTTGTGTGTGTATTTGTGTGTGTATTTGTGTGTGTATTTGTGTGTGTATTTGTGTGTGTATTTGTGTGTGTATTTGTGTGTGTATTTGTGTGTGTATTTGTGTGTGTATTTGTGTGTGTATTTGCGTGTGTATTTGTGTGTGTATTTGTGTGTGTATTTGTGTGTGTATTTGCGTGTGTATTTGGGTGTGTATTTGTGTGTGTATTTGTGTGTGTATTTGTGTGTGTATTTGTGTGTGTATTTGTGTGTGTATTTGTGTGTGTATTTGTGTGTGTATTTGTGTGTGTATTTGTGTGTGTATTTGTGTGTGTATTTGTGTGTGTATTTGTGTGTGTATTTGTGTGTGTCTGTGTGTCAGTGTGTGTGTCTGTGTGTCGGTGTGTGTGTCTATGTCTATGTGTGTGTGTTGGTGTCTGTGTGTGTGTATCTGTGTGTGTGTTCATTTGTGTATCTGTGTGTGTGTGTCTGTGTGTGTGTCTGCATGTGTCTGTGTGTGTCTGTGCGAGTCTGTGTCTCAGTGTGTTGTTGTGCCAGTGTATGTGTTTGTTTGTCTGTCTGCGTGTGTGTGTGCGTCTGGGAGTGTGTCTGTGTGTGTGTGGTGTCTGTGTGTGTATATTTGTGTGTCTGTGTCTGTGCATATGTGTGTTTTTGCATGAGTGCATGTTTATGTCTCGGTGTTTGTGTCTCTGTGTTTGTCTGTGAGTGTGTCGGTGTCTACGTGTGTGTGTGTCTATGTGACTGTGTCTATATGTCAAGGTCTATGTGTCTGTGAGTGTCCATGTTTGTTCTTGTGTGTGTGTGTGTTTGTGTGTGTTTGTGTATGTGTGTCTGTGTGTGTCTGTGTGTGTGTCTGTGTATGTGTCTATGGGTGTGTCTGTGTGTGTCTGTGTGTGTCTGTGTGTGTCTGTGTGTGTCTGTGTGTGTCTGTGTGTGTCTGTGTGTATTTGTGTGTATTTGTGTGTGTATTTGTGTGTGTATTTGTGTGTGTATTTTGTGTGTATTTGTGTGTGTATTTGTGTGTGTATTTTGTGTTCTATGTGTGTGTCTGTGTGTCGGTGTGTGTGTCTATGTCTATGTGTGTGTGTTTGTGTTTGTGTGTGTATGTTGGTGTCTGTGTGTGTGTATCTGTGTGTGTATTCATTTGTGTATCTGTGTGTGTGTGTCTGTGTGTGTGTCTGCATGTGTCTGTGTGTGTCTGTGCGAGTCTGTGTCTCAGTGTGTTGTTGTGCCAGTGTATGTGTTTGTGTGTCTGTCTGCGTGTGTGTGTGCGTCTGGGAGTGTGTCTGTGTGTGTGGGTGTCTGTGTGTGTATATTTGTGTGTCTGTGTCTGTGCATATGTGTGTTTTTGCATGAGTGCATGTTTATGTCTCGGTGTTTGTGTCTCTGTGTTTGTCTGTCTATGTGACTGTGTCTATATGTCAAGGTCTATGTGTCTGTGAGTGTCCATGTTTGTTCTTGTGTGTGTGTGTGTGTGTCTGTGTATGTGTCTATGGGTGTGTCTGTGTGTGTGTCTGTGTGTGTCTGTGTGTGTCTGTGTGTGTCTGTGTGTGTCTGTGTGTGTATTTGTGTGTATTTGTGTGTATTTGTGTGTATTTATGTGTATTTGTGTTTGTATTTGTGTGTGTATTTGTGTGTGTATTTGTGTGTGTATTTGTGTGTGTATTTGTGTGTGTATTTGTGTGTGTATTTGTGTGTGTATTTGTGTGTGTATTTGTGTGTGTATTTGTGTGTGTATTTGTGTGTGTATTGGTGTGTGTATTTGTGTGTGTATTTGTGTGTGTATTTGTGTGTGTATTTGTGTGTGTATTTGTGTGTGTATTTGTGTGTGTATTTGTGTGTGTATTTGTGTGTGTATTTGTGTCTATGTGTGTGTCTGTGTGTCGGTTTGTGTGTCTATGTCTATGTGTGTATGTTGGTGTCTCTGTGTGTGTATCTGTGTGTGTGTTCATTTGTGTATCTGTGTGTGTGTGTCTGTGTGTGTGTCTGCATGTGTCTGTGTGTGTCTGTGCAAGTCTGTGTCTCAGTGTGTTTGTGTGCCAGTGTATGTGTTTGTGTGTCTGTCTGCGTGTGTGTGTGTGCGTCTGGGAGTGTGTCTGTGTGTGTGTGGGTGTCTGTGTGTGTATATTTGTGTGTCTGTGTCTGTGCATATGTGTGTTTTTGCATGAGTGCATGTTTATGTCTCGGTGTTTGTGTCTCTGTGTTTGTCTGTGAGTGTGTCGGTGTCTACGTGTTTGTGTGTCTATGTGACTGTGTCTATATGTCAAGGTCTATGTGTCTGTGAGTGTCCATGTTTGTTCTTGTGTGTGTGTGTATGTGTGTCTGTGTGTGTCTGTGTGTGTCTGTGTATGTGTCTATGGGTGTGTCTGTGTGTGTCTGTGTGTGTCTGTGTGTGTCTGTGTGTGTCTGTGTGTATTTGTGTGTATTTGTGTGTGTATTTGTGTGTGTATTTGTGTGTGTATTTGTGTGTGTATTTGTGTGTGTATTTGTGTGTGTTCTTTGTGTGTGTCTTGTGTGTGTATTTGTGTGTGTATTTGTGTGTGTATTTGTGTGTGTATTTGTGTGTGTATTTGTGTGTGTATTTGTGTGTGTATTTGTGTGTGTCTTTGTGTGTGTCTTTGTGTGTGTATTGTGTGTTTGTGTATTTGTGTGTGTATTTGTGTGTGTATTGTGTGTGTATTTGTGTGTGTATTTGTGTGTGTATTTGTGTGTGTATTTGTGTGTGTATTTGTGTGTGTATTGGTGTTTGTATTTGTGTGTGTATTCGTGTGTGTTTGGGTGTGTATTTGTGTGTGTATTTGTGTGTGTATTTGTGTGTGTATTTGTGTGTGTATTTGTGTGTGTATTTGTGTGTGTATTTGTGTGTGTATTTGTGTGCGTATTTGTGTGCGTATTTGTGTGCGTATTTGTGTGTGTATTTGTGTGTGTATTTGTGTGTGTATACACTGGCACACAAACACACTGATACACTACCTTTGCACAGACACACACAGACACATGCAGACACACACACAGACACACACACACAGATACACATTTATGAACACACACACAGATACACACACAGTGAAACCAACATACACACATAGACATAGACACACAAACCGACACACAGACACACACATAGACACAAATACACACACAAATACACACACAAATACACACTCAATTACACACACAAATACACACACAAATACACACACAAATACACACACAAATACACACACAAATAAACACACAAATGTGTGTGTGTATGTGTGTGTGTATGTGTGTCTGTGTGTGTCTGTTTGTGTGTCTGTGTATGTGTCTGTGTGTGTCTGTGTGTGTCTGTGTGTGTCTGTGTGTGTCTGTGTGTGTCTGTGTGTGTCTGTGTGTGTCTGTGTGTATTTGTGTGTATTTGTGTGTGTATTTGTGTGTGTATTTGTGTGTGTATTTGTGTGTGTATTTGTGTGTGTATTTGTGTGTGTATTTGTGTGTGTATTTGTGTGTGTATTTGTGTGTGTATTTGTGTGTGTATTTGTGTGTATGTGTGTGTCTGTGTGTCGGTGTGTGTGTCTATGTCTATGTGTGTATGTTGGTGTCTGTGTGTGTGTATCTGTGTGTGTATTCATTTGTGTATCTGTGTGTGTGTGTCTGTGTCTGCATGTGTCTGTGTGTGTCTGTGCGAGTCTGTGTCTCAGTGTGTTGTTGTGCCAGTGTATGTGTTTGTGTGTCTGTCTGCGTGTGTGTGTGCGTCTGGAGTGTGTCTGTGTGTGTGTGGGTGTCTGTGTGTGTATATTTGTGTGTCTGTGTCTGTGCATATGTGTGTTTTTGCATGAGTGCATGTTTATGTCTCGGTGTTTGTGTCTCTGTGTTTGTCTGTGAGTGTGTCGGTGTCTACATGTGTGTGTGTCTATGTGACTGTGTCTATATGTCAAGGTCTATGTGTCTGTGAGTGTCCATGTTTGTTCTTGTGTGTGTGTGTGTGTGTGTCTGTGTATGTGTCTATGGGTGTGTCTGTGTGTGTGTCTGTGTGTGTCTGTGTGTGTCTGTGTGTGTCTGTGTGTGTCTGTGTGTGTATTTGTGTGTATTTGTGTGTATTTGTGTTTGTATTTGTGTGTGTATTTGTGTGTGTATTTGTGTGTGTATTTGTGTGTGTATTTGTGTGTGTATTTGTGTGTGTATTTGTGTGTGTATTTGTGTGTGTATTTGTGTGTGTATTTGTGTGTGTATTTGTGTGTGTATTTGCGTGTGTATTTGCGTGTGTATTTGCGTGTGTATTTGCGTGTGTATTTGCGTGTGTATTTGCGTGTGTATTTGTGTGTGTATTTGTGTGTGTGTTTGTGTGTGTATTTGTGTGTGTATTTGTGTGTGTATTTGTGTGTGTATTTGTGTGTGTCTGTGTGTCAGTGTGTGTGTCTGTGTGTCAGTGTGTGTGTCTGTGTGTCGGTGTGTGTGTCTATGTCTATGTGTGTGTGTTGGTGTCTGTGTGTGTGTATCTGTGTGTGTGTTCATTTGTGTATCTGTGTGTGTGTGTCTGTGTGTGTGTCTGCATGTGTCTGTGTGTGTCTGTGCGAGTCTGTGTCTCAGTGTGTTGTTGTGCCAGTGTATGTGTTTGTTTGTCTGTCTGCGTGTGTGTGTGCGTCTGGGAGTGTGTCTGTGTGTGTGTGGGTGTCTGTGTGTGTATATTTGTGTGTCTGTGTCTGTGCATATGTGTGTTTTTGCATGAGTGCATGTTTATGTCTCGGTGTTTGTGTCTCTGTGTTTGTCTGTGAGTGTGTCGGTGTCTACGTGTGTGTGTGTCTATGTGACTGTGTCTATATGTCAAGGTCTATGTGTCTGTGAGTGTCCATGTTTGTTCTTGTGTGTGTGTGTGCATGTGTGTGTGTATGTGTGTCTGTGTGTGTCTGTGTGTGTGTCTGTGTATGTGTCTATGGGTGTGTCTGTGTGTGTCTGTGTGTGTCTGTGTGTGTCTGTGTGTGTCTGTGTGTGTCTGTGTGTGTCTGTGTGTATTTGTGTGTATTTGTGTGTGTATTTGTGTGTGTATTTGTGTGTGTATTTGTGTGTGTATTTGTGTGTATTTGTGTGTGTATTTGTGTGTGTATTTGTGTCTATGTGTGTGTCTGTGTGTCGGTGTGTGTGTCTATGTCTATGTGTGTATGTTGGTGTCTGTGTGTGTGTATCTGTGTGTGTATTCATTTGTGTATCTGTGTGTGTGTGTCTGTGTGTGTGTCTGCATGTGTCTGTGTGTGTCTGTGCGAGTCTGTGTCTCAGTGTGTTGTTGTGCCAGTGTATGTGTTTGTGTGTCTGTCTGCGTGTGTGTGTGCGTCTGGGAGTGTGTCTGTGTGTGTGTGGGTGTCTGTGTGTGTATATTTGTGTGTCTGTGTCTGTGCATATGTGTGTTTTTGCATGAGTGCATGTTTATGTCTCGGTGTTTGTGTCTCTGTGTTTGTCTGTGAGTGTGTCGGTGTCTACATGTGTGTGTGTCTATGTGACTGTGTCTATATGTCAAGGTCTATGTGTCTGTGAGTGTCCATGTTTGTTCTTGTGTGTGTGTGTGTGTGTGTCTGTGTATGTGTCTATGGGTGTGTCTGTGTGTGTGTCTGTGTGTGTCTGTGTGTGTCTGTGTGTGTCTGTGTGTGTCTGTGTGTGTATTTGTGTGTATTTGTGTGTATTTGTGTGTATTTGTGTGTATTTGTGTTTGTATTTGTGTGTGTATTTGTGTGTGTATTTGTGTGTGTATTTGTGTGTGTATTTGTGTGTGTATTTGTGTGTGTATTTGTGTGTGTATTTGTGTGTGTATTTGTGTGTGTATTTGTGTGTGTATTTGTGTGTGTATTTGTGTGTGTATTTGTGTGTTTATTTGTGTGTGTATTTGTGTGTGTATTTGTGTGTGTATTTGTGTGTGTATTTGTGTGTGTATTTGAGTGTGTATTTGTGTGTGTATTTGTGTGTGTATTTGTGTCTATGTGTGTGTCTGTGTGTCGGTTTGTGTGTCTATGTCTATGTGTGTATGTTGGTGTCTCTGTGTGTGTATCTGTGTGTGTGTTCATTTGTGTATCTGTGTGTGTGTGTCTGTGTGTGTGTCTGCATGTGTCTGTGTGTGTCTGTGCAAGTCTGTGTCTCAGTGTGTTTGTGTGCCAGTGTATGTGTTTGTGTGTCTGTCTGCGTGTGTGTGTGTGCGTCTGGGAGTGTGTCTGTGTGTGTGTGGGTGTCTGTGTGTGTATATTTGTGTGTCTGTGTCTGTGCATATGTGTGTTTTTGCATGAGTGCATGTTTATGTCTCGGTGTTTGTGTCTCTGTGTTTGTCTGTGAGTGTGTCGGTGTCTACGTGTTTGTGTGTCTATGTGACTGTGTCTATATGTCAAGGTCTATGTGTCTGTGAGTGTCCATGTTTGTTCTTGTGTGTGTGTGTATGTGTGTCTGTGTGTGTCTGTGTGTGTGTGTCTGTGTATGTGTCTATGGGTGTGTCTGTGTGTGTCTGTGTGTGTCTGTGTGTGTCTGTGTGTATTTGTGTGTATTTGTGTGTGTATTTGTGTGTGTATTTGTGTGTGTATTTGTGTGTGTATTTGTGTGTGTATTTGTGTGTGTCTTTGTGTGTGTCTTTGTGTGTGTATTTGTGTGTGTATTTGTGTGTGTATTTGTGTGTGTATTTGTGTGTGTATTTGTGTGTGTATTTGTGTGTGTATTTGTGTGTGTATTTGTGTGTGTATTTGCATGTGTATTTGCGTGTGTATTTGTGTGTGTATTTGTGTGTGTATTTGTGTGCGTATTTGTGTGCGTATTTGTGTGCGTATTTGTGTGCGTATTTGTGTGCGTATTTGTGTGCGTATTTGTGTGCGTATTTGTGTGCGTATTTGTGTGCGTATTTGTGTGCGTATTTGTGTGCGTATTTGTGTGTGTTTACACTGGCACACAAACACACTGATACACTACCTTGCACAGACACACACAGACACATGCAGACACACACACAGACACACACACACAGATACACAAATGAACACACACACAGATACACACACACAGACACCAACATACACAAATAGACATAGACACACACATAGACACAAATACACACACAAATACACACACAAATACACACTCAAATACACACACAAATACACACACAAATACACACACAAATACACACACAAATAAACACACAAATGTGTGTGTGTATGTGTGTGTGTATGTGTGTCTGTGTTTGTCTGTTTGTGTGTCTGTGTATGTGTCTGTGTGTGTCTGTGTGTGTCTGTGTGTGTCTGTGTGTGTCTGTGTGTGTCTGTGTGTGTCTGTGTGTGTCTGTGTGTATTTGTGTGTGTATTTGTGTGTGTATTTGTGTGTGTATTTGTGTGTGTATTTGTGTGTGTATTTGTGTGTGTATTTGTGTGTGTATTTGTGTGTGTATTTGTGTGTGTATTTGTGTGTGTCTGTGTGTCAGTGTGTGTGTCTGTGTGTCGGTGTGTGTGTCTATGTCTATGTGTGTGTGTTGGTGTCTGTGTGTGTGTATCTGTGTGTGTGTTCATTTGTGTATCTGTGTGTGTGTGTCTGTGTGTGTGTCTGCATGTGTCTGTGTGTGTCTGTGCGAGTCTGTGTCTCAGTGTGTTGTTGTGCCAGTGTATGTGTTTGTTTGTCTGTCTGCGTGTGTGTGTGCGTCTGGGAGTGTGTCTGTGTGTGTGTGGGTGTCTGTGTGTGTATATTTGTGTGTCTGTGTCTGTGCATATGTGTGTTTTTTGCATGTGTGCATGTTTATGTCTCGGTGTTTGTGTCTCTGTGTTTGTCTGTGAGTGTGTCGGTGTCTACGTGTGTGTGTGTCTATGTGACTGTGTCTATATGTCAAGGTCTATGTGTCTGTGAGTGTCCATGTTTGTTCTTGTGTGTGTGTGTGTATGTGTGTGTGTATGTGTGTCTGTGTGTGTCTGTGTGTGTGTCTGTGTATGTGTCTATGGGTGTGTCTGTGTGTGTCTGTGTGTGTCTGTGTGTGTCTGTGTGTGTCTGTGTGTGTCTGTGTGTGTCTGTGTGTATTTGTGTGTATTTGTGTGTGTATTTGTGTGTGTATTTGTGTGTGTATTTGTGTGTGTATTTGTGTGTATTTGTGTGTGTATTTGTGTGTGTATTTGTGTCTATGTGTGTGTCTGTGTGTCGGTGTGTGTGTCTATGTCTATGTGTGTATGTTGGTGTCTGTGTGTGTGTATCTGTGTGTGTATTCATTTGTGTATCTGTGTGTGTGTGTCTGTGTGTGTGTCTGCATGTGTCTGTGTGTGTCTGTGCGAGTCTGTGTCTCAGTGTGTTGTTGTGCCAGTGTATGTGTTTGTGTGTCTGTCTGCGTGTGTGTGTGCGTCTGGGAGTGTGTCTGTGTGTGTGTGGGTGTCTGTGTGTGTATATTTGTGTGTCTGTGTCTGTGCATATGTGTGTTTTTGCATGAGTGCATGTTTATGTCTCGGTGTTTGTGTCTCTGTGTTTGTCTGTGAGTGTGTCGGTGTCTACATGTGTGTGTGTCTATGTGACTGTGTCTATATGTCAAGGTCTATGTGTCTGTGAGTGTCCATGTTTGTTCTTGTGTGTGTGTGTGTGTGTCTGTGTATGTGTCTATGGGTGTGTCTGTGTGTGTGTCTGTGTGTGTCTGTGTGTGTCTGTGTGTGTCTGTGTGTGTCTGTGTGTGTATTTGTGTGTATTTGTGTGTATTTGTGTGTATTTATGTGTATTTGTGTTTGTATTTGTGTGTGTATTTGTGTGTGTATTTGTGTGTGTATTTGTGTGTGTATTTGTGTGTGTCTTTGTGTGTGTATTTGTGTGTGTATTTGTGTGTGTATTTGTGTGTGTATTTGTGTGTGTATTTGTGTGTGTATTTGTGTGTTTATTTGTGTGTGTATTTGTGTGTGTATTTGTGTGTGTATTTGTGTGTGTATTTGTGTGTGTAGTTGAGTGTGTATTTGTGTGTGTATTTGTGTGTGTATTTGTGTCTATGTGTGTGTCTGTGTGTCGGTTTGTGTGTCTATGTCTATGTGTGTATGTTGGTGTCTCTGTGTGTGTATCTGTGTGTGTGTTCATTTGTGTATCTGTGTGTGTGTGTCTGTGTGTGTGTCTGCATGTGTCTGTGTGTGTCTGTGCAAGTCTGTGTCTCAGTGTGTTTGTGTGCCAGTGTATGTGTTTGTGTGTCTGTCTGCGTGTGTGTGTGTGCGTCTGGGAGTGTGTCTGTGTGTGTGTGGGTGTCTGTGTGTGTATATTTGTGTGTCTGTGTCTGTGCATATGTGTGTTTTTGCATGAGTGCATGTTTATGTCTCGGTGTTTGTGTCTCTGTGTTTGTCTGTGAGTGTGTCGGTGTCTACGTGTTTGTGTGTCTATGTGACTGTGTCTATATGTCAAGGTCTATGTGTCTGTGAGTGTCCATGTTTGTTCTTGTGTGTGTGTGTGTATGTGTGTCTGTGTGTGTCTGTGTGTGTCTGTGTATGTGTCTATGGGTGTGTCTGTGTGTGTCTGTGTGTGTCTGTGTGTGTCTGTGTGTGTCTGTGTGTATTTGTGTGTATTTGTGTGTGTATTTGTGTGTGTATTTGTGTGTGTATTTGTGTGTGTATTTGTTTGTGTATTTGTGTGTGTCTTTGTGTGTGTCTTTGTGTGTGTATTTGTGTGTGTATTTGTGTGTGTATTTGTGTGTGTATTTGTGTGTGTATTTGTGTGTGTATTTGTGTGTGTATTTGTGTGTGTCTTTGTGTGTGTCTTTGTGTGTGTATTTGTGTGTGTATTTGTGTGTGTATTTGTGTGTGTATTTGTGTGTGTATTTGTGTGTGTATTTGTGTGTGTATTTGTGAGTGTATTTGTGTGTGTATTTGCGTGTGTATTTGCGTGTGTATTTGCGTGTGTATTTGCGTGTGTATTTGCGTGTGTATTTGCGTGTGTATTTGTGTGTGTATTTGTGTGTGTATTGGTGTGTGTATTTGTGTGTGTATTTGTGTGTGTATTTGTGTGTATTTGTGTGTGTATTTGTGTGTGTATTTGTGTGTGTATTTGTGTGTGTATTTGCGTGTGTATTTGCGTGTGTATACACTGGCACACAAACACACTGATACACTACCTTGCACAGACACACACAGACACATGCAGACACACACACAGACACACACACACAGATACACATATGAACACACACACAGATACACACACAGAGACACCAACATACACACATAGACATAGACACACAAACCGACACACAGACACACACATAGACACAAATACACACACAAATACACACACAAATACACACTCAAATACACACACAAATACACACACAAATACACACACAAATACACACACAAATACACACACAAATACACACACAAATGTGTGTGTGTATGTGTGTGTGTATGTGTGTCTGTGTGTGTCTGTTTGTGTGTCTGTGTATGTGTCTGTGTGTGTCTGTGTGTGTCTGTGTGTGTCTGTGTGTGTCTGTGTGTGTCTGTGTGTGTCTGTGTGTGTCTGTGTGTATTTGTGTGTATTTGTGTGTGTATTTGTGTGTGTATTTGTGTGTGTATTTGTGTGTGTATTTGTGTGTGTATTTGTGTGTGTATTTGTGTGTGTATTTGTGTGTGTATTTGTGTGTGTATTTGTGTGTGTATTTGTGTGTATGTGTGTGTCTGTGTGTCGGTGTGTGTGTCTATGTCTATGTGTGTATGTTGGTGTCTGTGTGTGTGTATCTGTGTGTGTATTCATTTGTGTATCTGTGTGTGTGTGTCTGTGTGTGTGTCTGCATGTGTCTGTGTGTGTCTGTGCGAGTCTGTGTCTCAGTGTGTTGTTGTGCCAGTGTATGTGTTTGTGTGTCTGTCTGCGTGTGTGTGTGCGTCTGGGAGTGTGTCTGTGTGTGTGTGGGTGTCTGTGTGTGTATATTTGTGTGTCTGTGTCTGTGCATATGTGTGTTTTTGCATGAGTGCATGTTTATGTCTCGGTGTTTGTGTCTCTGTGTTTGTCTGTGAGTGTGTCGGTGTCTACATGTGTGTGTGTCTATGTGACTGTGTCTATATGTCAAGGTCTATGTGTCTGTGAGTGTCCATGTTTGTTCTTGTGTGTGTGTGTGTGTGTGTCTGTGTATGTGTCTATGGGTGTGTCTGTGTGTGTGTCTGTGTGTGTCTGTGTGTGTCTGTGTGTGTCTGTGTGTGTCTGTGTGTGTATTTGTGTGTATTTGTGTGTATTTGTGTTTGTATTTGTGTGTGTATTTGTGTGTGTATTTGTGTGTGTATTTGTGTGTGTATTTGTGTGTGTCTTTGTGTGTGTATTTGTGTGTGTATTTGTGTGTGTATTTGTGTGTGTATTTGTGTGTGTATTTGTGTGTGTATTTGCGTGTGTATTTGCGTGTGTATTTGCGTGTGTATTTGCGTGTGTACTTGCGTGTGTATTTGCGTGTGTATTTGTGTGTGTATTTGTGTGTGTATTTGTGTGTGTATTTGTGTGTGTATTTGTGTGTGTATTTGTGTGTGTATTTGTGTGTGTCTGTGTGTCAGTGTGTGTGTCTGTGTGTCAGTGTGTGTGTCTGTGTGTCGGTGTGTGTGTCTATGTCTATGTGTGTGTGTTGGTGTCTGTGTGTGTGTATCTGTGTGTGTGTTCATTTGTGTATCTGTGTGTGTGTGTCTGTGTGTGTGTCTGCATGTGTCTGTGTGTGTCTGTGCGAGTCTGTGTCTCAGTGTGTTGTTGTGCCAGTGTATGTGTTTGTTTGTCTGTCTGCGTGTGTGTGTGCGTCTGGGAGTGTGTCTGTGTGTGTGTGGGTGTCTGTGTGTGTATATTTGTGTGTCTGTGTCTGTGCATATGTGTGTTTTTGCATGAGTGCATGTTTATGTCTCGGTGTTTGTGTCTCTGTGTTTGTCTGTGAGTGTGTCGGTGTCTACGTGTGTGTGTGTCTATGTGACTGTGTCTATATGTCAAGGTCTATGTGTCTGTGAGTGTCCATGTTTGTTCTTGTGTGTGTGTGTGCATGTGTGTGTGTATGTGTGTCTGTGTGTGTCTGTGTGTGTGTCTGTGTATGTGTCTATGGGTGTGTCTGTGTGTGTCTGTGTGTGTCTGTGTGTGTCTGTGTGTGTCTGTGTGTGTCTGTGTGTGTCTGTGTGTATTTGTGTGTATTTGTGTGTGTATTTGTGTGTGTATTTGTGTGTGTATTTGTGTGTGTATTTATGTGTATTTGTGTGTGTATTTGTGTGTGTATTTGTGTCTATGTGTGTGTCTGTGTGTCGGTGTGTGTGTCTATGTCTATGTGTGTATGTTGGTGTCTGTGTGTGTGTATCTGTGTGTGTGTTCATTTGTGTATCTGTGTGTGTGTGTCTGTGTGTGTGTCTGCATGTGTCTGTGTGTGTCTGTGCGAGTCTGTGTCTCAGTGTGTTGTTGTGCCAGTGTATGTGTTTGTGTGTCTGTCTGCGTGTGTGTGTGCGTCTGGGAGTGTGTCTGTGTGTGTGTGGGTGTCTGTGTGTGTATATTTGTGTGTCTGTGTCTGTGCATATGTGTGTTTTTGCATGAGTGCATGTTTATGTCTCGGTGTTTGTGTCTCTGTGTTTGTCTGTGAGTGTGTCGGTGTCTACATGTGTGTGTGTCTATGTGACTGTGTCTATATGTCAAGGTCTATGTGTCTGTGAGTGTCCATGTTTGTTCTTGTGTGTGTGTGTGTGTGTGTCTGTGTATGTGTCTATGGGTGTGTCTGTGTGTGTGTCTGTGTGTGTCTGTGTGTGTCTGTGTGTGTCTGTGTGTGTCTGTGTGTGTATTTGTGTGTATTTGTGTGTATTTGTGTGTATTTGTGTGTATTTGTGTTTGTATTTGTGTGTGTATTTGTGTGTGTATTTGTGTGTGTATTTGTGTGTGTATTTGTGTGTGTATTTGTGTGTGTATTTGTGTGTGTATTTGTGTGTGTATTTGTGTGTGTATTTGTGTGTGTATTTGTGTGTGTATTTGTGTGTGTATTTGTGTGTGTATTTGTGTGTGTATTTGTGTGTGTATTTGTGTGTGTATTTGTGTGTGTATTTGTGTGTGTATTTGTGTGTGTATTTGTGTCTATGTGTGTGTCTGTGTGTCGGTTTGTGTGTCTATGTCTATGTGTGTATGTTGGTGTCTCTGTGTGTGTATCTGTGTGTGTGTTCATTTGTGTATCTGTGTGTGTGTGTCTGTGTGTGTGTCTGCATGTGTCTGTGTGTGTCTGTGCAAGTCTGTGTCTCAGTGTGTTTGTGTGCCAGTGTATGTGTTTGTGTGTCTGTCTGCGTGTGTGTGTGCGTCTGGGAGTGTGTCTGTGTGTGTGTGGGTGTCTGTGCGTGTATATTTGTGTGTCTGTGTCTGTGCATATGTGTGTTTTTGCATGAGTGCATGTTTATGTCTCGGTGTTTGTGTCTCTGTGTTTGTCTGTGAGTGTGTCGGTGTCTACGTGTTTGTGTGTCTATGTGACTGTGTCTATATGTCAAGGTCTATGTGTCTGTGAGTGTCCATGTTTGTTCTTGTGTGTGTGTGTATGTGTGTCTGTGTGTGTCTGTGTGTGTGTCTGTGTATGTGTCTATGGGTGTGTCTGTGTGTGTCTGTGTGTGTCTGTGTGTGTCTGTGTGTATTTGTGTGTATTTGTGTGTGTATTTGTGTGTGTATTTGTGTGTGTATTTGTGTGTGTATTTGTGTGTGTATTTGTGTGTGTCTTTGTGTGTGTCTTTGTGTGTGTATTTGTGTGTGTATTTGTGTGTGTATTTGTGTGTGTATTTGTGTGTGAATTTGTGTGTGTATTTGTGTGTGTATTTGTGTGTGTATTTGTGTGTGTATTTGCATGTGTATTTGCGTGTGTATTTGTGTGTGTATTTGTGTGTGTGTTTGCGTGTGTATTTGCGTGTGTATTTGTGTGTGTATTTGTGTGTGTATTTGTGTGTGTATTTGTGTGTGTATTTGTGTGTGTATTTGTCTGTGTATTTGTGTGTGTATTTGTGTGTGTATTTGCGTGTGTATTTGCGTGTGTTTACACTGGCACACAAACACACTGATACACTACCTTGCACAGACACACACAGACACATGCAGACACACACACAGACACACACACACAGATACACAAATGAACACACACACAGATACACACACACAGACACCAACATACACAAATAGACATAGACACACACATAGACACAAATACACACACAAATACACACACAAATACACACACAAATACACACACAAATACACACACAAATACACACACAAATACACACACAAATACACACACAAATAAACACACAAATGTGTGTGTGTATGTGTGTGTGTATGTGTGTCTGTGTGTGTCTGTGTGTGTGTCTGTGTGTGTCTGTGTGTGTCTGTGTGTGTCTGTGTGTGTCTGTGTGTGTCTGTGTGTGTCTGTGTGTGTCTGTGTGTATTTGTGTGTGTATTTGTGTGTGTATTTGTGTGTGTATTTGTGTGTGTATTTGTGTGTGTATTTGTGTGTGTATTTGTGTGTGTATTTGTGTGTGTATTTGTGTGTGTATTTGTGTGTGTATTTGTGTGTGTATTTGTGTGTGTATTTGTGTCTATGTGTGTGTCTGTGTGTCGGTGTGTGTGTCTATGTCTATGTGTGTATGTTGGTGTCTGTGTGTGTGTATCTGTGTGTGTATTCATTTGTGTATCTGTGTGTGTGTGTCTGTGTGTGTGTCTGCATGTGTCTGTGTGTGTCTGTGCGAGTCTGTGTCTCAGTGTGTTGTTGTGCCAGTGTATGTGTTTGTGTGTCTGTCTGCGTGTGTGTGTGCGTCTGGGAG
The DNA here is from genome assembly GCA_026936325.1 of Platynereis dumerilii. Classification (NCBI taxonomy): domain Eukaryota; kingdom Metazoa; phylum Annelida; class Polychaeta; order Phyllodocida; family Nereididae; genus Platynereis; species Platynereis dumerilii. The sequence continues at coordinate 6,909,372 of JAPTHN010000019.1, read as the reverse complement.
TGTGTCTGTGTGTGTGTGGGTGTCTGTGTGTGTATATTTGTGTGTCTGTGTCTGTGCATATGTGTGTTTTTGCATGAGTGCATGTTTATGTCTCGGTGTTTGTGTCTCTGTGTTTGTCTGTGAGTGTGTCGGTGTCTACATGTGTGTGTGTCTATGTGACTGTGTCTATATGTCAAGGTCTATGTGTCTGTGAGTGTCCATGTTTGTTCTTGTGTGTGTGTGTGTGTGTGTGTGTATGTGTCTATGGGTGTGTCTGTGTGTGTGTCTGTGTGTGTCTGTGTGTGTCTGTGTGTGTCTGTGTGTGTCTGTGTGTGTATTTGTGTGTATTTGTGTGTATTTGTGTGTATTTGTGTTTGTATTTGTGTGTGTATTTGTGTGTGTATTTGTGTGTGTATTTGTGTGTGTATTTGTGTGTGTATTTGTGTGTGTATTTGTGTGTGTATTTGTGTGTGTATTTGTGTGTGTATTTGTGTGTGTATTTGTGTGTGTATTTGTGTGTGTATGTGTGTGTATTTGCGTGTGTATTTGCGTGTGTATTTGCGTGTGTATTTGCGTGTGTATTTGCGTGTGTATTTGCGTGTGTATTTGTGTGTGTATTTGTGTGTGTATTTGTGTGTGTATTTGTGTGTGTATTTGTGTGTGTATTTGTGTGTGTATTTGTGTGTGTATTTGCGTGTGTATTTGTGTGTGTACTTGTGTGTGTATTTGTGTGTGTATTTGTGTGTGTATTTGTGTGTGTATTTGTGTGTATTTGTGTGTATTTGTGTGTATTTGTGTGTGTATTTGTGTGTGTATTTGTGTGTGTATTTGTGTGTGTATTTGTGTGTGTCTGTGTGTGTCTGTGTGTGTCTGTGTGTCAGTGTGTGTGTCTGTGTGTCGGTGTGTGTGTCTATGTCTATGTGTGTGTGTTGGTGTCTGTGTGTGTGTATCTGTGTGTGTGTTCATTTGTGTATCTGTGTGTGTGTGTCTGTGTGTGTGTCTGCATGTGTCTGTGTGTGTCTGTGCGAGTCTGTGTCTCAGTGTGTGTACCACCCTTCCCTATTAAATAACATTGGGCCTGCCTTTCACTTACTTATCAAAGACTTTGACCCATACCTAACTCCGACTACAGCAAATAAAATTGGCTGCCATTGTTATCCCATATGCCTCACAGATCGGCCTTTATGACCCAATATGTTTTCCTCTCATTGGATGAGAATTCATGCGTCCAAAAACAGTTTTACGTAGGATGTTTAGCATTGATGCAATGGCACCATTTCATACGTTTCACTTACTTACAGGTGGCACTGTAGGACCAAATGAATAGCTACTTCCAATTTATCAGATGAGTTTTACCTCTCAAATTGTTACTGTGAGGTAATTTTGAAAAATAAGAATTGTGTAATATTTACTAAAAAGTCTGTTATTCAAACCTCAAAATGACCTGGTTGACAGTTAACCAAAATTTTCAAAATTACACCATAGATTTATGTATATCTTGAGGTGGTATTCACGAAGTTTAAGTTCCGGGATCATACTCCTTCTATTTTTAATATTTTATTTAAAATTAAATTTTGCTCAAATTTAGTCATTTTTTTTGGAAATTGCGTTTCGGCCAATTTCAGAGATGTATAACTCCCCAAACAACAATACCACACATTTTATATTCTCACACTGGACCAATCTCCACCCAAATTCTTCATTTTTGGCATCAAAACTCATGTTTCTGGCTTAGATGTGTTTCTACAGGGGCTCAAAAATGGACGAAAATTCAAAATAGCAAAAAGGTGCTGTTACTTATTTGTCAATTTAGAGAAAATGGTTAGTGACTCAACCATGTACATTGTTTTCTGGCTTAAGCAGGACCTAATAAGTGCTTTCAATTTATCAGATGAGTTTTACTTCTCATATTGTTGCTGTGAGGTAATTTTGAAAAATAAAAATGGTGTAATATTTACAAAGAAAGCCTGTTATTCCAACCTCATAATGACCTGGTTGACAGTATTCACAAAGTTTCAGTTCCGGAGTCAGACTCCTTTTATTTTTAATATTTTATTTAAAATCAGGCATTGTTACAAAAATCGCACATAGAAAAAGATAGCATTTTAAGGTGAATATGTTTTCAACATTTCGCAGAGAATGCTATAAATAATTTGACTACCTCACTGCTTGGTATACACATTGATGACGGGTATTTCAAGGAACAGGAAGGAACTTTGGAAGAGAATCCAATATTTTTTAAGGTCCCTTGGGTATAAATTGTACTGACGATCACCTCTGCCTTTCTCACTCGGTGCATGCAGAATTTAATGCAGATACAATGAGCATGTCATAAGAACACTGCATATGTCAAGTGGCTATTGTCATAGATTTGCATGTGTCCATGCAAACTAACTTCAAGATTTATAATGTTTTCCAATGTGAGATTTTTGTAAAAATCTCTGACTTTTAATTAAATATTAAAAATAGAGGGAGTCCGACCCCAGAACCACTCTAAGATATACATAAACATATAAATCTATGGTAAAAGTTTGAAGTTTTGGTTAACTGTCGACCAAGTGATTTTGATGTTTGAATAACTGGTGCTTTCGTAAAAGTTAAAAAATTGATACATTTCAAAATTCTTTTGTGCAACAATTTGAGAGGTAAAACTCATCTGATAAATTGGAAGTCCTATTTTGGACCTGTCTAAGATAGAAGAAAATAAACATTGTTGAGTCATTTATCATTTTATCTAAATTGGCAAATAAGTATAACGTTTTGCACTTTTCGTCCATTTTTGAGCCCTTGCTGAAACACATCTAAGCCAGATACATGAGTTTTGATGCCAAAAATGAAACATTTTGGTGTAGCGTGTGTGTGTGCGTCTGGGAGTGTGTCTGTGTGTGTGTGGGTGTCTGTGTGTGTATATTTGTGTGTCTGTGTCTGTGCATATGTGTGTTTTTGCATGAGTGCATGTTTATGTCTCGGTGTTTGTGTCTCTGTGTTTGTCTGTGAGTGTGTCGGTGTCTACGTGTTTGTGTGTCTATGTGACTGTGTCTATATGTCAAGGTCTATGTGTCTGTGAGTGTCCATGTTTGTTCTTGTGTGTGTGTGTATGTGTGTGTGTATGTGTGTCTGTGTGTGTGTGTCTGTGTATGTGTCTATGTGTTTGTGTGTGTCTGTGTCTGTGCATCTAGGTCTATGTGTCTGTGTGTGTCCATGTTTGTTCATGAGTGTATGTGTGTGTGTGTGTGTGTGTGTGTCTATTTGTGTGTGTGTGTGTGTCTGTGTGTCTGTGTGTGTGTCTGTGTGCCTGTGTGTGCATCTGTATCTGAGTGTCTATGTCTGTGTCTGTGTGTGTCTCTTTGTGTGTGTCTGTCATCTGTGTCTGTGTGTGTCGTCTGTGTGTGTGAGTCTATGTCCATGTGTCTGTGTGTGCATCTGTGTGTGTCTGTGCGTGTGTAGCTGTGTGTGTGTGTCTGTGTGTATGTGTGTCTCTGTGTGTGAGTGTGTGCCATCTGTGTCTATGTGTCTGTCTGTGTGTGTGTGTCTCTGTGTGTGTATTCTGTGTCTGTGTGTGTCATCTGTGTGTGTTTCTGTGTCTATGTGAATGTGTGTGTGTGTCTGTATGTGTGTCTGTGTGTGTGTCTGTCTGTGTATGTCTGTGTATGTGTGTGTGTGTCTGTGTGTCCGTCTGTTTGTGTCTGTGTATGTGTGTGTATGTGGGTGTGTTTGTGTATGTGTGTATGCATGTGTGTATGTGTTTATGCATGTGTGTATGTGTGTATGTGTTTGTGTAGGTGTGTGCCTGTGTCTGTGTGTCTCCGTGTGTCTGTGTGTCTGTGTGTTTGTGTGTGTTTGTGTGTCTGTCTTTGTGTGTGTGTGTCAGTGAGTCTGTATGTGTTTGTCTGTGTGTGTGTCTGTGTGTGTGTGTGTCTGCCTGTGTGTGTGTTTGTGTGTGGGTCATCTGTGTCTGCGTGTTTCGTCTGTGTGTGCATCTGTGTCTGTGTGTGTTGGTGTAGGTGTGTGTCTGTGTGTGTGTCTGTGAGTGTGTCGGTGTCTATGTGTGCGTGTATTTATGTGACTGTGTCTACATGTTTAGGTCTATGTGTCTGTGTGTATCCATGTTTGTTCATGTGTGTGTGTGTGTCTATGTGTGTCTGTGTGTGTGTCTGTGTCTATGAGTGTGTGTGTGTGTCTGTGTCTATGTGTGTGTGTCTGTGTGTGTATCTATGTGTGTGTTCATTTGTGTATCTGTGTGTGTCTGTGTGTGTGTCTCTGTGTGTGTCTATGTGTGTGTCTGTGTGTCTGTGTCTATGAGTGTGTGTGTGTGTGTCTGTGTGTGTGTCTGTGTCTATGTGTGTGTGTCTGTCTGTCTGTGTGTATCTGTGTGTGTGTTCACTTGTGTATCTTTGTGTGTGTGTCTGTCTGTATGTGTCAGTGTCTAAGTATCTGTCTATGTGCCTGTGTGTGTATCTGTATCTGAGTGTCTGTGTATGTGTTTGTGTGTGTCTGTGTCTGTGCATATGTGTGTTTTTGCATGAGTGCGTGTTTATGTCTCTGTGTGTGTGTGTCTGTGTATGTATGTGTGTGCCTGTGTGTCATGTGTCCGTGTGTGCCTGTGTGTCTGTGTGTATGTGTGTGTGTCTGTGTGTGTGTGAGTTTGTGTCTGTATGTGTGTTTATGTCTGTTTGTGTGTGTCTGCATGCATGTGTGTATGTGTGTATGCGTGTGTGTCTGTGTGTGCATCTGTGTATCTGTGTGCGTCTGGGTGTGTTTGTGTCTGCCTGTGTGTGTTTGTATGTGTGCGTGTGTCAGTGTCTATGTGTCTGTGTCTATGTGTTCTTGTCTGTGTCTGTGAGCATGTGTCTCTGTGTGTGTGTGTCTGTGTGTGTATCTGCATGTGTGTTCATTTGTGTGTCTGTGTGTGTGTGTCTGTGTGTGTGTCTGTGTGTTTCTCTGTGTGTGCATCTGTGTGTGTGTCTGCATGTGTCTGTGTGAGTCTGTGTCTCAGTATGTTTTTGTGTCAATCCGTGTGTTTGTGTGTGTGTCTGTGTGTGTGTGTGTCTGGGTGTGTGCCTGTGTGTGTGTGTGTCTGTGTGTGTGTCTGCCTGTGTGTGTGTCTGTGTTTATATATCAGTGTCTAAGTGTCTGTGTCTATGTGTCTGTGTGTGTATCTGTATCTGAGTGTCTATGTCTGTGTCTGTGTGTGTCTCTGTGTGTGTGTCTGTCCTCTGTGTCTGTGTGTGTCATCTGTGTGTGTGTCTATAACCATGTGTCTGTGTGTGCGTCTCTGTGTGTCTGTGGTGTGTAGCTGTGTGTGTGTGTCTGTGTGTGTGTGTGTGGGTGTGTGTATGTGTGTATGGTTGTGTATGTGTGTGTGTCTGATTGTGTGTCTGTGTGTGTGTCTGGCTGTGTGTGTATCTGTGTGTGTGCATGTGTGTGTTAGTGTGTGTGTCTGTGTGTGTGTGTGTTTGAGTGTGTGTGTGTTTGTGTGTGTCTGTGTGTTTGTGTAGCTGTTTGTGTTTTGTGTGTGTGTGTGTGTGTGTGTGTCAGTGAGTCTGTGTGTGTGCATCTGTGTGTGTGCGTGTTTGCCTGTGTGTGTGTCTGTGTTTATGTGTCTGTGTCTATGTGTCTGTGTCTGTGTCTGTGTGTGTGTCATTTGTGTCTGTGTGTGTCATCTGTGTGTGTGTGTTTTTGTAAAGTGTCACATGTCACTATCTATCTATCTATCTATCTATCTATCTTTCTATCTATCTATTATCAATCTATTACCTATTATCGATCTATTATCTATTATCTATCAATTTAATATGCAACCTATCTATTTCCATATATGAATGTATGTGTGTATGTGTGTGTATGTATGTGTATGTGTGTGTGTGTACATGTGTGTCTGTGTGTTATGTGTGTATGTGTGTTATGTGTGTATGTGTGTTTGTGTGTATTTGTAAATGTGTATGATGTCTGTGTGTATGTGTTTATGCATGTGTGTATGTGTGTATGCGTTTGTGTAGGTGTGTGCCTGTGTCTGTGTGTCTCTGTGTGTGTGTCTGTGTGTTTGTGTGTGTGTGTGTGTGTGTATCTGTCTGTGTCAGTGAGTCTGTGTTTGTCTGTGTGTGTGTGTCTGTGTATTAGTCCGGCAGCCAAATCCAAATTTTGGGTGGTACCCTCAAAAGTGGTCTATAGTTTTGTTCTTGGGCTCGTTTGAGAGCTGAGAATTAGTAGATTAAGAATCTGCCGGTTGCCCACTTGGCACCCTTGAGCATTTTTCGTAATTCAAGATGGCGTCCAAGATGGCCGCCGAAAATATAAAATCTGTTATCTCCCCTTCTAATAGTGATAAAAGCACACTTTTTGGGTCTATGCCTATGTATTTTGGGTCACAGAATCTGACTATGAGGTTTTTAGATGTGTTAGAACGATACTTGCTCTTCTAATTCAAGATGGCTTCCAAAATGGTGGCAAAAATGTCAAAAAATTTAGTATTTCAGGTTCTAATTGTGATAGAAGCCCACTGTTTTGGTCTATACCTATGTTTTCTTGGCTAAGGAATTCATTTCTGAAGTTAAATGATGTGTCAGACTTATACTTATGAAACTAAATTCAAGAAGGTGACCTTTAATGGCAGCCAGAATTCAAAATTGCCATTTATGTCTAAACTTATCGACAGAAGATGGCTATCGACAGAAGATGGCTACCCCGAAGCACAAAAAGTCATATCTCCTCTTCTAATTGTCATATTTTCTGGGTCTTTACCTATGTTTTGTGGTTACAAAATCTGCTTATGAGGTTGCTTGATGTGTGAGAATCGTATTTAGTCTTCAAATTCAAGATAGCGTCCAAAATGGCGACCAAAAAACAAAATTTGACTATTTCGGCTTCTATTTGTCACAGAAGCTTACTGCTTGGGTCTTTACCTATGTCCTCGTGGTCAAGGAATTAATTTCATATGTTCAGTGACATGTCACACCTATATTTATGCACTTTGATTCAAGATGGTGCTCATCCATTGCTTCCAGAAATCAGAATTGCCAATGATCTCCCATCTAATTGACTAAAAATGACTGCCGAAGCCTGAAATGCAAAAATCTCCTCTTCTTATTATGAATTAAGCTAACTTTTTGTTTGAATACCTATGTGTGCAGGTGTCAAAGAAAATTTTTTTATGGTTGTCAGCATGCTTGTGCTTCAAATTTCAGATGACCATCAAAATGGTAATTGAGATCTAAAGTTATGATAATTATTAGTAATTAATTGCAAGCCACGGCGAACTTGCCATTATACTACGCAGAGTATTGTCATCAGAGATTGCCATGATATGGTAGTACAGAAAGTTTTAATTAACTTAACTGATGTGCATGAATCTCCCACAGAGAAAACTTGTCCATAGAACAATGGCAGGTTAGCAATCCCAACAAAATTCCTTGTGGTCACTGGTATAAAATACATTTTATCTGTTACAGTCCTTGTCATACTTACGTGGAATCTCAAGTTTTTTTTCTATGCTGTTGAACTGTGATGTCAGAGATGACTCTATTCTAGCATTGCAATATATGTAAATTAACTACAAGCTGTGATGTCATTTCAAACTGGGTCAGATTCCCCAGCTTCTAGCCCATGTTGATCCTCCTGAACTGAGCGTCACAGTTTCAACACAGTGTCAGAGTAAGAGTTTTATCAGGGATAGCCCCTACAATTACGTCATCACAGCTTGATAGCCAATGGGCTGACCGTAAACTACGTCATCACAGTTCAAACATTGATATACTGAAGGAAGCACTACATTTTTGATCCCAATGATTTATCACAGCAATAACCAGTCTAATCCTACCAAATGGCAGCTTTGTGAGCATTCACAGTAGACAACTGTTATAATCCCCACAGAGTTGTTTGATAAATCTACAAACTTGCTAACTTACAACTTTAAACTTTGATGGAAGTTGGTATAAACAGAAGGCTTTGACAATTTGTTTGTAGACACATGGCTCATGTTATGTATATTTGTTCTGGCAGTCCATTGGCCGAGAGGCTGTGATGTCAAACTTGCATGGGTTTTTCCCAGACCCAATTTTAACTCTGACACTGAGTTGAAACTGTGATGCTCAGTTTGGTGGATTCGCATTGGTTAGAAGCTGGGGAATCTGACCCAGTCATTGTCCACGGTCATTGTTGCTGCGAGTGCACCTGTGACCGTGTGTCTTGCGGGGGGCCCTGAGGAATCTCTTCGAGCCTTACTCTGGAGTTGGTCTGGAACTGTCCGACCAGCATGTCCTACTTCTTCCACTCTTTAGCTGGCATCCCCGTGGGCCTTTCTGGAGTTGGTTTTGTGCGGTCCTACTGCGCTCCGTGGTCGGTCGCCTCTTTGCCTGCCGTTGGACTAACACTGGTGGATCATTGTTCATCCTTAGTGCCGCTCTACTTTCTCCAGGAGTCCTCGGCGGTGCCTCCGCCTTATCTCCTTTGGTGTGGCACTCTCCTGGTGGTTTGCTTGGACCTTCCAGTTCCACTGGTCTCTTGTTTTGGGGGGAGGGGAACCTGGCACCTTCCCAGCTGCACCTTTGGGATGGAGTTGGCAGATACCCGCGGGCTTCCCTGAGGTTACTCTGTCACAACTATGCAATGGCAGACCTGTTTTATACCATGGCCATCCCATTGGGATGTCCAGCCTTGGTTGGTGTTCCCGGGCCTCACTTGCAGATCCCAGGATTTCCTTCTCGGAATGCCTGTTCAACTACAGTCCTCCTTGCCCTACCATCCTTGGTCTGGAATCAGTTCATCTAGGGCCTTGTGGATTTCTGTGGATGTGCCTGCTCATTTGTAGCAGGGGAAACCTTCGTGGTTCCTCTCTTTTCCTGGCTGAGGTTTGGCTAGGGCTTCCTCCCTCTGCCCAGACTTTGTTGTCCAACCCCACTCATGCTTCACTGGGACAGTGGCTCTGCTTTGGGTGCCAGCACTTCATTAGCTGGTTCCAGTCTTCAATCTCCTGCTAACATAATTATGCAATCTCCGCAGACCTACACTGTTCCCCTAGGGATTCAGTCACTGCAATGGTGCTGGCCTGGCGTTCTCCTGCCTGCCTCCTGCTCAAGACTGTTTGTGCCCTGAGCTTCAGGAAAAAGGGGGGTGTCTCTCTGTTGGCTGCCTCGCTGAGATGCTTGCTGTCTGTCTCCCGGCCCTTCCTGGGGGCCGTGTCTTGCCTTCTTCTGGTTGCACAACTTGCATCCGCCTGGTTGTGCCGGTTTACTGAAGCACCCAAATGGCGCGCTTCACTGCATTAATTTGGCCAGCCTTCCGAATTCTTCTTCCCTGCCTACTGACAGGGTTAGCTCTGGCCAGGCCTTGTTTCAGATCCCAATTAGCAGCACTTGCTGAAATAGGCCTACCTATTGTCACTCCCTCCTTCTAAGGCCATGTAGTGCTCTGGATTGGAGGCTTCTGGGTGAAAGCCATGATGCCTTAGAACTGCTCTTCAGAGTACAGACCACACCACGGCCTCCTTTGCAGCAGCAACTGTTTTTGCTCTGAACTTGGTGTCAGTGCCCGCCACTTTGGGAATCTGCATAATTAGGCATTTTCACCCAGATGAGTGATAATTAGTCTGTGGGCGATGGGCAAAGATAGAACTGGTTGGGATAGGTCCCATCTCTATGAGCTCATGGCCCAGAGACTTATTATTCAAGCTTCCCATCCACTTTTCCTTGGTGGAATGTCCTTTCATTATGTCTCAAAGTGAGGGAAGGTTTACCGTAAGGGATAATTAGGCAGTCTGGCATTGGCGTCAAATTGAAATCTCAGCTGTGAACAAGCACAAACGCTTGTTCGAGAAGATACATGCTTACTTAAGCATTGTCACTCTCTTTAAGATGAGTGACAATGAGTCTGTTTGTCATTAGCTCTTAGTTATAGGTCCTAGCCTGATAGGAGAGGACCCAAACTTTTTATTAGACCAAATGTTCCGTATGACCATTATTGATTTATTATTTTATTGCTGCAGTTTAGCAAGCCTATGTAGCTAATGCAACATTTTTATTCATATTTAAACAAACAACCATACTATTTTATCCTATAAGCCAATTAATTTCTTGTATATACTCCCTGGATGTTCAGTCTGAAAGACGGACATGATGCTAAAGAAAGTATTTTTACCCGACTCAAATTTTTTAAAATTCTTTTTATTTTGAGTGATTTTGTAAAGTGCAATTTTATGAGATTTCACTGCGCTCTACAGAGAATGTAAACAAGAAGTTAAAACTTAACTGAGCAAACTGTGCATAAAAGCTTAAAGGTCATTAGAGTCAGATGCTGTTTAAATAAAATGTCATCAAATGTCTCTTAAAAGCCGTAAGTGATGGGGCTGCTTTTGTGCCCTAGGGTAGAGCATTCCACATTTTTGAGCCCCAAATTTCGAACTGTCAAATGTGAAAATTGTGTTTATATTGAAAATATACATACACTTAAAAGGAGTGTTTTCACAACTAATACAAGATATAACAGATTTTGTGTTTTGTTAGCCATCTTTGGTCAATAAGATCGGAGATTATTGGTATTTCTCAATTCTGGCAGCCATGATTGAATACCATATTGCATTTTAATGCAGATATATATGCCACACATCATTGAACCTCTGAACTGAATAATTTGACAAAGAAATCATAGGTATAGGCCCAAACAGTGGGCTTCTATCATAATTAGAAGCCAAAATACTCTAATTTTGCTTTTTGGTGGCCATTTTGATGCCATCTGGAATTTTAAGACCAAATATGCTTCTGATACACCAAACAACCCCAGCCATTAATTGTCATCTACTTGAATTAATTGCATAAATGTTGGTCTGAAACATCATTTCACTTCCGAAATGAATTCTTTGGCCAAGAAAACATATGTATAGACCAAAACAGTGGGCTTCTATCACAATTAGAACCTGAAATACTAAATTTTTTGGCAATTTTGCCGCCATTTTGGACGCCATCTTGAATTTGAAGAGCAAATATTGTTCGAACACATCGAACAACCTCATAATCAGATTCTGTGACCCAAAATACGTAGGTATAGACCCAAAAAGTGTGCTTTTATCACTATTTGAAGAGGAGATAACAGATTTTATATTTTCGGCGGCCATCTTGGACGCCATCTTGAATTACGGAAAATGCTCAAGGGTGCCAAGTGGGCACCCGGCAGATTCTTAATCTACTTAGTCTTAGCTTTCAAACGAGCCCAAGAACAAAACTATAGACCACATTTGAGGGTTCACCCCCACTTCTGCTGGACTATATGTGTGTGTCTGCCTGTATGTGTGTCTGTGTCCATGTGTCTCTGTGTGTGTGTGTGTGTGAGTATGTGTCTATGTGTCTGTGTGTGTGTCCATGTTTGTTCGTGTGTGTCTGTCTTCGTGTTTGTGGTTGTTTCGGTGTCTATGTGAGTGTCTGTGTCTGTGTGTGCATCTGTGTGTGTGTAAAGTGTCACATGTCACTATCTATCTATCTATCTATCTTTTTATTTATGTATATATCTGTCTTGCTATCTATTATCTCTCATTTATCTATCCATCTATGTTTGTCTAACTGTCCTTTATCTATTATATATGTATTATCCATGTATTATTTATCTATTATCTATCTATTATCTGTCTATTGTCTATCTATTATCTATCTACCATCTATCTATTATTGATCCATTATCTATTATAGATCTATTATATATCTATTATCTATCTCTTATCTATCCATTATCTATCAATTGTTTTAATATGCAACCTATCTATTTCTGTATATGTATGTATGTATGTATGTGTGTATGTGTGTGTGTATGTATGTGTGTGTGTATGTGTGTGTATGTGTGTGCATCTGTGTGTATGTGTGTGTCTGTGAGACTGTGTAATACAGTGTGTCTGTGTGTGTGTGTGTGTCTGTGTGTTTGTGTGTGTATGTGTCTCTGTGTGTGTGTCCACGTGTATATGCGTGTGTCTGTGTGTCTGTGTGTGTCTGTCTCAGTGTGTTTGTGTGTCAGTGTGTGTGTTTGTGTGTCTGTCTGTGTGTGTGTGTGTCTGGGTGTGTGTCTGTGTTGCTGTCTGTGTCTAAGTGTCTGTGTCTATATGGTAGTGTGGTGTGTCTATGCCTATTTGTCTGTGTCTGTGTGTCTCTGTGTGTGTGTTCGTGTCATCTGTGTCTGCATGTGTCATCTGTGTGTGTGTCTGTGCATCTGTGTGTGTGTATATGTGTGTGTTTCTGTGTGAGTGTCTGTCTGTGTATCTGTGTGTGTGTCTGTGTGTGTGTGTCTGTGTGTTTGCATAGCTGTGTGTGTTTGTGTGTCTGTGTCTATGTGTGTGTGTCTGTGTGTGTGTGTCTGTGTGTGTCTGTGTGTGTCATTTGTGTCTGTGTGTGTCATCTGTGTGTGTGTGTGTGTTTTTGTAAAGTGTCACATGTCACTATCTATCTATCTATCTATCTATCTATCTATCTATCTATCTATCTATCTATCTATCTGTGTATCTATTATCTATCTATTATGTATTTATTATCAATCTATCATCTATCTATTACCTGTCTATTATCGATCTATTATCTATTATCGATCTATTATCTATTATCTATCAATTTAATATGCAACCTATCTATTTCCATATATGAATGTATGTGTGTATATGTGTATGTGTGTGTGTATGTATGTGTGTGTGTATGTGTGTGTGTGTGTACATGTGTGTCTGTGTGTTATGTGTGTATGTGTGTTATGTGTGTATGTGTGTTTGTGTGTATTTGTAAGTGTGTATGATGTCTGTGTGTAGGATGTGTGTGTGTTTGTGTGTGTGTTTGTGTTATGTCTGTGTGTGTGTGTTTATGTCTGTGGGTATCTGTGTGTGTCCTTGTGTGTCCGTGTGTTTCTGTGTGTGTCTGCGTGTGTGTGTGTGTCTCTGTCTGTTAGAGTGTGTGTGTCTGTGTGTGTGTCTGTGTGTGTGTATGTGTCTGTGTGTGTGTCTTTGCCTATGTGTCTGTGTGTGTCTGTGTGTGTGTGTGTGTGTCTGTGTGTCTTTTGTCTGTGTGTCTTTTGTCTGTGTGTGTGTGTGTGTGTGTGTGTGTGTGTCTGCCTGAGTGTGTGCCTGTGTGTATGTGTCTATGACTCTGTGCCTATGTGTCTGTGTCTATGTGTCTCTGTGTGTGTCTATGTCTGTTTGTCTGTGTCCGTGTGTGTGCCTGTGTGTCATCTGTGTCTGTGTGTGTCATCTGTGTGTGTGTCTTTATCTATGTGTCTGTCTGTGTGTGTTGTCTGTGTGTGTGTGTGTGTGTGTTTTAGTCTGTGAGTCTGTGTTGGGTATTTGGGTACCTTGAATAATAGGCTTGGAAGTGTTGTCAAACATTAATACCCCCCCTTGAAACACGTGTGAGAAGTTAGTACCCCCTTGGCCAAAAATCCCACCACCCCCCCCCCAGTCATAAATTCTGAACGGTCCCTTAATGTGAACTTCTCTCATCGCCAATGCTATTTGTACTTTACTGTTGTTACAAAAGAAATAGAAAAATATTCATGATAGGACTATACAATGCATACATTAATGTTATGAAGGAGACACTTTCCCCCCAAAATATTGACGCATTTCCTGTCACAATAAATAAAGTCACTGTTCTCTGAAACTTTCAGCTAGTAACCGGCACTATAGTTTGGGTATTATGAGTCTTGTGTATGCTACTGGAGCACTATAGCAGCTGTGGTTATGATTTTTGGAGCTTATTGAAGATTGTTGGATTTAGTTTTGACATCAAATTTCTTTATTGACATGGCATTCAGAGTAATTCGACAAATTCGGAGTCCTTAAAAAATTGGAACAGTGACAAAATGGCACCCCCAATTTTGTTAATCAGCAAACTCAAAATCACCATTAACCAGATTTTCATGTTTCCCAAGTGCTCAACTTTACCAAGAAATTACACATATTCACCAGTTATGAAAATTGTTTTTGTATTTTTAATTTTCCTGAAAAAGAATTTTAGCCCAAAAAAAAAAACTTGTGTAATTTGAATTGATTTCAGTTGTAAGTTGTATGATAAAATGTCCCAGATAAGTCAATCGATCCATTTCTTAATAGACCAACTGAGCCTCTCAAATGCATACCATGGCATTGGCAACCAATTACCCAGTACATTGTTGTGAAAAAAAAATACAACACTGATGATATATAATTATATATACAATAAATAAAAGTAAGAAGAACAGTCTCATTCTTCTCAAATATTCTAGAACAGATGACCCTTTTCAGGTGATATCCCTATCAATGTAATGTTATTCTCTGTGACTCACATGCAGTACATTAGGCTCAGTTCATATCCTATACTCTCACTGCTATCAGAACAAACAATCTACTGAATCACAAGCTGTAATCAATAAATTACAAAGAGTTCGGTTTGTTTATCTTCTATTTTCTTTTAATTTCGCCAATCAATGGTTGATACACGTGTTAGCGGTTCAACTGAAAACAATCGGAAAATACCCTTAAGTGCTATGTACGTCTCTAAAATTACTACAAATCGGTCAAATAAGATGTGATTCTACTAAATGCATAATACAGTGTGAAGAAATTGGATGCTTACCACATTGGGGCGGTTATTTAGTTATATTTTAGGTGTCTTTTGGGTTTTTTCAGCGAGCGTTTGCCGCTCTTTCTTATTTGTCGCAAATCAGCGATTTTGGTTTTTGGCATGTCGTAAAACGTCGCGAAACGTCGCGAAACGTAAACATTGAAAAGAAATAAAAGGTGAGCGTAACATACCAGGCCCCATGACCTGATAAGGTCATCCAAAAATCTTCACAGCGAAACCGTTAAAGTTAACACTGAAATAGTTACAAACTTTAAACTTCAGAAAAAATGACCAAAAAGTCACAACTTTAAGATTAATAAGTACATTTTAAACCTTTACAATCTGAATAATTAAGTACTAGCAGTAAATCACACGAGTAATACTTTTACAAGACAATTAGGCAAGACTAGTACTTTTACTAAGACTAGTAGGCAAGACCAGTACTTTACTAAGACTAGTAGGTGAGACTAGTAAATAGATACTGAATATACAAGTATGCAAAGGAAAACAATATATCATTCATCAGTAAAAATTTAAATCGAAGACTAATTCAATCCAAATTGAGAGTATGTTAATACTTGTACATATATGAGCATTTGCTTGATCATTTAGAACAAATTTCAATAATGTCAGAAACATTCAGGAAACACCAATTAAGGTGGCTCGATACTCATGAACTTTCCAAGATAGGATTTCTTAAAAATAGTTTAAAATTATCAAAAAAAATAGTTTATAGCAAGGATATATAAACGAAAGTGGTCGCTACCAGCCTTTCTTTCAAAATATTTGAGGTTATGTAAAAGAAAGTCAGTCCACGCAAACCTAAAAATAACGTGCAAGCACTTTAAGCGGCGTCAAAGATTCATGACTGGTCATCAGCATTTGATGGCACTTGTGCAATTTGCAAAATTCATTAAAAATTATTAGCATTTAATCAATAGATTTGTCCATTTATTTGTCTATTTATATGTATCTATGACTAATATGTCTGTGGCGATCTATCTATCTATCTATCTATCTATCTATCTATCTATCTATTTATGTTGGACATTTTCTGTATTTATAATTCATGTATGATCATGATATGTATCAACAGATTCATCCTCACGTAAAGTGCAATAGTGTATCAAAAGATAGTGAAGGGCAAAGGGATGATTAAATTGGTAATTCTCTGATTGAGCTGTGAGTTCAATTGTGTATTGATAGGTGTGAACATAGGCGTATCGGGGGGGGGGGGGGCAGGGAGGCGATCGCCCCCCCCTCCAAAAGTTTGGGAAACAGTAAGATTCGGGCAAAAAGACTAAAAATTTGGGCAGATGATTAAATAATCACTATTAAAAATTTATGATTTCCAGGCATTTTATTTGAAATGTTATTAAATCGAGGTCTTGAAATTCGGGCAAATGTCCCTCGCCCCCCCAAAAATTGCGCGCGCCGTACGCCTATAGATGGGTGTGAAGGTAAATTGCATTTCACATTAAAAGTGGCATGAATTCAATGAATCTGTCATAGGAGAAAAGAAAAGGCCATTAATTGGTAGGACACAATAGACTGATAATCACAATGGTTTTGTTTTAGTGTGGTTGCCGTGAATCACATACATGTATACATGAAACGGCGCGAAAATTGGATCCTCCTGGATCACAACAGAGCAGACGAAACGGAAGTAAGCTGACGCTAATGAATATTTAGTAGGATGATAGCATTGAATTGATGTTTATTAAAACATAGAATGCCCGTTAGAGAGACAGGTGCCACAGGTGCCGTGAAACTGCATTTCATGTGATTGATTATTTATTGAAGTGCAGGCATTTTGGGTGTGATATAGGCGTAGGGGAGACCGGGGCTATTTGAAGAACTCGTTTTTATTTTTGCTCTGGAGGGTTAATGGCATAAGATATTCACACCAAATTTTGGCATGTGATAGCAGGTGTGTTTAACTCAATGATCAGCTTATGAGATATTGTAAATAATTTTTGAACTCCGTGTTACAGACACAAACTTCCAAATTTTTTTTGCTTCAAATAGCCCCTGCCCCGGGGTTATTTGAAGCACCATCAATTTTTTTAGACAACTACTTATAACAGGGTTTTCGTTTGCATCACTGCTATCCCTATGATGACTACCACCTTTAGTGAAATACTTATTTGAAAAGATATTGTATATTGTAATTTACACAATTTTTTGTCCGTTTTGGGTAAAAAAGCCAGTTTTTCAAAAAAAGAAATTCTGCAATGCAAATATCCACTGTGTTACTTCTTAATTGCAATAACTGAAACTTGCAATGACTTGCAAGGCAATTTGAACAAGAAAAATCATGTTTTGGCCAACTTCACCATGCACGGTTCAACTAACCCCATCATACCTGGAGTACAATATAGTCTTATTTTTCAGTCTTATCAAATGCGCGTAACAAAATGCTTCTGGGTGTGAATTAGGAATGGGTTTGCTCTTTTGGAATTAGAGTTAGTTCACCTGGATATAAGTATTAACTAGACAATAACTCCAATCGAAATCTGTGCAAAGAAGTTACTTGGACACCCTAAAAACAAACTTTCGTGCCTAAAGAATTAGCTTTTTGGAAATTTGAATGATAAAGGGTGTGATAACTTGTGCCAATAAACAAAGTATCATCCAAAAGTACCAATTAGGCAAGAAAAAAATTTTAAAGTCAAATTTAGGCCATGTTTCATATAACCCCGCGCTTCAAATAGCCCCGGTCTCCCCTACTTGTGAAGAATGGAATGGAAAAGGGTTGAGTGGCCATCTATCTATCTGTCTATCTATCAATCTATCTATCTATCTATCTATCTATCTATCTATCAATCTATCTATCTATCTATCTATCTATCTGTCTCTCTATCTATGTGTCTATTTATGTATCTATGTATCTATGTATATATCTATATATCTATGTATGTATGCATCTATGTATCTATGCATCTATCTATCTATCTATGTATCCATCTCTCTATCTATCTATCTATTCTTGGATGCGTGACTGAAGCTGTGAACATGTTATGCATCATTGAGAGTTTATCAAATGGTATAGACACAGTGGGAATTGCGAGGATGTGGTGCAATAACATTATTTTGAGGCTCAGACGATGAGATGTAGAAGTCAGGCACAGCGCTCCTGAAGAAACATTGGGGTTAAAAAAATGAACCGAAAACGGGACCTATACCACCTGAAGCTACACGATCATACGAACATTTTAAGACAAAAACAAAAAAAATTGTTGGGAATTTTTTGAGAAATTCAAGTTTTTAAAAATCTTGTTTATCCCTTCACCTGAATACATGTAAAATGGCTTAAAATACAATAAACAAGCTGAAAACACAATGAAACATGTTAGTTTAGCTCCCTCAAGAGTTTCAAACATGTTACAACAATGAAATGAACAAATTTCTTGACTTTATTGAAATAAATGTGACATATTGTTTATCACACACTTTGAAAATTCAAAAACACTGAAAGTAACCCATTTCTTAACTTTTTTCACTCTTTATTGTCAAGAAGTTTTAAACCTTGCTTGACAAGTATAAGGAAAGCTTTAAATGTGAAAATTGGATCTAAAAACTATGTTTGGTCAAGGGGACTGCAGCAGATTGTCAACTTTCAAACATTATTATGCAAGTAGCGGTGACCACAAATACACAAAGTTTCTAGACTCAGTTAAAAGAGAATGGTACTGCTTTCCTTCTCCCTTATCAAAATGGTTACTATAAATATATTGCACAGTGAGCTGTTACAGCTCTTTCCAAATCCAAATGACTGACTTAACAAAGCAGGTTCACATCCATTTGCTCATTGTGAAAGAGAAAATTAGCAAGTAAACCTCTGAGGGAATCAATTTATCCAGTTACTGATCTTGAGTAACTCTCGAGCCTTGATAATATTATGCAGTGCAGAATATATTGCCCAAAAAACTTAGGACCTATTACAGCTGTTGCATTCTACGATTCTGTGCATGCAAGCATGCATTGGTAGCTCCCTAAATCTGTTCTATGCTAAGAGATTCTCAGATTAAGAAGTCCATTCAAGGTGCAGGATATATATTCAAACAACAACCATAGTCACTTAGTGTTCACTACAGTAAGGCATGTGCAAGGTACCTGAAAAAGTGTAGCAAACATCAAGCCCAATTTCCGCACACAGCCAAGGACAGCCATGCCTAGTTTCATAGCCTGTTTTATGTCTGAGGATTTGAGGATATTCCATTCAATATTAAATAGTACTTAATTTTGAACTATATTTATCCTAATTAAGGCCTCCAATGGAGATGCAGAAGAAAAATGTCAGCTGCTTTCACAAACCTATGTTAGAAAATTAAATTGTGACATGTTTATTTTAGGCTCAGATATCACTCTAGATATTGCTGTCAAATACTTCAGCCTGCATCACCTTTGCTCTATTTGAAGTATTGTATTTAGATAGTATCATATAAACTAAATGGGCCAGTGAGAAACCCATCTGAAATAATAATGATCGGTGCTGTCAGAAGATTCTTACCTGTCTTGTTTATATCAGTTTTAGATGCGTTTTCACTTTTTAAAAGCTGTATGAAGCTTGTCATATCCAGATAAAGAATAATAAATTTGTTTAATAACACCCAAAGACTGGATATATGGATAATTTGGTTGTTTTCATCTTTGCATTTATACAGTGTGTGATAAACAATACGGCACATTTACTTTTAAAAAGTTTTTTTTTTTTTTTCATTGTTTTAACTTCATTGAAATTCCTTATTAGAGAGCCAAGCTAACAGGTTTTATCACATTTCAAGCATGTTTATTGAATTATAAACCATTTTACATGTATTCAAGTGATGAGATAAACAAGATTTTTAAAAACTTGAATTTCTCAAAAATTCCCAACAGATTTTTTTTCGTTTTTGCCTTAAAATGTTCGTGTGATCATGTAGTTTCAGGTGGTATAGGTCCCGCTTTCAGTTCATTTTTTTAACCCCAATGTTTCTTCAGAAGCGCTGTGCAGGGCAAATGAAAATGAATGTTAGAACTGTGATAAAAGTATGAAGTACTGCCTGATGACAGTGTTTGTCAATGTGTGCATTGGGATGTGATTGTGGTGTTACACATCAGGGCCTACTGTTGTATTATAGGCCTGCTGCCTGCATGTACGTGTAAAATGCAGATGCAACTTTGTATTGATATGCCTATGTGAATCTGTTGTGCTTTATATTCATCATAATTCCGTTTTAACATGACTTTGCATCTTGGTATAACATAATTATGTAGAGCAAAGCCCGCGAAAATGCTTGGTTTCTGCTCAGTCCAGCTGAGTCTGTTGCTTTTGTGGCTGGCCCTCCCTCCGAAATACATTGGCTGACTAAGAAGAGCAGGGGGTGTTGGTGCAAGTGAAGTGAGTCCATTTAATGGCGACCTGGAGGTGCATGAAGGAATTGGGTGAAAAGGGCTGTAGGAAAAGATGATTAATAAGAAATAAGGGAGGTGTTCAGGGCATTTTATTAGCCACACTCAAAGGCAATGCCAGTGAGAATGGTCATGCAAAATGTGGTGGATATGGCTAGAGCAGGGATGGAGAAGAAGCTCCCAGAAGAGAGGCATATTTGAGGTATAGCCATTTTTCAGAGGTACATTTGAGGCACGTTTGAGGCACATAAGAGGCATAGTCTACCAAGTGCAGTGTGCCTCAAATGTGCCTCTGATGTTAATGATGTGCCTCATCTATGCCTCCCTGCATAATGATATGCCTCAAACGTGCCTCCCTGACTTACCAAGAAAAGCATTACCTGGATCTATGCCTCAAATGTACCTCAAACTGGACTCTTGTTTTTCTACCCTGTGCCTCAAATATACATAGCCAAATTTTTGTGTGGCCTGAATCCCCCTTACGCCTCAAACATGCCTCTCCTGTAGATTATACTAGGGTGTCTCCTTGTGGTGACCTAAATTTGCATTGAAAAGGGAAACCCCAACTAGGGAACATGGTGCCAATGTTGTAAGTCACATTTTTACTTATACTTCGCCGTACATGTCATACAAAATATGCAAGTTGTAATTTTTATTGTAAAGGTGTACTGAACAATTAGTAAAATTTATTTGGTTGTGTTGCTGATGTAACTCTCAGAATTTTGTGTTTTGCTCAACAGACCATATTATCAGTCACTTGACAACATGCTCTTTTGTTGGAACTCAAATAACCGATTTCCCTAATTTAACAAATAATCCTGAATGTATGTCAGATTGATTGTGCCGAGAATTTGGCATTTATATCAAGGTCATTAAGTTAATTTAATAGTTCTGCTTTTGTACCAAGTCTTTTCTTTGTTTTTAGATAGAAGCACTATTTCAAAATTCAAATATTTGGCTCACTTCCTCAACTGTCAATGTGCCTCATTCATGCCTCAGATATGCCTCTTCTGTACCTCTATACGGACATCATTAAACGCCTCAAATATGCCTCATTTATGCCTCAAATATACCTCCACTCATATAATGAGCCTATGCCTCAAATACGTCTCAGTTATACCTCAAATGTACCTCATATGTGACTCAAATATGCCTCTTCATTTGCATATGAGGCACATTTGAGGCACATCATCAACATATCTAGAGGTATATTTGAGGCATTATTAAAATATTTGGAACGCCTCAAATATGCCTCAAATGTACCTTGAAAATACCTCATATACGCCTCTTGCATATTTAATGTGGAGTTTGATATGCCTCCTTGACGCCTCCTGTGATCTCAGCTTATGCCTCTACCTACTCCATGGTATGCCTCAAATATGCCTATTCAGTGCCTCAAATGTGCCTCTCTTTGGTCTGGGAGAGGTTACTTCAGTCTTGCAATGCCAGATGTGTATACAACTTGCAAAGGCCAGAGTCCTTCCAAATTAATTGCTCTTCAATTTTCAATCGTAATTTACCTTCACACAAGTTGCCATGGAGTTGAGTCAGTTGACTGGCACAAGTGCCACGCCCACTTTTAGCTCGGCCCATGTCCAATTAGGCTTGACCCCAGAAAATCAGTCCATTTAGTTTCTTTATTAATTTTTTTGTTGCAGTGGACCACCAAATTTGACTGGGCTAAAGCAAAAATTCCATTTAGACTGTATTTTAAGTTTGAATGAGATTGGTGAGAGAGGGCGATCTCCACAGTGCTAACAAGATTTGGGCAAAATGCTTGGTGCAAGAGCTGGCTGACGCCGCTAAAAAACTCAATTTTATTTCGTGAATTTTTTACTCCTCTGAAGTTTTCCGTGCCATTCAATGGCCATTCATGCTATGTTAATAAATGAAGCATGGAATTAAAGAGGACAGTTTTATGGAAAAGATAATGACAGTTTCAGAAAGATGTATTTAATTTAAAGGGATTTCCAAGGGGCTCGGAATAAAAGTTTCGATTTAAAAAATTTAAACTTTTATATATATATATAAACTTTTATTTGACAAACTTGATATCAAAGGAGATACATGTGTCATCCAAATTATTTAAAAAACAACAACAACAACAACAAAGAAACAAGCAAAATCAATGTCTACACTAATCTATATATATAAAGTTTAAAAAAATGCAATTATTAAAGGTAGTAAGTCCACCGGTATATGTAAAATTTAACTCGTTTTTACAGATCATAAATTGATAGATTTAAAGTATAGTATACATTTCCAATCAACAGAATTGTGTGTTTTCTACAATTAATTGAGTTTGATTGATTGTAAAGCCTTAAATTACTTAAGGAGAGCCCTGCATTGCTTGAAATGTAAACAAAACAGGGCTTTTTCACGGCATGAAAAACTATTTGTTTACATTTTTCAAGAAAATAAACTTCTTCTATTGTCAATAGAACAGCAATTAGGTTAATTTTTCAACTGGAATGTGTTAAATATGACTGAAATCTATCCATAAACTGTCTATTAAAAATGCGGACTTACTACCTTTAATAATTTGAAATATATATTTTTATACATTCACATATGTAGCATTCAAACATTTGATACACAAGTTATTTTTACAAAAGATAAAAGTTTACCAAATAATGGAATTGTTGACTTTTCTGAATAGATGTTACTTTACAGTTTCAGGTACAAGTCGTCAACTTTTCAGACTAAACGTTGAATTTTCAGTATAACATACAAAACCAATTAAAAAATTATTATATTTTTATGACAACCTTGTAAACATAAAATTGCTAAATTTCATTAAAAACATATTAACAGATAAATTTATAGATTAACTTTTTATATTAACTATACATACATTGTATTAACAATACATACATCGTATTTTAACATAATTCTTGTTAAACTAGAAGATGTTCATTTATACATCAACTTGTTGTAGAAATTTTCCAAGACCGATATGCATTTTGGCCTCTTTGCAACCCATTATTGCTACAAATTTACCAGTGTCATCAAGTGATCTAAAATTATTTATTAAATTTTCTGCTGTTTGAAAGAGTTCATTCCGATAGGTTTGATGATTTGGACAAATAATCAGACAGTGTCTTTCATCTTCGGTCACATTTAAGCTACATTTCACACAGACTCTCTCAGCTACTGGAATTTTTGGCCTTTGATGGCGACCAGTTTCTATACGTAGACTATGTGAACTTGTTCTAAATCTGGCAATTTTAGTTATGATTTTACTGCTATGTCTTAAAAGTAGGTAAGGTTCTAATCTACAATCAGTTTTAAAGAGTTTATATGTTCTTAATTTAGGTTGCTGTGTACTGTCATTTATGGACTCCATTAACTTAGTCTGTTCAATTTCATACAATTTCAATTTAACGCGGCTGCCCACGCATTCAAGGTTATGTCTTCCAGTGTCATAAATGTTATAATGAATATCACAGTTTTGTAAAATCTGGGATACTTTATCAAGCCAGGTTTTACAGTTGCCATCACTATGCATGTCTTTTTGAATATATAAACATCTCTTAAGTATTTTATGATCGGCCATATTCTCTAACCTAACCCAATAGTTTATCATCCTTACTTTATGCCTAATATGTAGAGGGAATCTACCAGTTTCACACCATACACTGCAAGAGATGGAGTTTGTTTTCTTACTCCTAAAACATTCTTAAGATAGCCAAGTTGTAAGTTTTCTAATTCACTTACAGATTTTTCACTCGTCCAGATTTCACAGTTGTACTCAAGGATAGGAAGAATATATGTATCAAACATTTTTATGGATAGTTGAGGATTTATGTGCCCTAATGCCTGCTTTGTATCTCCTTGTAATGCAAATAGGGCTTTCAGACCTTGTGTCATAAGATAATTCATCATTTTTCCATGTGTGTTCCGTTTATTACTGAGCATATGACCTAAATATTTGAAACAATCTACATTTTCAATATTTTCACCATTGTAAATCAAGTTACTAACGGTTTTGTTGCCTATCTGCATTACTTTTGTTTTATTTACGTTTACAATTAGGTGCCATTTTTTACAGAAGTTGTGCAACGAATTAATGTTATTCTGAAGACATTTTGGTGAGTCAGCTAAAAGAACTATGTCATCAGCATAGAGAATGTGAGTCAAAGTCAAGTTACCAAGAGTCACTCCATCAGCTTTGTTTAAATATTTGGGGAGATCAAACAAAAATTCATTGAAAAGTTTTGGGCTAAGGATTCCACCTTGCAGCACTCCACACTTACTGTCTATTGAATCCCCTGTACAACCATTCTGATGGACTCTGGCTTTGGCCTTGTCATACATATTTACAATAATCTTAAGCATTTTAGGGCCTATTTTTTGCTGCATTAGTTTGTAGTATAGGGCATTTCGGTTTATATAATCAAATGCTTTAGTGAAATCAACGAAACACAAATACACTGGTTTATGTTTAAATCTATGATAGCTTATCACAGTATCCAAAACAAAGACACAATCAGTAGTGTTGGCACCAGGAGTGAAGCCAAATTGACAGGGGTCATCAAGATCTAAAGCTTCATTTTTATAGTATAGTCTGCTATTTAAAATTGAATCAAATATTTTCCCCATTACTACATTTATAGTTATCTTTCTGTAGTTATCTGGATCAGAGCGATCTCCTTTTTTATGAAGAGCATTAATGAGCCCTTCAGACCATTGTGAGGGATATTCTCCTTTTTCAAAAATATGATTAAATACAGCACAGAATGGGGTGATCAGCTTTTCACTCGCATATTTATAAAATTCCCCCATGATTCCATCAATACCTGCAGCTTTATTGTTCTTTAGTTTCCTAAGGTGTAAAACCACTTCTTCTTCAGTTATGACACTATCACAAATATCATTAGCTAATTCATTGTTACAAGTGTAGATCGAATTTTGCACAGACTTAGTTATCGTATCTATGTATTGCTTATCGAAGTAATCACGCATTGGTAAATTCGATTGTTGTTCAAAGTAATCGTGAAAAGTGCTTAAGTCAGGAAGGTTTACTTGCTTTTTCCCTACGGACTTCAATCTATTCCAGTACTTCCAGCAGTCAGCTTGGTTTTTACCACCAAGGCTTTCCATTTCATTTCTATTGGACTCCTGGTATTTCCTTTTTTTCTTTTGAATTAGCTGCTTGTAAGTTTTGCGGAGCATTTCATAATTTAATCTATTTTGGACAATTGAGATATCATTTTCTTTAGCAAAATCTATAGCAATTTTCTAAAATTTTTACAATCATCATCTAACCATTCATTGGTTGCGAACGTGTTTTTGAAGATTTAGATTTCTTTTGTTTAAAAGTGGTTTAATCCTGTCAGTTACATACTCGTACATAGTTTCAATAACTTTATCACTGTTCTGATCACTCTCAATATCACAACTCAACTTGTACAACATGTTTTGAGCATTGTCACTTTCAAAGTTAGCAAGGTATTCATTTATTTTGTTCTTGTCAAAGACATATTTGAACGATTCCAGTCTAGGTTTGGAGATCAACTCTGGACTCCGCACTTTAGAAAACTTAAGTGAAAAGTGAAGTGGAGTATGATCTGACTCAGCGAGTTTATCCTTAATGACAAAATCTTCAATGTTGTTAAATACCACTTCACTACAAAGAAGGTAATCTATCACACTCTGGCCCATTGAACTATAGCAAGTATAGTTACTTGTTTGGCTCTCAGAGAAGAAGCCATTCATAATTCTAATATTACTAGCCTTACAAAGATTTACAAGTTCCTTTCCATAGGTATTAACTGTTCTATCTTTAGATTGTCTCTGCCTGCTTGACCAGTTCAGTTTTGCTTCAGAAACCTCACAACTGGTTGTCAAATTTAAATTTAGGCTAGAAACTGACGAACAGTTTTTACCATTTACAATTTCTTCAAAGTCATTCATGACACCTGTCCGACAATTCAGATCACCACAAAAAGATACATGTGGAGTTTTATCCAGGAAATGAGCTAGATCCTGCCTTATTTCATTAAAGATATCTGTACTACAGTTGCTATTCATATAAAATGTACTCCCCTGTGGTGGAATATAGGCACCACCTAAGAATATTACATTATCAAGCGCTGACCTTTGAATCTTAAGCCAAATGATATGTTCTTTTATTTTTTCAACAGTGACTACTTTAGATTTGTAAAGATCTGATTTGATAAGTACAGCTATACCACCAGATGGCCTCCTAGCTTTTGGATGTTTATATTTTCTTTGACAATGCAGATAATGGTATCCATCAATCTGTGGATCAAAACTATCAAGCTTCATAGTTTCATACAAAAAGATAATATCGTAAGTTAAAAACATAGTTCTTATTTCATCTAGTTCTAATTTCTGACCTATACCTTGAATGTTCCACGAGAGAATTTTGAGCACAGCGTCATTTAACCTGCTAAAATTTTCTCTGCTTGTGATATCTTTATCTTTGTTAGCATACTCTATGTTATCCCTGAGGCTATTGTGTCCTGCCTTATTTCTAGAATTAAATATGGGGAGGCCTTTCGGATAACAAATTTTTGGGGAGTTTATCATATTTACAAGAGCGTCTTCCACATTCACACTATCATCTACATAGTAATTTTTTGACAAGTCAAAATTAACAGCTACATCACTACTATTATCAACACTAAGAACAGTTATATCACTACTAATTTCAGCATTTACAGGTGTTCATAGATTCTGAATTAGTATACACACATGACACGCTTACATTAGGAGTGAGTGAGTGAGTGAATTTGTGTTTTACGCCCCATCACACCAGTGTGGGCTATTTAGAGGCAACCGCTTACATTAGGAACATTTACAGTTGGTAATTGTGACTGGGACCTATTTGCAGAAAACCCTTAACCACAGAAGAAATACAAAAACATAGTCTCTCTTTAGAAGCTCGCGAAAGGTGGATATTGTCACGCAGCTTTGCTTTCGAGTTGGAGACATACTCAACTAGCCTCTCCTCAAGAGCCACCGCCTCGAGATAGGTGTTAACCTTGCGGATGATTTCCTGACGATGGTTGCTTCCAGATTGAGGGAGACCGGAGAGGATGAGACGAGCCCAGGGAAAGTTGCGTTGAGCTTCCTTCAGCAAGTGTTCATAACGGGCGCAAATTGTTTCTGCTGGGAGGCCCTCAGATGCCTCAATGTCTCCTGCCATGAGGACAACAAAGTTTGGAGTTATAGGAGGTCTCAAATGACGAGCGCGGGAGGTAATATGTGAGATGGTGCCTCCAGGGAAAGCATAGCCACAAGCATCCAAGCCCCTTTCGATAAGGCCCTGTGCCACACCACGGGAATTAGAGTTACCAAGCACAAGGACCTTCAAGCGATTGACAGGAACAGTTGTAGCGACCGTAGAAGCGACTGACGGTTGTGTTAGAGTACCAGATCTAGAAGGGGCGGAGCGTGCTGAAGCGACTGGACAAGAAGCGACATTTTCACCTGTGTTTCGAAGAGCTGGACGGGTCAACACAGGTTTCGGCAGAGTCAGGAGCAAGCGTCGACGAAGATCTTCAAGCTGGCTGCCTAACATGTTGCGGCCATGAAAGTCCTCGCCACATCCCCAGAAACTGTCTGTCTCCATGTTGTGCACCAGCCGTTTGGTGCCAGTGTTCTGGAGTGCTTTGCGGAAGATCACACATTGCTCAGCTTTGGCTTCTAGAATCTTTTCCATCACATCTTCCTTGCATTCATGCCAGGCCCTGCACTGAGTGATGAGTTTCACAGTCTGTTTGGCGAGGTGTGGCGTTCGCGAGCACAGAACACGTTCGGCAATGTCCCTTCTTCCATGGAACATTGCCTTCTTGTACTGGTAGGCATGTTCTGCGCTCTTGAAGGCCACTCCCTCCACCAGAAGTTTACACTCAAAGAAGTTAGACAGGACCATCAAACGTCCGCCTGCTCGAAAAAGCAGCATTTCTCTACAGGGGTTCTCTACAGGGGTTGTAATAGACCTTGCGGTACAAGGTTGCTCTGCGGGTGCAAGGGGGTCGAGTGACTGCTGATTAGACGAGGCGATTTTGTTGGCTTTCAACTCAGCAACCTCCTTAAGCAAGCTGTCAAATCGCTGATTTGCAACAATCATGGCACACATAGTCCGTTTGTGGATTGCGCTGGGATTTTCGGTAGGGTGCATAGCTGACTTAACAAGGATAGACGGCTGATCGGCTATAGAATGATCAGTGCCCAGGGCAAGAAGTGATGGAGTGCCAAATGACAAATCAGTGAGTGTCGATGGAGATGACATTTCTTGTGTTTCCAAGATGGTCGATAAGTCTGACAGTGATTCTCGAAAGACAGACGAAGAAGGGGTTCCTGTTTCCATGTTGTAAAAGGCAGTGTCATCAAAAAGTGTCTTTGGTGTGGTAAACACAGGATCCACAGATCCCATCTTGATTGTTCTTCTTAATTCATTGTTTTCCAGCTGCAAACTATCAAAAGTTCTTTGCAATTCACAATATTTCAATTGTGCAACTTCCAAGGCTTCTTTAAGCTTTATCTCAAGATCCTGCATTTCCTTGATCTGCTTACTGTTCTTATCATTCATTTCCTGCACAGCCTGAAGATCAGATTCCAATATTAACACATGCTGTTTGACCTCTCCTACTTTGCCTTTGTGCAAATTAATCTCTACATTAGCTTCTAGTAACTTAATTTCTAATTGATTTTTGTCATTTTTATCATCCCATCTTTCCTTTAAAGTAGAGCAGATATGGTCAACATGATTTTCAATTCGTGTCATTCTCTCATCTAGCTTTGCATCATATTGAATTGATCCAGCACGACAGTCACTTTGTGTTTCAACCTGTGTACTGACTGCAGATGGGCAGAATACAATGTCATTAGTTCCAAAAGAAACTCTTTTTACACAAGTTTGCTCATTGTCAATCACAAAGCTTTCATCTTCTCTTGAATTTAATTGACTGACACTGTCCATACTAAAGCCAGAAAGGCTGAAAGAGTCTTCAATCTGTCTGTTATCAATATCCATGTCTAACTGACTGAATTGACTGTCAATTGTTTCATCAACTATTTCAATACTGTCCACTGAATCATCTCAGTAATTATTTATATAAAACATAGTGCTTTAAAAAATTGACGAGATAGGATTTTGTATTTCTTTGTCATTCACTTCCAAAAATAGTGGGGAACAATATGATGATACAGACAAGCCTTCCTACCACACTTGAAATTGATATAAACATTTATTTATATCACAAAGTCATTTTCGAGAAATTAGACATGCTTTCCGAAAATCAGCTATAAAAAAATTCTGTTATGAGTATCAAGCTGAAACTCCGGTTGTATGTAGTCCTCTCCATAGCGCATCTAATGCTCCAAACGAGAAGTCTCTAACCCCAATAGAAGTGGCGTAAATCGCAAACGAAGCGGCCGACACATGCAATTATCAGAATTGAAAAAATATGACAGCAGAGATCTGCTGCAATGGTGACGTTACGATAGATAGGGCCTGCCTGGCTGCGCGTGAATGTGCGCTCACTACCATTTCGCACGAGTAGCGAGCCACCCAGTACTTGATTTGATTTGATTTGATTTTATTCGGTTCATATATAAATACAAAGAAATACAATACAAACCGTGGATAGCACAGAAAAGGGTTACCCCTTATTTCCACTGTGGTCCACTGGTATACAATGGCATGTATCAACAAAGGCTTTCTTTTATAACATCACAATAATTCAATACATTATATAAAATGAAAAAATAATAATAATAAAAATATTTACATACATATATACAGAAAATTAAGAATATACAAAATCATCATTTTCCATGGCATGAGCTTGAGTTTTTAAGTAAATGCGAATTGCTCTTTTAAAAGTGTCCTTATTTAATGAAAGTTTAATATTAGATGGTAGTCCATTCCATTCTTTGGCACCGATGACATTGAAATTGTGTTTTGCTATACCTATTGTTCTTGGAATAATGAAAGAATTGTCTATTGATCTTGTATTATATTGTGAGTGATTGCGATGGAAAGTGCGACATAAATATACAGGTGCTGTGTTGTGATGGATGTCATACATATGATGAAGGATGATTTGTCTTGCCCTATCTCTAATGCAAAGAACACCCACTCTGTCTAGTTCATTTTGACCGATGTGGGATCTGCTGTCAAGCCCAAGCATAAACCGTACAGTTTTGTTTTGCGCAACCTGTAACCTTTTTTTGTTTTTGGCTGATAGAGACATATACCAAGCTGTGTACACTTAAATTTCTTCCTGCAGCTGCATATTCTGCAATAGAAACTGCAGAATTCTGCAGAAAACTGCAGAATTCTGCAGTTCTGCAAAAAAATTCTGCAGTTCTGTAGGAAACAGCAGAATTCTGCAGTTCTGCAGCTCCATTAATACCTATACAAGAATGAGGACTGTGAGGAAACAAATGGGATCACAAAAATGTCATTTTACAAACTGCTCTATCAAAATAAACTTCAATGGACGCTTTGCCTCTCTGCTCGATCAATTCTCAACCAAATTTCATACAGAAAAATGTTTCAGGTACCCAACAACCAGGTCTATTGACTACACTAGTCAATCTTTGTCCGTCGTTGGTTTTTTTTTTGCCGTACGACCCGTTTTTCGGCGATCGGTTAGCTCGCAAAAATGTCATTTCATAAACTGCTGACAGTGCTCTATCATAATAAACTTCCATGGACATTTTTCCTCTCTGCTCGGTCAATTCTCAACCAAATTTCATTCCGAAAAAAGTTTCAGGTACTCTGCAACCAGGTCTATTTAATACAATAGTCAGTCTTTGTCCGTCGTTGTTTCTTTTTGCCGTACGACCCGTTTTTCGGCGATCGGTCAGCTCGCAAAAATGTCATTTCATAAACTGCTGACAGTGCTCTATCATAATAAACTTCCATGGACATTTTTCCTCTCTGCTCGGTCAATTCTCAACCAAATTTCATTCCGAAAAAAGTTTCAGGTACTCTGCAACCAGGTCTATTTAATACAACAGTCAGTCTTTGTCCGTCGTTGTTTCTTTTTGCCGTACGGCACTTTTTTCGGCGATCTGTGTGCTCGCAAAAATGTCATTCCACAAACTGCTACCTGGTAGAACTGTAGAATTTGCTACAGAACTGCAGAATTCTGCAGCTTCCTGCAGAGTTTTTTTTGAAACTGCAGAATTCTGCAGCTTCCTGCAGTTTTTCCAGAACTGCATAAAACTCCCAGGCTGCATATCTCCTACAGGATTACAGATTTTGCTGCAGAAACTTTTCAGAAACGCTGCAATGACAGAGGACTACCAAAACCCAGACCCCCAAACCACAACCCCCCAAACCAACCCCCAAATAAATGTTTCCTAGGTAGCGGCAAGCCCAATGTCAAAGAGGTCTGAACTGTACAGATGCAATACACTGGAGGAAGTAACAGAGGTTCAGAAATCATGCAGTTAGCTGCAGAATTCTGCAGCTTCCTGCAGAGTTTTTTTTTTGAAACTGCAGAATTCTGCAGATTTTTTGGAACTGCAGAATTCTGCAGCTTCCTGCAGAATTCTGCAGTTTCCTGCAGAATTCTGCAGTTTTTTGCAGAATTCTGCAGTTTTTTTGTAGAACTGCAGAATTCTGCAGCTTCCTGCAGAATTCTGCAGTTTTCTGCAGAATTCTGCAGTTTTTTGCAGAACTGCATAAAACCTCCCAGGCTGCATATCTCCTACAGGATTACAGATTTTGCTGCAGAAACTTTTCAGAAACGCTGAAATGACAGAGGACATCAAAACCCCGACCCCCCAAACCACAACTCCCCAAACCAACCCCCCTAATCAATGTTTCCTTGGTAGCGGCAAGCCCAATGTCAAAGAGGTCTAAACTGCAGATGCAATACACTGGAGGAAGTAACAGAGGTTCAGAAATCATGCAGTTAGCTGCAGAATTCTGCAGCTTCCTGCAGAGCTTTTTTTTGAAACTGCAGAATTCTGCAGATTTTTTTGGAACTGCAGAATTCTGCAGCTTCCTGCAGAATTCTGCAGTTTCCTGCAGAATTCTGCAGTTTTCTGCAGAATTCTGCAGTTTTTTTGCAGAACTGCATAAAACCTCCCAGGCTGCATATCTCCTACAGAATTACAGATTTTGCTGCAGAAACTTTTCAGAAACGCTGTAGTGACAGAGGACTAACAAAAACCCTGATCCCTCATACAACAATCCCCCAAACCACGTTTCCTTGGTAGCGGCAAGCCCCATGTCAGAGAGGTCTGAACTTTGAAGATGCATTGCAATAAACTGCAAGAAGTAACAGAGGTTCAGA
This sequence comes from Platynereis dumerilii, assembly GCA_026936325.1. Lineage (NCBI taxonomy): Eukaryota > Metazoa > Annelida > Polychaeta > Phyllodocida > Nereididae > Platynereis > Platynereis dumerilii. Next base: position 6,877,160 of record JAPTHN010000019.1, on the reverse strand, counting down.
AATCATGCAGGGAGCTGCAGAACTGCAGAATTCTGCAGCTTCCTGCAGAGTTTTTTTTGAAACTGCAGAATTTGTTTTGGAACTGCAGAATTCTGCAGTTTTTTTGTAGAACTGCAGAATTCTGCAGTTTCCTGCAGAATTCTGCAGTTTCCTACAGAATTCTGCAGTTTTTTGCAGAATTCTGCAGTTTTTTGCAGAACTGCAGAATTTTGCAGTTTTTTGCAGAACTGCAGGAAGAAATTATATACTCCTCGAGCCACCTTAAGTATAAATTTCAATCAATTACAAAAGTCACAATCATCATTTGTAAATATTAATGTCACTCAAGATTAGCCTTCAGGAGGCACAATTTGTTGATCGGTCGAGCGTATAAGCCAGTCTTTCTCTGTACATCGACGGAACGAACAAGACCATCAGGACCCATATTCGTCTTTCTGATAACACCAAGCGGCCACTGATGTCGTGGGGTACTTTCATTGAGGATCAATACTAGGTCTCCAACCCGAAAATTCCTGGCAGGGTCCAGCCACTTTTGTCTCTTTTGCAGCTCTGGCAAGTAGTCCTTAACCCAACGAGTCCAGAAAATATCTGCCAGGTACTGCACCTGGCGCCAACGCCTTCTAAGAAGGTCTTGACAAACGAACTTGCCAGGTGGCAACGATGGACCAGATTTCAAAATTAAGAGATCGTTTGGAGTTAGGGGGAGGGGGTCAGTTGGATCGTCAGATAACTTTGTCAATGGTCGTCCATTGACGATTCCTTCAACAACACAAAAAAGAGTCATTAACGTTTCGTCATCAAAGGCTTGCTGATTTGAAAGGCTGACAAGTATGGAGCGCACAGTCCTAATTTGTCTTTCCCATACACCGCCCATGTGAGAGCTGGCGGGTGGGTTGAATACCCATTCTATTTCCTTCTGGAGCAAATGGTTCGAGATTTGTTCCTGATTCCACTCATCTAGGGCTCCCTTCAACTCTGCTTTCGCTCCCACGAAGTTGGAGCCGTTGTCTGAGCGAATCCTCTTGGGTTGGCCGCGACGGGCCATGTATCTTTCCAAACAGTTAATAAAGGAGTCTGTATCTAGGCTATATGCCATTTCTATGTGTATGGCTCTGGTCGAAAGGCAAGTAAACAAGCAGCCATATCGTTTCACCTGGCTACGAGCTCGCTTGACTTCAATTGGTCCGAAATAATCAACACCCACATAAGCAAATGGGGCTTCGTTCGGAGTCACTCGCTTGCAAGGAACACATGTAGACAGCACTCGTTTCACAGTCACACGACCCTTTACAATCCAAAATCTCTGTCTTATCTCTGCTAAGACACGTTCAGTACCACCATGACCAGTAATAATTTGTCTATCTTCACTGGGCACAGCTTCTTGATGTTAGAGTCCACTAGAAATTTTCTCTGAACATATTCAAAGATCGCAATCTCAGCATTCTTCAAATCAGTCACATTAATTTTGTCTCTCAATTTCACATTTGAGGTCTTTCTCAACAGGGCCTTGAGTCGAAGTATCAAGACCACTGTACCTTTCAAAGAACTGATCCAAGGAAGCTTCATTTCCATCTAGTGCATACACCTTTGGCACACGTTTAGTCTCTGCTTCAGAAGGCAACTCTCCAACCTCTGGTTGTTTGGGCCAGAATTCTTCCGATTTCCATAGGAACGAAGGACCTTTCAGCCAACGATCACTCAGCATTAATTCACTTGCAGACAGACCTCGCGATAAGTCATCCGCAGGGTTTTCATGAGTTCCAACGTGCCTCCACTGTGATGCGTCTGTGCAATCAAGAATCTGAGACACACGATTAGCAACAAACGTTTGAAATTTCTTCTCTTCATTTCTCAAGTAATGCAGAACAATCATGCTATCCGTCCAGAAAACCGAGTCTAACAACTCAAACTCAAGGCACTGTGTTAGCTTCTTTTCCACATTCGCTGCCACAACAGCAGCGCATAGCTCCAGTCTGAGGATAGTTTGCTGTTTAATAGGTGCTAGCCTATTTTTCGACATAACAAATGCGCAGTGAACTGTTTCATCATTTGAAAATCGTAAATAAGACACTGAGCTGTATCCTGCTTCCGAAGCATCACAAAAGTGATGTAGTTGAGCCTTGACAGGCATTTCAAGTCTCTTGACTGGCTGTAGGCATCTTGGCACTTGTAATCCGCTTAAACTTGGGAGGTCATCAAGCCAATTTCTCCACTGAACTTTGATCTCTTCTGGCATTGGATCATCCCAGCCTAATTTAGTCCTGCATAATAACTGAAACAGCATCTTGCCATTAATCACAAAGGGGCCTGCTAATCCAAGTGGGTCATACACAGAACTTATCACTCGCAAGAGTGCTCTCTTGGTAAAGTCTGCATCCAATGAGTTAATGTCAAACCCGAAACTGTCAGACTCAGTTCTCCACAGAGTGCCCAGAGCTCTCTCCACAGGTAGATTTGTGTCTAAGTCCAGCGAAGGCACACTGTTAGTGTGCTCCTCTTCTGGAATTGTCATAAGCACTCCACGGGAGTTGCTAATCCATTTGGTGAGGTGGAAGCCTCCCTGGCTAAGAAGGGAAGTCAACTGTTCAGCCAAACGTACGGCTTCAAGCTCTGTGTCAACCGACTTTAAACAGTCATCTACATAAAAGTTGTCTAGCACTGTGCGTACTGTTTCCACATCATAATTCTCAGCATAGTCTTTAGCACATTTGTGAAGGGCATAATTTGCACAGCTTGGAGACCAGACACCTCCGAAAAGATGACTGGTCATCCTGTAAGTTACAGCAGTTTCGTTTGGATCACTGTTTCTCCACCAGAGGAAGCGCAGGACATCTCTGTCATCAGGGTGAACCTTGACCTGGTTGAACATCCCCTCGATATCCGCCATAAGGGCAATCTTGTGGTGTCGAAATTTCAACAGAACATCAATCAGTTTGTTTGTCAAATCAGGCCCTTGAAAGACCACATCATTTAGAGAGGTGCCTCGGAATTTTGCTGAGCAGTCATATACCACTCTAAGTTTCTTTTTTTTAGGATGCACTACTGCATGATGCGGCAAGTACCACACTTAGCCATCTCTTCTTTCGATTTCCTTTTCAGACACTTCTTCAGCATAACTTTGCAGGTTTTTCTCCACGGCTTGAGTGTAGCTTCTTTTAAGTTCATCGTTCTTCGCCAGTTTTTTACCCAACAGGTCTAGCCTATGCTTAGCCATGCTGTAGTTGTCAGGCAAGCTAACTTCTGTTTTGAAAGGGATTTTTAGACTGTAATTTTCATTGTCTTTAACTGCGCTATCTTCCCAGAAATCGAGCACCTTTCGGTCACGTATGGACATTTCCGCCTTAAGGGCCTCCGGGTCATCTAGGTGCCAGAATTTCTGAACGGACTCGTTCAGATCTGGTGAATGAGACGTGTTCACAAAGTACTGAGAATGTCGTTTTTTGTCCATCTGGTGGCTATCAATTGGACCATTTATGGCCCAGCCCAACACCGTCCTGGTCGCATAGGGCTCTCCCAGGCTACAGTAGCCTGCTAAATCAGTTGCGAGCGTTAGCGAGCAGGCTACAACATTTCACTGGGGGTGCTGCCAATCAGGTCCTCGCTCACATGCATTTTTGAAGCAGCCTAGCTCAGTTCTGCTGTGTTCTGCTGAGCGCGGACCTGACAGGCAGCAGCGCGGACTTTAGGGGCAGCACTCCCAGTGGCCTAGATCCCAATTCGATACCCAATTCGATGTGAATTTCATCAGTCTGCAGCCTCGCTCGCTCGCCTGCTTTAAAGCAGACTGACTTGTCAGTCAGGGGCTCTCCGGCTCGTGACAGACCCACTCTTATTTCTTCCGGTCTCAGCAGATCCGGGTGGTCTTGGCCAATGATCAAACTTACATCATCCGCTTGAGAAGTGTCCGCCATAGGAATGTCTTCTAAGTGAGGCCACTTGGCGCATCTTCCTTTGAGGCGAGGCAAGACAGGCCGATGTTTAGCCTTGGGAGTGTTCTGACATTTTTTAGCAGATCGCTGAATGGGTCGTTATTTATCGATTTCACCTCCTAGTCGACAACCTCAGAGACAACCGTGCCAGTGCCCGTGACTGTGTCGATAGACATGGGCGATTTCCACTTTCTGCTCAGCTGGAGTCTGGTGGCGATGTCCTCAGCAACAAGGCTGGAGTTAGCTCCGGGGTCGAGAAGGGCGTAGGTGGTGGTGCTGATGGAGCCACTTGTTAGAATAACTGGAACGATCGGCAGGCATACTTTCTTGTTGGATCCTCCAGCGTACCCACACTTCACTTCACTCGTCTTGTTGTCGCTAGCTGGAGCTGGCACTGGGTTTCTGGGTGGGTCAACCGGGTGCAACCACCTGTTGTGTTTTTGCCCGCAACCAGGCAGGTTGCATACCCAAGCCTTGGGGCAATTATCGGCTAGGTGTCCAGCCTTGAAGCAATTCTTGCACAGGCCTTTGTCTTTCACGAATTTGGTTCTGTCTGTTACTGACATACTGCGGAATTGACTGCACTGGTTCAGAAAATGCAATTCGCTGCATTTTGGGCATTTAACAGTAGCAACACTGACAGTGGAAAAGTTCTTGCGAGTTAAATTCTTTGAGTCCTTTTTCTGATCTTTAGCGTCTCTTTTCTGATCTTTAGAATTGTTGCCCATGATAGCTCCAAAAATCGGATCACATCTCTTCTCAGCCTCTCTTTCAACGAACTTTACGACATCTGCTAGCTTGGGTATTCTCCCGTCAATGTTAGTAATTTTGTAGTTCTCATTCAGCCATTTGTTCTTAAGATCGTATGGCAGCTTCTTGATAATGTCTCCCAGTGTCCTCCTATTGTCCAGTTCTGCAAGACAACCGAGGGCAGCCAGAGTATCTCTGCACGTCCTAAGAAGGTTGGCAAAATCTCGAAGTCGGTAGTTGGTTTTCACATCGGGCTCATCTAACACACGAGTTATCCAAGCTTGGGAAATCTTGTGGGGGTTTCCAAATCTTTCATGTAACCTTTTCATAGCGTCACTGTATCCCTCTGAAGGGTCATCAATGTTCAACGATGCGTTAACAGCAGTTTTTGCTTTATCGGTGCATGCTTCATACAGTCGAAGTAATTTGTCAGCATCCGATACGGTGGGTTTGTCTACCATGGACTTGAATCTCTTCATGAACTGGTGATAGTTTAGCGGGTCACCATCGAATTTTGGCAACTCAGTAGGGGGTAGTCGTAGAGTGTCTGCCTGCGACTGAAACTGCAAGCGAGACAGCTCCAAAATGTTCTGTAGTTGGACAGATTCTTCGTGAACTTCAACATTTTCAGGTCGAGGGTTCTGATCATAGTCTGTGAATTTTGAGAGCTTTGGCATAGAAGGAGTACTGACAGGCGTAGATTCTGTACCCAGGCGACAGGGTAAGCCTCCACTCGCACCCAACCTGCCATGACACAACTCTCTCAACAAGTCGGCCTCTTTACGAGCGGCATCTGCTTCCATTCTCGACATCTCAAGCTCAAAGTTGAAACGATCTCGCTCCCGGCGTAACTCTGCCTCGTGTAACTGCCGGACAAGATTGTCCCTCTCCGCTACAAGCCTCAACGATTCGTTATTTGAAAGTTTTTTAGCATCATCAACTTCACCTGATGCATCACCGTCTGGTTTTTCAGCATTCTCATCATGTAATTTAGAGTCATTCTTAACATCGACGTTTTTCTTGGCACCATTTTCGGCATGCGTCTGACCTCCTTGTTGACTGTCATCATTGATTTCATTTTTCTCTGTCTCTGGTTCCTGCTGTTTGACAGCACCGGGCTGTTCGGGCTTCACACCATCTTCTATATCACTCATGTTGTCGGCTGTGTTGAACTAATGTAATCAATAAATTACAAAGAGTTCGGTTTTGTTTATCTTCTATTTTCTTTTAATTTCGCCAATCAATGGTTGATACACGTGTTAGCGGTTCAACTGAAAACAATCGGAAAATACCTTTAAGTGCATGTACGTCTCTAAAATTACTACAAATCGGTCAAATAAGATGTGATTCTACTAAATGCATAATACAGTGTGAAGAAATTGGATGCTTACCACATTGGGGCGGTTATTTAGTTAAATTTTAGGTGTCTTTTGGGTTTTTTCGGCGAGCGTTTGCCGCTCTTTCTTATTTGTCGCAAATCAGCGATTTTGGTTTTTGGCATGTCGTAAAACGTCGCGAAACGTAAACATTGAAAAGAAATAAAAGGTGAGCGTACTCAATGAAAATTGACATCTCATTTCAATGCAATGAATAGGGCCTGTTGTGAGGTAATTGATGGCCAAAAACAGCTGAATATAAGTAATGCACCCATAATTCTTCGAATGTAACAATCATAACCTGCCCTTTTTTCTTAATTAGCATCATTGTCTTAATATATATATATTCTTTTGTATATCAGTGACTATGAGCCTCATTTTTAAACTGAACATTATCTCTGATTTATAAAGTAACATTCATGGCAACAATATATCATGGCATGGATAATTTTCCTAGGAAAATAAATTCTTAATTTAAAGTACAGGCCCTTGTCAGCTTCTTTGTTTGGTAAAACTTTGAGATTTGTTTATTTTTATCTAAAATATGAAGCTCTTCTAAACTGTTGCCATGGTTGCCATGGTGAGAACCAGGGAGAATCTTAACATTTAAAAAAAGAAAAATAGAACTGAATATCATAAAAAAGTGACAGAAAAGTTTGAGAATTATCTTATCTTAGGCAACCCAATACGTCACATTTGTCAATCAAACTATACCTGGTTGTTATGGCTATAACCTGGTTGCCATGGCTACCAATGAATTGTATATCTATTGAAACTGTAGACAGACTGTTGTAGCATATTTATACACAAATTGTTGATGAAATTGATTAGAATCTGCCAGTATGATGTTTGTAAATTTTAGTGTACGCAAAATAAATCCTTGTATTTGTCTCAAGTGCATTCAGTCCGGTTACCAAGGCAACCAATATTTTTTGAAAATCATAAATTCTGGAAAATGATATATCTAGAAAATAAAATTAACAGCCATTGCAACCAAAATAATGATGGTGACCTACTGATAATAATTTGTTATTTTCTTACTTTGACGTCAACATAATAAGGCATTTCTTACCTTTGAGCCTCACTTTCAAGATGACCTGGGTCCCTAAATGAAGAGGTCATGTGATCACATGTACCCCTTTTTATCCTAGAATATTTTTTCATAAAAAAAGACAGTTTCTTAGGCACATTTGAGGTGAAATTTGGAGATTTTTGCCCAAAATAACAGAACATTTAAAAACTGTTGCCATGGCAACCACAGACAAGAAGCAGGAGGAGACAATTCCAACTTTAGGCCAAAAAAATATTTCAGTAACTTAAATAAATGCAAAACTTTAAAAATATCTAACCCCAGGTGTGATAAAATAGCATTGGTGAATGGTGATATCAAAGTTGCCCAATTAGTCAATTTAGAAGCTTTAGATGTTACTGAGCATACATGACTTTGAAGTTTTGCTTCTAACCTGGTTTCCATGGCCACCAATGTAATGTGCATATGTATATAGACAGTACAAATACTGATTCCACTAATGACTCCACTGATTGTTGAAATTGATAACCTAGGTCCTGGGCAATGCGAGGTCCGTAAAGTTCAGCTGAGATTAAAAAACCTTGAATTTTGACAGAGAGGTTGCTCCGTAGCGACCAGACATGGCGCTGCTCCGTAGCGACCAGACATGCTTGTAAACAATCTTATTTTTTGGACTTTATAGTCTGAGGAAGAACTAATTTGTTGACTGACTGGGAAGTACTTTACAATGCTGATGACTCATTAGACCACAACGTTGATGTTGTGTAAAATTAAAGCGCACAAGGCCAGTGGACCAGACACATTGTGTGGTAGAATATTGAAACTATGTAAGTCTCAACTTGCACCTGTATTTACTTGGTTATTCCAAGACTCATTAGATCAAGCTTGTGTGCCTTCTATTTGGAAATTGTCTGAAATTATTCCTGTACCCAAAAGCCTCAACCACGATGCAACAATGACTATCGGCCGGTGGCATTAACTTCAATAGCCATGAAGTGCCTTGAAAAGATTGTTAAGACTAGATTGTTAATAGATACAGACTGTCATCATTAAGATCCACTCCAATTTGCCTATACAAAGAATAGATGTGTATTGGATCCAACAATTTCTATTGTACATGATATTCTTGAATTCCTTGATACTCCATGTAAGAAAGGGGACAGCCGATTTGCTAAAATACTCTTCATAGATTTCAGTTCAGCATTCAACACTATTCAAGTTCATGTGTTAATGGAAAGGCTGATAAGTATGAATGTAAATTCTAACATTATTATGTGGATACACAGCTTTTTAAATCAAAGATCTCAGTAAGTTAAATTCAAAGGTGTTTTTTCAGACTTAGTAAAATCTTGTACGGGTGCCCGACAAGGGTGTGTTTTGTCCCCGCTTTTGTTCACCTTGTATACCAGCAATTGTAGATCTGAATCTGAAAATTGTAGACTGTATAAATATGCAGACGACACAGCATTGATTGACTTGACCAGTCTTTGTAGGAATGATGACATCTCGTATAACGTGGAAGTTGAAAGATTTGTCCACTGGTGTGAACGTAATTTCTTGAATTTGAATGTACAAAAAACTAAAGAACTTGTGATCGATTTTAGAAGATCTGAAAATGTACATGACAATCTTGTGATCAATGATGAGGTGGTTGAGCGAGTTAACCAGTACAAATATCTTTGTACAGTAATTGATAATAAGCTCTCCTTCGAAGAAAATGTTAATGTCATTTATAAAAAGGCAAATTCCAGACTATATTTTCTGAGGAAACTTTACCATCTAAAAGTTGATACAACAATAATGAACTTATTTTATACGTCTGTAATTGAATCCGTGATTAGCTTTGGTATTGCCGTTTGGTTTGGCAATTGTAGGCCTACTGTAGCATCAAAAAAGAAATTGTACAGGATTATTAAACATTTTATGTCACTAAAAGAACTAAGGTTATAAGATCAGATGTGAACCATCCTTTACACCATATGTATTGCCTCCTAAGATCCGGCATAAGATTAAGAGCAAATCCAACCAGAACTGTCAGGTATAATATGTCTTTTGTAGTATTCGATTTTTTAATAACCATGCAGTAACTTGTATTATTATCACACTATTATTGTTTCATGTACTTATTTGATTATTTGTTTGTATCGTTTACACGTAATTGTCAAAACAAATTTCATGTATACATGACAATAAATTCTTATTGTATCGTATCGTATCGTATTTGCCCGCATTTGTTACCATGACAACGACCCTGGATGTCACAAGTCACTTGACCAAAAAAATTGATTTTGTGCATTTATTAATCCTGATACTTAGATTCTGGTTCTGGGCCATGGTTTTAATAAAATATGAAAATTATTAAATTTTAAGAAAAACTGACCTTGGTTGCTATGGTAACAAATTCCTGTTTTGGTTGCCATGGGAAAAATTGGCATCCAGCAAAAAATGTTACTACAACTCCTTTCCAAAAATTACAAGATTGTTAGGCTTAAAAAAATACCACTAAATGACATAAGGCCGTGTATAGATCAGCAGAGCACTTTCCAGTTGTAGAAGTGGCCGTTTTGGGTGTTTGCCGTTATGATAAGATACGATATGATACTACACTTTTTATTGACACGTTCATACACAATTTGAGCACTTTGTAAAAATTAAATAAAATGTAGTAGAACATAAATCCGTACAATACAGAAATGACATGGACATGCATGCAACACATAAACACAGCCAAACAGAAATATTAACTGGCTACCATAGTACCTTGTTTTGTTCAGAGAGAAATCTGGCTAACCTGTCCTCCATGCAATAAAAACTGTCATGGGCCCCGTTAGGTAGGCATAGATAACCAGTTAATCCCACCCTTCCCTCAATCGTGAAATTTGAGTTATAAACTCATAACATGGCAATGAAATGTCATATTCATCACATTTCAATATAATTTCAAATTTTTTGTCATTGTCAAATTCATAAAAATTGAATATGAAGCCGTTAAGCGAATCAAAACACACTTGTCTTTCGTTATTAAATTTCGCACAAGTCAAGTTAAGTCATTACAAAATGAAATTCATCTTCATCTGCTCCACAATGTTTAATTGTTTATGACTGTACTCCCTACTAACTGTGGTGGCGCTCCTTGCCGCTTTTGACGGAGCATCCAAGTGACAACGGGAGTACCGGTTAGCTAGTGGCCCGCTGAAATCATTTCCGGTCAGCCATTGAACATTGTTCAGCAGTCAGGGAAATTTCCCAATCGGGCAATTGCAAAAAATTGCCTGATCTAGCAATTTGCCAGATCGGGCAATACTTCAAAATGATGTAAATTGCTGGAGAAACTGCAGTTAAAACAGCTTCATCAGTTCAACAAAAACTTTTTCGATATTGTAAATGATTTAGGGGGCTTGTGCGTCTCCGACCAAGCTCAGGGGGGCACCCTCCTCAAATACACGCTCAAAATTAACCCAAGCATAAAGTCATTTTATTCCTTTTTTTGCACAATTTCGCTCATAAATATGGATGGAGACACCATGTATGGACTGAAAATAATATTAAAAGTATGCCACATGAAATTTGTTTATTTCTGTGAGGCAACCATTGGATACCCAGTGGGAGAGGGGGGGGGGTACTTAAAATTTGAGTCTTCTCTTTTTGATAAACAATTTGTTGGCACTTTCAGTGAAATGAATAAATTGTATCCTACAGATGCAGTCTTGAAATTCATATAAACATATATAGTCTTATCTTGTTGCTGAATATTTAATCTTCCTTCAGCTCATGAGCATCATTGGAAAAATACATGTCCTAATAAGCTCTAATAGGATAATAAATTATTGGTATGGAGACAGATTTCTTAGCACTTCGTTTGATTTTAGGAAAAATTGTAATGGCCAAAAATATAAAAAATTATGTGTATGTCAAAGCTGATTATACAAAATTTAAAAAGTAAAACAAAAAATATACAGGCAAGGACCCTTGATAGAGTCATGAGGCTGAGAAAACTATACTGGGGTCAGGGGCAGATCCAGGAATTTGGGAAGGGAGGCTCAAAATTCAATGAAGGGACTGCTCGTGGACGGTGGCGTAACTGGGGAGTTTCGAGCGGGGGGGGGCACCTGGGGGGGGGGGCACGCGATTCTTTGGGGGGGCACCCTCTATACTAATTTTATATTTTAGCCAGAGTTGGAAAGTTCATATGGGGGGGGCACCTGGGGGGGCACAGGTCCAATATGGGGGGGCCTGTGCCCCCCGTGCCCCCCATAGGACGCCACTGCTGGTGGATGTGAAGCCCAAGCGTCTTGGGGCGTCTCAAGGCCCCCAAAAGCCAGCAAATTTTACATGCTCTAAGATGAATTTTGAGCAACCTGAGGGCTGTTTTTAGCTGCTAGTCCAACAGATATTTTTTTGGAGTTTCATCAGAAATTGTTCTTATGCGATCAACTAATAGTGGATCGGACAACATAAAAATTCAATTTATTGTATATGAAGACAGATTGGTTAAAAAGGACTGACAGAGCTTCCTTTGATAAGCTTTAAAAAATGTTTGAACAATGTTCTCAGTTTTGAGTTTACAGCTCTCGGCATATATACAGTGCCCGTAAATAAGTGAAATGCATGACATTGTGCCATCGCATCAATACTAAACATCCTCAGCCAAACTGCTCATGGACAGGCCGGATTTAGAAATGATGAGGCCCTAGGCATTCAAAACATTCTTGGCCCTCCTGGCCCCCTACCTCCGGCCTCCCATTATCAATGTATCATTCTCCGTGTGTTTTGAAGACTCCTATAGACAAAACCCAGTGTCACTGAGTTCTAGCATCATTACTTGACTATTGAGTGTTTGATAACTTGACTAGAAAGACTTCGGTATTTCACTATACCTGACTGAACTAACTTCAGTGACTTACAGCAGTGGAATTACATGAATACATGTGCTTACAGATATGGCTAAAATTTTCCATGTGAGGGCATAATGACTTATTAATTCATTCCCCATACTTGCCATGTTTTTCTAATAACTCATAATCAGTAATTGAGGTCATATCCCATTCCTGTTGCCTGTCATTTATTAGAAAAGTCTGTGAGTGAGTCTGACCACCCAGCATTCACCAGTCACCAGTGAGGTCTGGTGCCTATTGTGACATCATGCATTGAGGTCTTCAAACAGCTGAATGTAAGCACTTGTGATTCTTTTTTGTAAGGGACCGTTCAGAATTTATGACTGGGGGGGGGGTGGGAGTTTTGGCCGAGGGGGTACTAACTTTTCACACGTGTTTCAAGGGGGGTATTTATTTTTAACAACACTTCCGAGGGGGGGTTAGAAATTTTAACAAAGAAAAAATGTTATAAAACACGCATAAAATCATTTTATTTGGACTTTTTTACGTGCGAAAGTCCGCGAAACATATGACACGAATCTGTACAAGTGGCCGTGTATAACAGTATATGTGTGTATTGCTTTGTATGTCGAGGGGGGTACTAAAAATCCGCATGAAACCTAAGGGTGGGGTACTAAAAATCCGCATGAAACTCAAGGGGGGGGGTATCAATTTTTGACGGGAAGTTCCAGCAAAACTCCCACCCCCCCAGTCATAAATTCTGAACGGTCCCTAAACTTACACTCTTTAAAGTTGCATGTCATCAATTGAACTAGATCACAGTTACTGTAGGCTGGTTAATTTGAGTTACAACAAAAACTGAGATGAAGATCTCCAAATTTGAAAACATTTGAAAAAAAATTGAAAAAAAAAAATTTGAAAAAGATATAATTATATCCTTTTTGTAAAATTACACATGACCGTGCGTCTGTGACACGAGCAACTCTAAAGAATCAGAAACAAGAAATAATCAACCTCTTACTAATTTAGTAAGTTACTATTTTTTAGTCATCAGTATCTGTTTTAGCATAATGAAGAGATTGATAACTGGAACAAGTAGCACGATATTCGCTGACTGAAGCTGGACATCAAAGCACAGGCCCATGTGATAAACAAACTACTTGGTAATAAATGAATACATAGTAAAAATATACTTTTACAAGATAGCATTACTTGTCTATAGCCTACCTAATACCATTTATAAATCATGTCGTTTGAAGTCCAAAGTGGGCAGGGGCCCAGGCATAGTTTTGGCATTTGCGCGGGCCCGTGACTCTGAATTTTTTTTCAAAATGCTATTTTCCATTTTAGGCGGCCTCAGGGCCCCTTTGGCCCTGTGGTCATGAGTGCACGCCATGATTTTGGGCATGGCAACTCTTTTTGATTTTTCTGGGCCCCCGGGGCCGTCCCCCTAATCCTCCGAGCGCTGGGAAATGGTCCAAATTGCCCTTATGTAAATCCGGGCCTGAATATGCCATGTATAATGAATCAATGATTGAAAAAGAGATTTTTTGTCAGTAGAAATATCGATCAAATCTGCTTATCTTTCAATAATGAAGAAATAGGAATATCTTGATTTTTTTTTGTCAAAGCCCCACATTAGCCGGCCAAAATTTGCATTTTGAGCTTAATTTGGGGTTTATGACAGAAAAGCGCCTGAAACAAGTTTTTGGCAAGGCGGTGTTTCTCGGTAAAAACCGCCTGGTAAAAACCACCCTGCTCAACTTGCCAACCTTGCACACGCTACCACTAGACCAACGTACAAACTGCTCCCCCCCCCCTCCCCAAGGCAAGATTGGTGAAGGTCAATCCTGAAAAATGCAGGAATATATGGGGAAACAGGGGGGGGGGAGGCTAAGGGAGGAGAAACTGTTGGCCCTCTTGCCATTGTTGCAGGGGGGGGGGGATTAGGGTGGGCTGAAAAAAACTTTTTTCGGAATTTCAATATGCCAGTGGTATAGAAAGTTGGCTGTGGCCAAAAAATGAAAATTTGTGCAAAAAAAATTATGTGACATGCGACTTGTGCCGGGCCACTCCGGCTTTTATGAAAATGCATATTTTCAGCAATTTCGCATGCTTTTTTAGACCATTTTTTGGCCTGAATCAGCTTCCATGGTTTCAGAAGGCACAATGGAATACTTAAATCTTCTTTGAAGGCCATTTTGGATATGAAACACCATAAACAGGTTGTATATATTTAAGATATAGCCATATCCGGGTAAATGTTGGGAATCAGAATTTGGCTTTTTTTGCTAAAAATTGCCCAAAAAAATTGAAAATATCGGAATTGACCTGACAAAAAATGATTCCAAGGGAATTGTAATTACCCCGAGTCCTCCCCAATGCCCTAAAAAGCATTTCCAGCGTATCATTTGCATCAATTTGTGGTTTTAGTTTCCAGATTAGGGGCAGTTCCGTTAAGTCAGATTTACAGATTTGACACTTTAGCAGCTTGTGTAGCCCTACAATTAAATCTCAGTAACTTCATTATTAAATAGGGATAAGGCCAGTTAATAGGGGTGTCAGACAAGCCATCAACCAAAGCTCCAAGTGCAATAAGAGCTGAGCTACAAGGCGAAATGTCATTGTGTCGGACTTACTCACACGATATACGTCCGACACATCGGTGACATAATGACATTTCGTCTTGTAGCTCATCTCCTATTGCACTTGGAGCTTTGGTTGATGGCTTGTCTGATACCCCTATTACCTGGCCTCATCCCTATTTAGCAATGAAATAACTGAGGTGTAATGGTAGGACTACACAAGCTGCTAAAGTGTCAAATCTGTAAATCTGACTTTGCGGAATTGCCCCTATACCGGAACCTGAAACCACAAATTGATGCAGGTAATACGCTGGAAGTGCTTTTTAAGGCATTAGGGAGGACCCGGGGTAATTAAAATTCACTCTGAATCATTTTTTGTGGGATCAATTCCGATTTTTTCAATTTTTTTGGGCAATTTTTAGCGAAAAAAGCCAAATTCTGATTCCCAACATTTTCCTAGAAATGGCTATATCTTAAATATAAGCAACCTTTTTATGGTGTTTCATATCCAAAATGGCCTTCAAAGAAGATTTAAGTATGCCATTGAGCTTACTGAAACCATGGAAGCTGACTCAGGCCAAAAAATGGTCTAAAAAAGCATGCAAAATTGCTGAAAATATGCATTTTCATAAAAGCCGGAGTGGCCCGGCACAAGTCGCATGCCACAAAATTTTTTTTGCACAAATTTTCATTTTTTGGCCATAGCCAACTTTCTATACCACTGGCATATTGAAATTCCAAAAAAAGTTTTTTTTCAGCCCACCCTAGGGGGGATGTGCCCATTTAATCTTTGAAACAGCACCAATTGTTTCTTAAAGGCTCAAGTGAGTTGTTTAATTGCTATTTGAGCAGTAGTAAAACTAAAATTTAGCCTTTAATCAGATTAGCCCTTTTTTGTCAGAAGGCTCCTTAGCTGCTGCGACCCTCGTTTTCTTGTGGCACTGCTGCCATTAATCCACTTGTAGCTGATGGCTCCAAATAATCATGCAACTTTAGGGACTGTTCAGAATTTATGAATGGGGGGGGGGGGGGTTGGATTTTTGGTTGAGGAGGTACTAACTTTTCACACATGTTTCAAGGGGGGAGGTATTAATTTTTGATCCAAGGGGGGTAATAAACTTTAACAAAGAAAAATTGTTAAAAAAACACACATAAACTCATTGTAGGCCTATTTGGACTATTTTACACGCAAAAGTCCGCGAAATGACGTGAATCTGTACGTGAAGCCGTGTATAACAGTATATATATACACGTGTGTGTATTGCTTTGGATGTCGAGGGGGGATACTAAATATACGCGTGAAACCTAAGGGTGGGGTAATTAAAATCCGCATGAAACTCAAGGGGGGGGGTACGTATCAATTTTTGACGGGAAGTCCCCCCCCAGTCATAAATTCTGAACGGTCCCTTATTCCACATAAACAAGCAATCTTAGAGTTGCTGTACCGCCCATGCACATGCTTTGTCAGTAATATGTATAGTAGATGGCGGATGGGAAAATAAAAAATAAAGAAATAATTGTTTTTTTGTCCTGTAGCCTACATTATTTGCCTGGCTGGTCATATTAAGTGTCCTGTCTATCTGTCTATCTATCTGTCTGTCTATCTATGTGTCTATCTATCTATCTATCTATCTATCTATCTATCTATCTATCTAGCGATCTGTCTAGCTATCTATCTAGCTAACTATCTATCTATCCGGCCTTTCTTGCCTTCCTTCCGTCCTTCCAGTTGCCTAGCTTCCTATTTCTTTCTTTTCTCCCTAGTTCCTTCATTCCTTCCGGCATTCCTTCCTTCGTTTCTTCCTTCCTTTCCTCCTTCATTTCTTCCTTCTTTCCTTTTTTACCTCCAATTTCCTTCCTTCTTCCTAGTTCCTGCACTCCTTCCTAATTCCTTCCTTCTTCCTTTTTTCCTTCCTTTCCTCCTTCATTTCTTCCTTCTTTTCTTCATTCCTTTTTTACCTCCAATTCCCTGCCTTCTTCCTATTTCCTGAACTTCTTCCTATAGCTATAATACCTTCCTTCTTCCTATTACCTTCCTTCTTCCTGTTACCTTCCTTCTTTCCGTCCTATGTCCTTCCTTACTTCCTTCATTCCTTCCTTCGTTCCTTCCATTGTTTCTTCTCTCTTCCTGCCTTTCCTCCTTCATTTCTTCATGCTTTTCTGCCTTCCTTTCTCCTATTTATTTCCTTCCTCCCTGCATTCCTTCGTCCTATCTGTGTAATTAATCTATCTAATGAATCAATATAATATCATCAAGACTTTTTTTTTACACTTGATAGAATATGTACAGTATTTTAGGAGGGATTTATTTCTTTGAGATAACAGTTACTGCGTACTATAGGCCTAGTTCACAAATTTGACACTGAAATCTTAAGTGAGGCAGCACTGGTCTTAGATTTACATTGCGCTCTGTTGGTTGCAGTGTACATGTTTACAGTGCACATGAATAATAAGGAAATGCCGATAAATGACTTACTGGTTCAATTCAACTTGAAAAACGATCCGTTGTGCACATCTACGATGTCATTAATGTAATATACATATGATCAGAACTTCCACACTGGCCTGGGGAAGGCCAGAGCAATGGTCGTTTCACCCCATCAGTAGATTTCAGCACTAAAGCATAACCGCCCTATGCATAGCATGGGCGGTAATTAGCCATTGATAAAAGGTGTAACACATCAGTGTACTCTTTATTGGCTTTTCAGAGACTTCAATTCGTACATGTATGCTCAAATTATGCTCTTCACAACAGTTTTCTTAATTTCCTTTATTTGGAGTGCCCCCCTGGTGAAAGCCGGGAAATTTGACAATTGCTGTATGATGCAGGGAGACGTTTTTCATACATTAGGCTAATTTTATTTCACATTCCATCTATTTATGAGCAAAGCATGAGCAATTCATTCACTTAGTAAAACGTTTTTTTCATTTTCTTTTATTGCAAGTGCCCCCCTGACGAAAGTCCGTTGACGATTTTTTTTTGACGTTGACAAAAGTAAGCAAATTTTGTCTACTTTTGATTGGTAGCATTTTAAAGACACGAATTTCAGGCCTTGAATACGAATTTAGCTTTTAATGTGGGCAGGTGCATGTTTTTGTGTGAATTGCCCGATCGAGCATAGCCAATTGCCCCAACAGGCAAGCGCCAGGAATGCTGGGATTGCGCATTGCCGGAACGAGCGACGTTGCCCGAACGGGAAATTTCCCTGACTGTTCAATTGTTGGTTTTACAGGAAGAGAAAGGGAGTCAATCTTGCTGCAATGGCAACGCCGGGAGCTATTGGATCTCTGGAAGAGGAAAAATCTCGAAAACCAAAAAGTAAGTGACTATCGCGATATGTTTCTGATAAGGAATGTCAAGAGCGTGCGGAAATAAACTATAAAGCTGGTCGACGGTGTTGTCTGTTGAACTTCCAACATTGTCACTGATTGTCTAGGCTAGTGTTTTGATTCATGACAACCGCAACCAGTGTGACTGTCAAGAACAATCTGAGTTATCTGACTGTACAATTGTTTTTTAAATAAAAGCGACGTGAACCTGTTTCGTTGTGTAGAGCTAGCTAGGAGTCTCGAGCAGGGGGGCACCCGATTTTCTGCCAAATTTGGAGGGGCAGTGTACTTGTAGTCACTTAATTGGGGACCCGCTAAAAAGCGGGTTGAAAGAAGCGGGTAGCGGGTAGCGGATGTATACACAGGGAACAATAGGAAGCACCCTGAGCAAACAGGGTTATTCAATGGACAACATAACTGTCTACCCGCTCCTATTTTACCCCTCTACCTCCGCTACTTGCAATCAGCTTAGGCCTGAGAATAGGCTAATTATAGGGCTATTATACTAGTTATTTTCCCTTAATTGGTTTAATTGCTATCAACTTGTAAGGAATGTAGTGCAGGCATTGTACAGGTGTAGAAGAACTGTCAAAATTAATTTTATGTGATGTTTTATAAATTAAATAGTTTATTTGGAAATAAATAAATAAAATAAAGAGTTCAGAATACCCCAAGACAGAAGATAGTGAATTTAACATAAATCTCTTCAACCAATTTCATTTGTTAAATTTTATGGTTTTTAATTCCATTTAATTACCTCATAATGCTATGTAAAAACTAAAAAAAAAGTATTTTTAATTGTCCTAACATTGTGCATAGGGCTATTCATTTACCATGTATAATTTATGAAAGCATATAAATTTATATGTTTTCTTAGACTAAAAATATTGTAAGGGCTTTATAGATCTTTAATTTGAATTGAAGCTAATTATGAATTAGTGGTTCCTCATACAATGACACCGATTGCTATTGAATGGACAGAAGTTCAATAACAGTGCCTCAATTCACAGAGGGCAATTCAATTAGTGATTGCTGATCATTGCTACAGATCTATGTCTTTGTGATTGCCTGGCACTTAGAATTGAACTCAGAGAGCGGGGAAAGGCAGCAGAAGAAGCTACGGCGGAGGGGTAGCGGGTGGAGTTGTATCAAGCAGCTTCTGTAGCTTTCTGTGTTGTATCAGAATCTACCCGCTACCCGCTACCCGCTTTCTCCCAGCCCGCTTTTTAGTAAATCCCACTTAATTGTCTATTCTGATAGTGTATATTTTAACCTTCGGTGAATCATCTAGGTCGCAAACTTGACCGAAATCGGGAGTGGTGCATGACATAATGCACGCAGCACAGCGTATCTAGCCACAGGTTCATTTTGTGGTCACAGTTTGTTACGTCATGTGTTGAGACAATATCAAAATGGGAGTGGCGCTGCAGTGTTTTCTTGTGACGTCTCAGCAAAATTAGGTAGCGTCACAACTCTCATAGATGGCTCCGTAATTAACTGTACCCCTCTTAACTTCCATTGATAATGTACATTTTACTTAACAAAGATAAGTATTAAAACAATTATTGTGACGTAGCAAAGTCACAAAATAATGGTTTCCCTGCTCTGAATTATTGCTGCCCTTTATCTATTAAGTGTCATTTAGTGTTCTAGACTTTTGATGTATTTTTGGGACAATAAGTAAAATTTAAATTTTGATTTAGGGACCATTCAGAATTTATGACTGGGGGGATGGGAGTTTTTTCAAAACTTCCCGTCAAAAATTGATAACGATATGCTTTCTTTTAGTCTCAAAAAGAGAAACTCTTTTTGGTTTTGACAGTGCGAGTCAACAAGACTTAGTGTAAAACATACAAAACAATAATGGTAGTAATACTGATTAGAGATAAAGAATACTGAATACCCCCCCCCCCCCTTGAGATTCATGTGGATTTTTAGTACCCCACCCTTAGGTTTCATGAATATTTTTAGTACCCCCCCCCCCTCGACATACAAAGCAATACACACAATGATGTTACACTGTGTACCGTTTGCTCTATGCGAAGCGACCTAGTTAATCATAAAATCTTAAATTTTAGGCAAGAAACCAATGTAATTACAGTATAACGTAGCCAGTATGCTGTATTTATGTATCAGACATCTTGATGTGAAATTTTAAGCTTCAAATATTTAACAATCAAAAGATTTGGTGATTCTAGTAAAAAATGCACTAAAATTTACTAAAACTGCCTAATCTCCCAGAAAACGCAACTGATTGATTCCAAAATTTTTATGTGCATTACTTGTACTATAAGACAGCATACTGGCTATAATGCAAAGTTTGTTGTTTGCTCCATATATGAGAACTAGCAAAATGTAAACAAAAAAATCCTTAATTAGGTCACTTGGTTGGTACACAGTGGTTATATCTGTGCCCTTGGATGGTTATGCGCGCAGATTCGCGGACTTTCGTTCTCATTACATATATGTTTTGTTAAATTTTCTTACCCCCCCCCCCTTGGACATCTTGTCAAAAATTAGTACCCGCCCTTGAAACTCTTGTGAAAAGTTTGTACCCCCTCGGCCAAAACTCCCTCCCCTCCCCCCCCGTCATAAATTCTGAACTGTCCCTTATGAGTATGGCTTTTAAAGTGCTTTCAGAGCAGTCAGTGGGTTCTCATTACATATATGTTTTGTTAAATTTTCTTACCCCCCCCCCCCCTTGGACATCTTGTCAAAAATTAGTACCCCCCCTTGAAACTCTTGTGAAAAGTTTGTACCCCCTCGGCCAAAACTCCCACCCCTCCCCAGTCATAAATTTTGAACTGTCCCTTATGAGTATGGCTTTTAAAGTGCTTTCAGAGCAGTCAGAGGGTGTCAGGTCTAGCGTCCAAAGGGAAAACCTAGTAAGTCACAAATTGGGTCAAATTGAGTTAAGGTCAAAATATAACTTCTGAGACATGTTTCTCTATATTCTTTAAGTTCAGATTTTCAATAAGTGGCCCGTTACCCTAGAATGACACTGACAAATCCCTGTAAGCCTATCTCTTACTGCAAGAACTGGAACTTCAAAGTGGATTATCTCAGAAACTCCAAAATGTGACTTACTAGGTTTTCCCTTTGGACGCTACAGGTGAAGAATTCAATTTGAAATGAGAAAGTAACCAACAGTGGTCACTGTGACCTATAGTGATCACATTGCCCTCTAGAGTCAAGTATGGTAAATCCGTCCTGGAAGGTAAATCCGTCCACCCCCTTATATAGGCCTATAAATACATTTGTTACAGTTGTGTGAGTTGTAAAAGGAAGAAAAACTAGTTTTTCAACTAATTTCCCGATTTTATTGTGTTGACAGCATTTTAAATGCTCTTTCAGGGCCATTTAAAAACAAAACACAAAATACAATGAAATCCTGTGACGTCATCACAGCCATTTTGTGAATTACATGTAGGCAGCTTGTGGGCCTATTTCAATTCACAAAAAAACGTTTTGAACAGGGAAAAAATGTTAAATGAGATGTAGAATTTCATTGTTCTTGTGGTATTTGTTAAATAACTTAATTGCAATACCTGGAAAGGTGATACAATGGAAATAAAAGTGGACGGAATTACCATCATTATTTTCAAACTGGCTTGAATTGGTGATTGTAAATCCGTCCACCTACTTCAAATTGGGTTTAAAAGAACTTGTATGACTTCTAATATTTATAAATGGCATAACACTGACTAAAGAAACTAGATTGAGCCATTAGAACACTTGATTGGGCGAAAAGAGTTCTTCAATTGTAATTTAGGCAGTTAATTGAAATTCTTGATAGTCAACTAAACCTCTCTTATTCAATTGTTCTATTAAAATTGTAATCAGCATCCTATTATCCTGAAATCCACACAAAATCCTTTCTAAATGTTAATCAATTGCAACACTTGAAAAAATAACAAGATATGGTAAGTGTGGGCTGGTTCATGCCCTGTGGACGGATTTACCTTCCTTGCTGGATGGATTTACCAGCAGGGTGGACGGATTTAGATGTCCAAACCTTCAATTTTTGTTACCATGGTTTCAGCAAAAATTACTTGAATATTCGACTTTTTTAGGCCGCTGATGATAGTATGGAACAAGCCCCTTCCAAGGTCCTAAATTTTATTTTCATATCTACTCCCATTGTCCTGGGAATATAGTATTAGCCAGAAGTGGACGGATTTGCCCTCCCTGACTCTACTGGTCACAGACTCAGCCCAGTGGTCATTCTGACAACCTCTCTAATGCGACCACCTCGCTATTATGGCTACTTAGCCCCAAAACCATTGGTGGTAGCTGAAGTGTATCAATACAGTACCTGATTCAAATTTGTGTCTGGTTTATTGTAATTGACCACAACAACAAGGGCACATTGGGTGTCAGCTTCAGGCCATTTAAGTTTGTAATCATAAATATTATATTTTTATTTTTATGCCAACCACGACTTGAATTTTATTCTGTCAAAGTTAGATATGAAGAGCAACACAGTTTGAACGTGCCTTATAATCAATATGATATTTTTCTTCAATTCAGATACCAAGTTCAAGCAGCAGAAGCTTCCAGCATGGCAGCCAATAATGACAGTAGGCACAGTGTTGCCTGCTTTTTTTGCCTTGGGAATTGCATTCATCCCTCTGGGCATTGCTCTCCTGCTCACATCAGATAGTGTAAGTGCTCTTTGCCATAAATTATAGTAATCAATGGATATTTGAACATTGAAGCTTATTTCCAGATATTGATAGCTGCTGTTTATGCAGGTGCGATTGCACATGGGCCTAAATATGGGGTGCACTGCATTTTAATGAGCTGTACCGCGGACTTTCCCAAATATATCGTAACGACGGTCATTTCCGATAGATTTACTAGTGATCTGAGTGAATTACGCCCCTCCTCGGACCGTCTGACCAACTGCCCAGCTGACTGCCACTGTCTTGCCCATGTATGTATTAAACACAGGATTGAAACAACCCTATTATTGGCTAGAGGCTACAGGCCTTGCTATTATGAGATTTTGCATTACATTACAGGTGATTTAATTAGTACGCGATTCTAAGGTTCCTGGCCCACAAAATACATGGCATTTTTGATTTATCTGATTGGTTAAGACCTGATAGAACGTCACTCACACAGCTGATATATCAAGCGTAGAAAGCGCTTGTTTAGCATTGATTCCTCACAGCCAAGTGTGAATGACAAGAATCGCATGGTAATGAAATCGCCTGTAAAAGTGGGCCTGCAAAGCAGGGCTTTGGAGTCGGAGTCGGAGTCGTGGAGTCGGAGGTTTTTGGGTGGAGTCGGAGTCGGAGTCGGAGTCGAACTTTGATTCTCAGGTGGAGTCGGAGTCGGAGTCGAAAATTAAAGTGGTGACTCCTGACTCCTCAAAATAATAAATATAATTTACAAAAACACAGTTGTGAAAATGTGAAATGAATCCCATATTTTACATACAACTTCCTAAGCAAGTGTTCATGTACAAAATCTTATGAAAGCTTTGTAGAATGACTTTTTCTTCTCTGTTAACCATGTAATATTTATGTGCAATAATGCCGATAAGCGGAGTCGGGAGTCGGAGTCGGAGTCGTAATTCAGGAGACCCAAGGAGTCGGAGTCGGAGTCGGAGTCCACTTTCAGAAAGCCAAAGGAGTCGGGAGTCGGAGTCGGTTCACTTATCACCCGACTCCAAAGCCCTGCTGCAAAGAAGTTTTTATGTATCAAATTTTGTCTTTGCTCAACAGTATTATTTGGTCCCAGAAAATACCTTCGATCCTGCTGAAATTGGTGGATCACAGGACCAAATGTCTTGTTATATCTGACTGGCTTCAAATGGGAAAGTCCATACACAACAAAATGTCATTTAAAACCGATGCGTGTGATGAAACAGAATTTTATGTCAGCAATGGTTTATGTCATTTCAGGTTCAAGAGTTTGCCCTGGACTACACCACCAAATGTACTCCAAGTTCATCCATAGGTTATCAAGACTGTGCTGCTTTCTTAGAGAATAAAACTAATGTTGGGGCCACCTGTAAATGCTACCGAGAATTTACCTTGGATACAGATTTCAAGGTATGTACATGTATGAATTGTATGATGCACCTGAATAACTTGTGATGTTGAGATACCTTTCTGGAATAACTTCGTCCTTAGCAATAACTGCAAAATAGTTCAGCAGTGCAATTCAAAAAGGTTGCTTATGTTGTGTTCAAGCTTAATTCCCTGTCGTTAAAGCTACTGCCTCAAAGACACAAGTCTCTCTGGTCAGAGAGTTAGAGCTGGTGTTATACATTCGTAACTACATATTAACTTGCAACTTTGAATTGTTGAATAGGCTGATGAATGATGATCAAACTTTTTCCATATCTATCTACATAAAGAGTATTGATTAGTCTCTCTCTTGTCCGCCTGTCTGTCGGATGTTATCGTTATAAATTCCAATCAATTAGTGGAAGGACATGTCATAGATGCACCCGGCTATTCAATCCACCTTTGAGTATGGAAGCGGACTTGATTGGTCGAGAGATATCTAGTACATAGTAACACAACTGAATACAAAACTTAATCTGCCGAAAATGTTGTGTCTTGGGCTCGGATCATCATGTAGGAACACTTGCCCTGGGCTGTTATAAAAGAAATTAATGGGTAAAATCACAAATTTATGCCAATTTTATGATATGCTTTAGTCCCTTTTAAGGATTGACTGAAAGAAATGTTATATTTTAGGGGAAAGTATACATGTACTATGGTCTGACCAACTTCTACCAGAATCACCGACGTTATGTGAAATCAAGAGATGATGCCCAATTAGGTGGAGCAAACATCAACTCGGCCTCGGACCTTGTGAGCGACTGCGAACC
Source organism: Platynereis dumerilii (assembly GCA_026936325.1). Taxonomy (NCBI): domain Eukaryota; kingdom Metazoa; phylum Annelida; class Polychaeta; order Phyllodocida; family Nereididae; genus Platynereis; species Platynereis dumerilii. The sequence continues at coordinate 6,852,475 of JAPTHN010000019.1, read as the reverse complement.
TTACAGAGCATTTGAGAATGAGTCTGTACAATTTCCTTATGCACCATGTGGATCTATTGCTAACAGTCTGTTCAATGGTAATGTATTTAATTAGCTTTTTCTACAATTATATTGAGGTGCAATTACTGCATTAATAGAGATTTACATTTTTTTAACCCTATCCAATATTGGAACTTAAAGATCGAAAATGCAATTTTTGTCTGTAAAAAGACCTCCAGCTCTGTGTATAGAAATAGTTTGGGTCAGTGATGGTAAAGGAAATTTTTTGTCGGTGGCGCTCTTGGCCAGTGCCACATTCCCCAATCCAAATTTTAAAAAGGGAAAAAATTCCTGGCACCAGAGTATAATTTTGGCTAGTAGGACCTGGAGGACCAAAAAAAGTGTGCAAGAAATTTATTTTCACCACTGATGATTGGGGGAGCTGTAGCAGAAAAGAGCTCCCCCAGTTTTCTGATCAGGGGAGCTTGGCTCCTACAAGCTTCCCCCAATTTCTATCACTGCTTTGGGTAAAGTGAGAGGGCAACACTTGGATAAGAAGCTGCGGACAAAGCCGAAAAAGTTGCCAGTGCTGCTCTCTGCACTACAGATTAGCCTGGAATGAATGAGATTAGAGTATTGGTTAGTACACCAAGAGGGAGGATTAAGGGTAGATTAGACAAGACCGTCCACGGATAGTCACATTAGTACAACCTTAATTGATCAATAGATAAGTGGGAATTATAGGTTAAAAACTTGTCTTTTGATTGATTTCAGTCATTATTAAACTAACCTTGGTAACCTATTCTGACAAATTATAATTGTTGTTTTTAGAGTAAATGTAACTTTGATCACTGTTGTATTATCTCCTTGTTCCATGAATTTAATTGCAGACTCGCTCAAGTTAACCTTCCTTGGAAAAGACAAAGATCAAAACCAGTCAGTTCCGTTAGACAACCGAGGAATTGCGTGGGAGACAGACAAAAATGTGAAATTCAGCAATCCTAGCAGTTTTAACAATGCTGTTCCTCCTCCCAATTGGCAGAAGAGTGTGATGGAGCTCGACCCAAACCAGACGGACAATAATGGTTATAAGAATGAAGATTTGATTGTCTGGATGAGGACCGCTGCTCTGCCTACCTTCAGGTGTGTGTTTGATTTGAATGAACTCTGTATTGCCATTTGACCTCCAACATCACAAAGGGATCTTTAAAATACAGCCATTTCCATACATAATGCCTGTTTGTCACTTCAGCAAAGCCTTCAGTGAATAAGTGAGACACACACCCAAAGCTGACCAATGAACAGAACTTCAAACATATTATGCAAATAAGGGCGATTTCGGCTATTCAAGCATTTCAATACATGTCAGGCAATTGATTCTTATAGTGGTAGATAGATCTCTGTGAGAGCTTTAAAATGGTATGTGTAAGGCTGCCATGGGGTCTGAACTCGCTTTGTAAATTGCCGGTAAACATTTGAAGTGAGCTGATTGGCTTGGACGCTTGTGACGTAAATTATGATAAAATGGAGTCGTAGAGGGATTCGTCTAGGGTAGATTCTCTGGGTGCTGTTTGTGTGATTGGTATTGGCCTGGATATTCACAGTCATAAATTTGCTGTTTACAAAGTGATTTTGGTGGGCCTATAAATGTCTGACAATATATATTTATGAATGTTCGGTATACCCAGGGATGCCAGAAGGAAATGCGGGCGGCAGGGGCTGTCGGACGAAAAAGGGCAAATCATATTCACACCAATTTCGCGTGACAAAATTTAAATAGATGGTCAATAATAATTTTTAATATAAAATTACTAATTTGTGCCTAAAGTTAAAATAAGGCAAAATAATGTTTTTTTTATTAAGATCAATTTAAGGGCACACCTTGCCCCCCCCCCTGCCCCTTGGACAAGGGTAGGAGGGGCAATTGCCCTGTTCCGGCACCCCTGCATGGGTATACCGACAAGATTTGGCAGCTGCATGTACCTTTTTAATTAATAAACAATCCTTACTTACTTAGTCTCAGTCTGCAATTAATGTTAAAAGGTAAAAATTTCTTTTTGTTAGGAAACTGTATCGTCGAGTGAATCATGAGTCTGGACCCTTTGAAGAAGGACTTCCTAAGGGAACCTATAAACTAGAGGTTGACTACAGTATCCTTGACTTTTGTGTGGCATCATGTGCTGCTTTATATCTTTAATATTTGTTGGAAATAGGAAAATGCTGGGTATCTAACACTTTTTTAGCTTGTCCGTTTTATTTGAAAATGAAGAGCTATTACAGTTACTCGAGTGTCGTATCTGCCACCAATTTATTGTAAATTTGGAGAAATGTCATTTCTTGTAGTGGAAAGTTTTCAACCAGTTTTCTCATTGCCTGGAAATTGACAATTTTTTTGGCCCTGCCCTTAACATAGCAAAGATTACCCTGTGACTCAGTTTGATGGCACGAAGCGCATGTACCTGACGACCACCTCCTGGATGGGAGGGAAGAACCCTTTCCTGGGAATTGCCTATCTTGTCGTTGGCTCCATCTGCATCATCCTTGGAATTGTCTTCCTTGTCATTCACATCCGCATTGGAAAGAAGTAAGTCTTTGATCTTCCCTTTTTACAAATTTGTAGCTCAAATATCACCTTTTCTGCTTTGCTTCTTCTAAGTTAGTATCTTAAGTGATAATGCTACATAAAGTACATACTAGCCTTGCTTCGTTTTGTGTATATATATGATATATATTGATTTGTTTCAGTAAGGTCAATCTTAAGAATCAACGGTAGACGCACCCTGCATGTAATTTTACACTTGATTTCATTCACACATATATTTTTACTTCATGAAATTAACAAAATTGACCTAGCAAGCTTATGTGCTGTTCCACTAACCTTTTCTAAGTTTTTGTTGCGTAAAATTTAAGATCAAATTTTCTAACTGTTACCTTAATTTGAAAGTTAAAAGTCTCAGTACATGTATTATAGGAATTTCATTTTAAAAATTTGTAGGCCTATATTTTGCTTCATTGTAAATCTGAATTGTGTTTTTGTATGGGCCTATTGCAACCATGCATATTGCAGAGAAGAAATGTAATTAACAATTTGCCATCTCTTTGATCAGAAGGTCGTTGGAATGATCAGTGTCCCACAGGAGTTCCTTATGACATGTGTTCTCTCCACTATGATGCGGTCTTGATTAATTTCTAATCACCTAGCAGCTCTCTTTGTCATCCCTCCTTCAATTTTATTGTTTTTTATTTTTCAGGCCGATGGACATGATGCGTGACCTGAATAGTCGTACAGAATATTAGAAAAGATCAGTCTGAAGTCTGCATAGGAAAACCAGAAACTTGCTGCTCATTCCAAAACATGATAGAAATATCTAGTGTGGTGTACTTAACGATTTATAGAGCATTTTTTAAGCATTTTGCCAGACAGAAATATTGATGCAAGGACATGGCTTTGCAAAAATTAGGTAATGGCGTATAGGTGTGGGAACTATTTTCTGGGACTGTACTAATTGTATGATTTTATATGGGACACAATTTTCATAAGGGACCGGCCTGGACCGTTGTCTTTTTTCAACTACATGTACTGTGAATTAAGGTTTGCCAGAGAATTTCCCTATCTTTCATGCAGCAATCAAAATCAGAGAAAGAGAGGTGGGAAAATGGTCAGACTGAACCATGAGGCACTAACTAAGATAGTGGCTCAGACAGAGGCTCTATCAATTGTCTGTTTGGTTCGACACCAACTACATTATATAGTTCACATTTTGATTTTTAATTGACGTCAGGGTACATTAATTTGTACAGGTCTGGTAATAATAACATGCTTTACTGAGATCTATTATATGACTGGAAAAATATTCAGACAATTTCTGAAGTCTAGCAGAAATAAGTTTACCACTTGAAGATCAATATTTGTAATATCAAAATATTATGTCCTACACCTTTAAATTAAACTGTTACGATAGCTGATAGTATATATATGAGTCCTTTTTTAGCCATTCATCGTTTTCTCGGGTAAAGATTCTGAGACGGGCACTTTAGGGTGTAACCTTAGGAAAATGATCCATTAATGATTCTTCTTGGTCTTTTTGGTAACCGGTAGCCTATGCCTGTTGGCAATTTTTAATTTGAGATCAATTTCAAGAACAGCAAGCATCAAGGGGTCCCTCTCAAGGAATCTTACCCTCCATTGATCATATATATATATATTTATATGTACACATAGTACCTAGTAATATCTAGTAACAATGACTGACACTTAGAAACTATTCTTGTTTATCAATGACTGTGATACTAGAAATATCTTGATGATAATAACTATGTTTTGATGTTAAGTTTACATCTCATTTCTATAAGCAGATGTATTGTTTTGTGTAATTTTGTGTAAACTTTCTTACGCACGTGCTATGTCCTGTATTAAAATATTTCATTTTTGATTTAGTCAAATTATATGGGGATTATATGGTGCACTTACGATAAATCATGTAAATTTATAATCTGTATGTTGCGAATGTATAACGCATTGTGATTTCATCATAATTCATTCACTGTTCATCCTGATTATTTCTCTTGGGAGTTCTCCTGAAATGTGATGTCACATTTGGAGCCACTTCTTGTACAACACTTCATTCAGTGTATTACTATAGCTATAAGCAATGTCAGGCAGGTCTTGGTCAAAAAAGTTTTCTAAATTCAACAAATTCTATGCTGATATCAAGAAATTAAAAAATAGTGGAGTCATTGTCTCCAGTCAATTTAATCACAAATAAAATATTGAGAAATGATTGTGAAATAAACCCAAGCATTGTGGTTTCTATGATGATTATGCAGGAAGACATGATTAAGCACAGAAAGCATAACTTCTCGAGACTTTTACGCTTGACATTAAACTTCACGATTAAAGTGAAGTTCTTACAAGCAGCCAATGTGGCACACATTTACACGTAATGTGCGGCTGAGGAAAATAGCTGGAGCTTTCACTCTGAAGTGACACGTTACTCATACAAACCTAATATGTATAAAATTATGTAGACTTTTCTCAGTTGTTTTTGTGATAGAAGTTCCATTTGAGCTTGAAGGTGATAAAGATACTTTTCGCTTACCAATAAATATTTAATAGTAATAATAATGGACAGGATAAAAAAAAGTCAGTTACCATCACACATCAATATCACTTGTGAATCCTGCTAAAATTTTCTATTTAAGAAATGAAGAGGAGTTTAATTCAATGATTAATAAACCTGATTAAAATATTATATAAGTAAACTTTGGATAGGGATAGACAATTTAGTGTCAAATCATTTGTTATGTTTGGTAACTATTTGTCATATTTGAAATTAATATGATACTGACATTCTTTATGTGTTGAAATTATTAATGAATTACTGGTATATACATATTATGTTGTATGAGCGTTTCTTTTAAAATTTAATTTGTAATGTTATGTTATCTTGCTAATTATATACCTAAAGTGTTTGTCAATTTATATAATAGGCCTATTATGAAATGTTACAACAAATTATAGACAACCAAGTGATTTTAGTAATTTCTTACATCATGTATATATATATTATAACTTGAAATGTTTCAGGGTTATGGTTCTGCTTGTTTCTTGATTTTCGGTTGATGTTGATTCTTGTAATGTGGCTAATTGTATTCATGTAATAAATCTTTTCTTGTTACAAATTTCTTTTGTTTAAATGCAGCATGATCTCACATTGAAAGTGTTTTATGACCTTTTATCTACAGGTCTTTTTTATATGACAGGAGAGGTCTTCACTGATACAGGGTTATATACTGGGGAAATATTTCCCATGCCTGTGGTTCTTTTGTAGATATATCAAAATTCCAGCAGGTGCAGTCGGAAGGAACAGAGTGTAAAAACCATGAAATGCCAGTCATTTCTGGTAGTGTTGGAAACATTCTTAGGTGAATGTGGGATGATATAAAAGCTTATAAAGCAGGGTGTCTGTTGGGGGTGCCAAAAAGTGGGACCCAGTGAGCAGTGGTGTAACTAGGCGGTCTCGATCGGTGGGCACCTGGGGGGGCACGCGATTTTCTGGGGGGAACACCTTCTACACTAAGTGTATATTTTAGCCAGAGTTGGAAAGTTCATATGGGGGGTACCTGGAGGGGCACAGGTCCAATATGGGGGGGGCACGTGCCCCCCCATAGGGACGGCACTGCCAGTGAGGTCCGAAAAAGTGGGTCCCATTCAATTTTTTTGAGTCCCAAGACTTTGCGCTTTTCAAGTTTTCTTTTACCATGGGAAAAATAATTACATCTCATGGAAATCCCCGATAAAAATTGTTGATACGTTATCCATTTGATATTTCATTTATCTTTGAACAACCCTGAAAAGGTACCTTCTTACATATGTAAGTAAGTTTTTTGGTTTTAGTGTGTCTTCTGCCTTGAGAATGTTCTAGGCCTATACAGTAAGACAGTAGCCAAAAAGGTCTGATGCGAAGTGGCATGACTATCATTTTGAAAATGTGTGTATTCTGGCTGTGTAGTGATACTATGAAGCTCCTCTTGGGCCAAAATGAAAAATCACACTCTCAGAAATTTCTAAGAGAAAATCACACATTTTTGAGAGAATGTCACAAATTTTTAAGAGAATCTCACAAATTGTTAAGAGAATCTCAGAAATTTTTAAAAGAATCTCAGAAATTTTTAAGAGAATCCTTCAAAAAAGGTAGAGAATAACAGAAAATGTATTTGATGAATCTTACAAATCTTCAAGATTATCTGAAAAATTTCTTAGATTATCACAGATATTTCTAATATATTATCACAGACAGTTGTACAATAATTATGTTCATGACCTCTAATGTGACCCTGAGTGATGATACAAGAATTAAACGCTTCTGAGTTTCTCTCACAGAGTTCTGCTATTCTCTCCTAATCTTTTTCTATTAAGATAATCTAGAGAGAATTGTAGAATTCGGAGAAAATTGTAGGATTTCTGAGAGAATTGTTGAATTTCTGAGATTCACACAGAAATTATAAGATTCTCTCAGAAGTTCTAAGATTCTCTCAGAAATTCTAAAATTCTCTCAGAATTGTCTAAAATTCTCTCAGAAATTCTGAGATTCTCTCAGAAATTCAGTGATTTTCTCAGAAATTCTGATATTTTCTCAGAAATTCTAAGATTCTCTCAGAAATTCATAGTGCTCACTACTCATTCCTGTGGAAACTTAATACATAGTTAATCGTTTCACTGTATAAGTTAGGACAGGTGAGTTGGGACTGATGTGAATCTTTGAGGAACAGACCAAATGTAATCCTTTATCTTTCCTCGACTATCACCTATATTACGGTTGTTATATCATGTGGGATAGTATGAGGCCTGACAAGTCGGGCTATAAGTAAGTAGGAAAATAAAGACTTTCGAACTCAGAAAGTAACACTGATTGGCCTTTTTAAACGTTGGGTTATGTTGATGTGGACTTTGAGTGGATTAGGATCCACATTTAAAAGATAGAATTGATTGCTATTGAGAAAGTGTACTCTACAATTAGTGTCATAAATGTGTGACTCCTCTGAAGGGGTGTGAATTGCAATTGACTCTCTTCAGGGCCGTATTAACCTATGGGCAAACGGGGCAGTTGCCCCGGGCCCATGACCTCAGGGGGGCCCATGAAGAAGCTGAAAAGAGTTGCGACAGTAAAGAAAGTGCGTAGGGTAACTGGCGCGCGAATGTAATTTCAGAATTTAGAGCGTTTTTGGGGCGCAAGGGGGGCCCATTAGAAACAGTTTGCCCCGGGCCCAGAAATGCTCTAATACGGCCCTGACTCTCTATCAAGTGTGAAATCTCTCTGAGGCTCCAAGGTCAATTAAGGAAGTTTTGATTGTAATTCTTGATTACCTGCCACTTGGAATTTAAGCTACACTTTACAGTGCGTCCTGGGGACGCACATACTGCTGGAAAAATGGGTCCTTTCGAAAATCAATGTTTTTTAGTGATAGGGACTGCGTCAACAGAAACCCTGATATAAAGTGAACATCTGTAATTCATAGGCCTAGTAAGGCCGAAATTGTCATCTGTCACCGTCACGTAGGGGTGGTGATAAAAATGAACTTTGCAATTTCAAATGGAAACTATCCAAACATTGTTAAGACAGAAAAATGCTGCAAATGAGTACCAACATGATATGTTTTGATGTATATTTGGCCACTTTTAAGCATTTAAATTATAATATAGCATTGAACTATCATAATCAGACAACTTTTGAGAGTCTGTTCCCTGTGGAGCTTGAATGCAAAATTGCCAAACATGATGCATACACTTGGAGATTTAGGTGCATAGAATATGTTTATGAATTTTAGCATCATTTTCTAATGTAACTGCTAGCAGAATCAAAGCCGAGAAGCATTAAATCCTATTAAGTATTTCAGCCCGAATTCAAAATTAATTACGTCCAAATGGCAGGTCATTTTCTATACATTTTTGCAGAGAGGAAAATAAATTCCTTTTTATATGTCTAAAAGTCATAGACATTAATAGTACCCTACATTTATGGTACCTTACCATAAATTTATATGGGTCAAAATTTGAAAACCTTGAAATTTCAGCTGAAAAAATTTTGAAAATGTTCCGTTCCAGCAAGTTGCCCCCCCTGAAAAGATTTTGGGGAAATTTTTGTAGATATATTGCTCAAAATAGGGAAAAAAATGTGGAAATGGTAAGAAAAATGGGGAAATGATAAGCAAAATGGGGAAATGGTAAGCAAAATGGGGAAATCATGAATTCCATGTTACGGAATCACAGAAGTCACTATGATTTTTTTCCAAAAAGCCTTTGTGCTGACAAAAGTTCTGGGAGAAAATTATGTCTAAAGTGTGTCAGTGAAGGCCAATACTTTACTGATCACTCTGAAATAAATTTCTTGCAACATTATTCAACTCTCTCTGAAAGCAGTGGGTTTAAAACTCCGTTACGGAATCACATTGATTTGGAAGTCAATTTTCAGAGTACAATTTCATCACAAGATTTCAGCTCCCTCAAGACCCCAGGAATATTGCTTAAAACATTGCATGGTAGTACCCTAAGTTAACATTTGGAAAATATATGCACTTTTGGTAATCATAAGCTCTTATCCCTCTTGAGGCTCCATATCGGTAAGTTACGGAATCACATGTGAGCGTTACGGAATCACCAGTGGCTTTTTGTAAACCGTCAAGAGATATGTATTGGGATGATACACATAAATGAATCACTTCTAAGACTGTTTCAGAAATTAAATCAGTAGTAGGACTGTTATAGAGACAATATGTGTAATTAAATCAATGTTTCATGGATTGTATGAAAAATTTTGCGAGCGACAAATTTCTAAAAAAAATTTGTGTGCTTCTAACAGGGCAACTATGTTGGTGTGTATATCTTAAGGCATTAAGTCTCAATTTCCATTATTTCCTGTTGGCCCCCAATTGTTTAGGCAGTATCAGTGCATTTTATAGATTTATGTGGCCTTCACAATAAAATTTCCAGTGTGACAGCTTATGACATAATAGCAGATTTCAGCCAGTTAGCAGATCACCCGCACCCTACAAAATTGCTAAGGTAGGCATTTAATTTAAGATGAAACCCATTGTATGGTACATAATTTTTTGCTCTTTGTTAAATCTTTCAACTGAACTAGTTTTTATAATAAAAATATAATTTTTTCCCCCCAATTGCAGCCTTTTTTTACTGCAATGTCGCCATGCGGTTTTTGGCATCGTGATTCCGTAACAAAAAACTCTTAAAAAGTTCTCAAATCACTATTTCTTTAACCACCGACAGCATATAACTTTATATTTTCCATAATATGGTTGTATTTAGTAATTATTTGCAAAATAAAGGATTGTAACATCATTTTTCTTGTCATGGTAGTGAGCCCTTTTTGTTACGGAATCACATGTTACGGAATCACACCACCATTTCCTTTGACTTTCAAGAGCCGTTTTCCACCTTTTTTCTAACTGGATGCTGAAAAGTGATGTATTAACTCAGAAAATAAAATTCCATGAGCAATTATAACTACTATTTAGTCAATCTGGTCAATTTAATTTACAGAATGAGTCACTTGGAGCCATCAAACAAAGATCACGTCAGAACAAGAAATCTGGCCTAAGAAGTGATCTGACTGCTGATGAGGAATGAACTGTTACTCCAAAGTGAAAAGGCAAGAAAAAAACAGAAAGGCATCTCAATGGCCACAGTCGAAAAGCTAGAACACAATAGAGATATTAGATAGCCCCAAGCAAGCCGACAGTCAAGAGGAAAGCTGCAGAAACTTATTGTGAAAACAATGGAACCTTCGAAAAATTCAGTGACACTGTTTGTAATAGATCTGGAGCCTTCAGCAACAATAAACCCTTGGGAAGGTCAAAAGTAAAGCAGAAAAGGCATGCCTCATGGATAAAGATTGCTTTTGTCAGTAAAATGGCTGAAGTTCTTGATTTGAAGCCAATGCGTACCCCACACAAAACTGCTTACTCAATTTTTAAAGGACAGGAAACAATCCTTGAATATTTAGGATGAGGAGGCAACTTGAGGGTTAAGCCTGAGATTTGCCAAGAAGGCAGATATAATTATGTCATCTGTGAGGCTGGTTGCTTGCAAAAGGGTCCATAAACAAAAGTGTCGTTTGTGTTATTGCAATTTTAGGGCCATTTTATTCCTTTAATGGAAAGCAATCTAATATGGGCAAAACTGCTTAAATTTGACTTCCTACACTCAAAACTACTTGTCGTTGCTCTCTGCTGACTTGTGGCTAGCGAATATCACTATTGTGTTCTAGCTTTTCTGCTGTGATCATTGACATGCCCTTCTGTTTTTTCTTGCCTTTTCAATTTGGAGTAAGAGTTCATTCCTCATCAGCAGTCAGATCACTTCTTAGGCGAGATTTCTTGTTCTGACGTGATCTTTGTTTGATGGCGCCAAGGGACTCATTCTGTAAAATCAATTGACCAGTTTTACTAAATAGCAGTTAATATTACTCATAAAATTTTATTTTCTGAGTTACTACATCATCTTTCAGCATCCAGTTGGAAAAAATGTGGAAAATGGCTCTTGGAAGTCAAAGGAAAAGGTGGTGTGATTCCGTAACATGTGATTCCGTAACAAAAAGGACCCACTACCATGACAAGAAAAATGATGCTGCAATCCTTTATTTTGCAAATAATTACTTAACATAGCCATTTTAAGGAGAATATTCAATTTCATGTTATAGGTAGTTAAAGAAATAGTGATTTGAGAACTTTTAGAGTTTTTTTGTTACGGAATCACGATGCATAAAACTGCATGGTCACAGTGCAGACAAAAGAGGCACGCTTTGGGAAAAAATGTGTATTATTAATAGACAATTAGTTGAATTGGAAGAAGAAACAGAGAGCTTCAGAATGATGGGCCACATAAGGGGCTCCATCTTAAATTAAGTAACCAGCAAGCAGTTTGGTGAAGTGTATCTGTAGTGTTGTAACTGTACACTAGGGGCGCTGACGCCGTCTCTATTGAATTGTACTCCCTCTAGTGGATAACCTTAATAAAAGGATTCTGGGACTTCCGCCCACCACCATACACACGTGTCTGTTCAATACATTACATTGGCGACGAGAATCGGATGAATTACCCTTCCAAACAGGATAAAATACCTTTCTAGTCATGGAGCAAGGTGTAGTAACCTACCATGCATTCGATTGCACCGGAGATGATGTCGGGATTCGCTGGACGAAATGGATAAACAGACTCAAAAACAACGTTTTTGTGGCATGCAAGATCACTGAACCAGGCATGAAGAAAGCTCAAATGCTGTCAGTTTGTGGAGACGAATTGAACGAAGATGAAAACCTATGCCGATAACCGAAGGCGTACCTCACCAAGTGGCTTGAAAATTGGTGACACTGTGCTCGTTCGACAGGACAAGAAGAACAAGTTGTCCACGCCATACGACGTTCGTCCTTACGTTGTGTCTGATGTCAAAGGAACGAAAATCACAGCCATTCGAGATGGCCACATCATCACTCGAAATTCGTCTTACTTCAAACAAGTTCCATCTGTGTTGAACAACCAACGTAATCAGATTCACATCAACCGACGTAATCAGATTCACGACGATTCTGATTCTGATGATGATGACATCATACCCGAGCCAAGGCAAGCAGTTCCCAATCCCCCAGCGGCTGATCCAGCTATCCCCAACGCAGCTATCCCCAACGCAGCTATCCCCAACGCTCGCGTCTTGCCTGCTCGTGACAGACGCAAACCTAGTCGTCTGACTGACTATGTGACTTAAGAGCAGAATAATCCCCTTCACATAAGTCATGTGACATATTTGGGCTGTCTACCCCATATATGTTTCCCAGTGTTTATTCTAGTTAAGTGAGCAAGTGACTCTGACTAATCGCAAATTGACCAAAAAAAAAAAAAAATTTTACAAGGAGAAAAGAAGATCGAAGTGAAAATGTGAAATTATCAATGACTACATGTATGTGAAATTATCAAATTATCAATGACTACATCTATGTGAAATCCTCAAATTATCAATGACTACATCAATGTGAAATTATCAATGACTACATCAATGTGAAATTATCAATGACTACTATATCAATGTGAAAAATTATCAATTACTTATCATCGTGAAAAATCATCAATGACTATCAATGTGAAAATCATCAATAACAATCTCAAAGTGACACTACCAAATATACTGTGACTTTATAAAATTGCCATGAATTGATATTGTACCAACTGTTCATATGAATGATGTTTTCAACTGTCTTTAAAATCTAACAGCGGTAACTTGTGAATTTTATGCTTTGTAAAATCAGTACAGAATGTTATTACAACAATAATAATTACTGTAACTTGGATTAATTAATCTGATTTGGTCGTAAGCGTTTAGCAGCACTTGATGTATATATGTTGCAGAAGTTAAGAACTGTTATCTGTTCCGTATTCAACTTCATCCAGTATACTAGATGCATCTGTCAGTGGAGGATGATTTAAACTTTGTAAAAATGTTAAAGTTCAGTTAATAACAAAACTGGTGGATCTATTTTGTATGTAAAACAACTTTATTAATCAGCATATTATTTTAGAGTACCATCGCTAGCACAATGTTGATATTCACTTGTCAATAACATCAGCTGTAATTTCTCACCAATTGTAATTGGAATTTAAACTAAAGTGGTGAGGAATGTAGTGTTGTAACTGTACACTAGGGGCGCTGACGCCGTCTCTATTGAATTGTACTCCCTCTAGTGGATAACCTTAATAAAAGGATTCTGGGACTTCCGCCCACCACCATACACACGTGTCTGTTCAATACATTACAGTATCTGATCGGCTATTCTGCTGAAATTCAAAGTGATGTCTCAAAGTGCCTCACCGAAACGCAGCCTACAAAAATTTGAGCCAACATTGAATAATTTCCATATGGAAATTGGAAAGTTAACATATTAACAAAAACACACAATCACATTTCAGAGCTTAAAAGAACATTTTTCATTTTGGTCTCTGGTAGCCATTTTCATGGAATTCATGAAATGACCAGAAATTGGGGGAAACGGTAGAGAATAATGTGGAAATTTTCTTCACAATTTCCCCATTTCTTCTTCACAATATCCTTTTTTTTGCTGTGGCGAATGATATGCATCCGAAAATAATCCCAAATATGTATTGAACAAAATTGGCAAGATTTTTCAATCTTCTGATTTGAAATTTTGCCAATTTGCACCTTATTTTCCCTGAAATTGACCAATTGAAAAAAAGTTATTTCAAATTTCCCCAAAATTAAAGTTAAACCTCAACAAAAGGTTCTCTGAAACGAAATTTTCTCCATAATTTTTGCAGTGATGTTTCTGCGAAAAGAAAATATTCTCAAGAGCTTTCATTCATCATGTTTATATCTCAACAGAATGCATACAATTATGCAACATCAGTTATTCCGAGTTTCCCCCCCACTGATTCATGGTCCTGGATTTTCCTAATTTTTTTAGAGAAATCCTTAATATTTTTAGTCACTGTTATATATATCTTCCTTAAGTTACCAATTACCAAAAAGAGAACACACTATAACTTCCTCTGCTTCGTTTTTTAGACATCTCAATCTCCTTGCTGCATTTATTTAACTGGATGTTAGATCCTAGATTTTCATATTTTTGCAAAGAAATGCTTAATTTATGCAGTTATATCTTCTGTAAATTTCTCTGAATGCCTTCCAAGAAAGTAATTTCCTCAGCTATTTTGAACATTTCCCAACTTTTCAGCATTTTCACCGAGTTATTCAGACATATTACTAAATATTATTAATAATTTGGGGCAACTACAAAAGGAAGGAGATTCTGAAAGAATTTTTTAATAGTGCGTTACATTTTGGACACATGAAAAGCTTTTGGTAGCAATAAAAATTTTGGGGAAATGTCTTGATGATTTGCCCCCCCTGGAAAAAATCCTGGATACGCCACTGTTTTAGAGTTTGTGTTGGGTGGGTCAAACAATCAGCTATCACTGCACTTTCATGTCCAAGGGTCGAAATGCCCGGCTGATCTGTACTGAGGTCATAATGTTTTTTGATTGTCATTAAAATCACGCTTCTAACTAAGAAATCCTAACCACTTGGGGCTAAACAATCTATTGCCAATGATAAGGCAAGTTGCTTACACATTTTGGGCCTAGTTCCAGGTCTCTAGTGCCAATTATTTTTGAGAAACTGCATTTGATCAATTAAAATACAAAATATGTGTGTCATTAGCATCATGCCTATAACTTGAAATCTGTACCACTTAGGGCTGAATAATGAATTACCAACAAATAGGAAAGTGGCTTTTCTGCACACATTGAGCTATATTTCAGGTCTCTATGACCAATAGTCATTGAGATAGAACATTGTCCTTGAACCAGAAATTTACAAAAACAAACAAAAATATTCTTTTCATCAATAGTTTGGATTCTGAATAATAAAGATGATCTCCACTACATCCTTCAGTGCCCAGTGTCTTTACTAAACCATATTTCAGATGCTAGACAATGGTAAAATGTAACTGGCACCCCATATTTCGTTAGTAGTTTCAGAGAAGCATCAAACTTCATACTAAGCATGTCAGATGCAAGGAAAATGCAAAAATGTTATGTAATAGTCTGTTGAAACATTTATTGATAATATATAATATCATATGGCTAGCGGAAATACTCGCTTCTCATTGGCTGACAGCCGTGCAATATTCTACGATATTGCACGCATTATATTGCACCGTCATTTTAACATGTGAGAGATTGGACGGACCTGAGAGGAAGCACAACGTTTCAGTGCTGCTGCAGCCACAAGCTGACAAAAACTTTGTGTTTTTTCAATTTTACTAAAACGTTTATTGCACGGCAACGGAGGCAGATAGGAAGATGGCTTTGACGGCAAAAGATGCGCCTGTTAAAGGGCTACATGGATATCAACTTTTTGTGCTTGTTATGTTTTTTGTTGCTTCAGTATAGAGCATTAATGGGCCGAAAAACAGCTTTTTTGCCGATTTTTCAGTGACTTTGTGGTGTTTAAGGGTCTAAAGTCTGCTATAAAGTTTAAGAAAAAAATCTGAAAAAAATCCATGATCAAGTATATCATTTTGGATTCCAATAGTGTAAAAAAAAAATTTGTAAGTGAAATAGTCATTGATTTTTGACGCTTTACATTTTAAACAGGCGGGTCAAAAGAAACACAAAACGATTTTGGACAAGGAAATCCAGCCCTTTTCTTTGCTTTTACCACAAAAAACCATATGATATAACAGTTATTGCACAGCACCTTGTGCAATATCAGTTTTTATGGCACCTCGGTGACTAATATTGCACTCGGGCTGCGCCCTCGTGCAATATTAGTCACCTCGGTGCCATAAAAACTGATATTGCACTCGGTGCTGTGCGATAACTGTATATTATTCAACTGATTTCAACTCCAGTCAGCTACAACAAAATTTTAGTGAGGTAAAGGCAATAAGCCATTTTTGAAATGATGCTAATGACAGCGTGATGCTAATGATAATTACTGTAAACAAGAACCCAGGGGTTCAAAATGGAGGTGGTGTACATTGTAGTGACTAATTTCGCATACCATGAATCCAGCAGACCATTCATCCTGCACTGCTATGACCACTCCGATAGATTTATAGACATATACATTTATTTGCATATAGATTAGAAATCCATCATTATGTATATATAGATATACAGATAGATAGCTAACAGATAGATAGATATACACGAGTGCTGCCCTTTAAGAGCAGTAGTTGCTCACAGTGATTGATCGATGAGATGGCAGATAGAACACGAGTTCTCTACATGTGGCACATCTACCCCATTTGAAAATTATCAAGAGGGACACCAATTTAACATCTCATCTGAATGAAACACATTTGGGATTTTGATCTTGAAATTCCACTGAAAATATTCAAAATTGACTTACTCACTAATATGCTGCTCTATACATATGCCAATCTTCCTACCACAGCCAGCTAACTTGTGGACTGCCAAATTGACCAAATGGTTAAGAGCGCTTGTCTACCTACCACTGGCGCTGAAGGAGTGGGTTCAAATCTCGGCCCGGGAACTCACTTCAGTCTGAGCCCATGGGACATTAAACGGAGGCTGGTTGTATCCAGTATTCTATGCTGGGGCAACTAAAAGACCCTGGGCATCCCTGAATTAATAGGGTATGCGCCAGACTCACAGTCTTCTCATCACTCATTATCACACGGCGGTCACCAAAACTTGAGAATGCCGATGGAATGGGAACCTTTGGTAAAGTTCCCTTAATCTCAGCCCATGGGCACTGCTCTGCGGCTGCCCTGAGCTGTATCATGTGGAAGGCTCACCAGAAATTTCTTGAACCCCATGCGGAACATGACCAGTAATGGTTACGATTAAAGTTAAAATTACAACTGCATCAATAAATCTATAAATCCAGAATTTGATAATAGCTCTGATAGCTTAAATGAAGTGACATCTAATGTCGGATAGGCTTGAATATTATAGAAAGATGGATAGATGATTGATGTTATATGTCCAGTATTTATGCATTTTGTAAGCTAATTAGGAGGAGGACATTGCAATGAGGCGACGGATGATTGAAACTGCTGTCCTAGTTGACCCTGTGAGAGCGTTAATCAGACCCTGGAGTCCAAGACCCAGCGAACCAGGCTGCAATTGACAACTCAGTGTGCTACAACTGAGCTAGCCCAACCAGCCTACCCCCATCTCCCAGACATTTTTGATCATGTCACAAATGGTTTGAAGTACCAAATTGCAACCTATTACTCTGGCTTACCAAACCCTTTTGATAAAACTGTGTAATATAGATAATCTGTGTAATCTATCTATTTGATCTATATAATCTATCCTTCAAATTAATGCAATCAGATCTATCTAATACACAATACACCCATTTAAAAAGTCACTTATCTATCAATCTATCTATCAATCTATCAATCTATCTATCTATCTATTTGCCCATCCATAATATATCTGACTAAAATAGTTAGAGATTTATAAAACTATTGAAATCTCATCTCTTGTGACCTGGTATTATGTTGACATCAATCTTCAGGTCAGAAAAACTGACCAATACACATCCTATTGTCACCATGACATAGTTCCGGGTCAGCTCATTTGCATACACTAAACACAATACACATTATTTTCAAAATGGTGGACTGTAAGACCCAAAAAAAACTCCAAACAAAAAACTGATGAAAGGAGTACTTAGAATTATTTTGGGTTAAAACAAGTAAGCTGCAATATTAGCCCTGTACCTCTAGTTTCGGGCAATTTAACAATTAGTAGATAATTTGAAACATGCAAAGAGTAATTTCAGATTTTCTTCTCCAATTTCAAATTTCCCGCCTAAATCTTACATTCTTACACTCTCTTACCCACTCCCTTACCCCCCCACCCTTCTCACCAACTACATAAATGGCGGTGTGTAAACACCTCCATTAAAAACTGGCAGTCTGGCAATATGTGCATGCAATGACCTTATGAACACTAGACACATGTTCACAGTGATTTTGGTCCAGAAATATGTAGTCAAAATAGAGTAGCAAGGCGTTTGCTAATGACAAATTGAGATAGGACAACTGACATGCCAACAGAAAAGCTCTAATATGTTGGTTTACATAAATGATACAGAGCTACAGATAGTTCAGTTATTTCCTTGGGTTCTCAGACAACATCAGACACAACGTTTTCTCACAGAATGTGTGACCCTTTAATTTTTATTAAGAAACAAATCCGGCATGATGCTAATGACGCAATATTGGAGACATCAACACAACAACCTCCTGCTCTTATACAGAATATTATTTCAGCTATTGGTGACCAGATTTTAGAAGACTGACAGTCAAGTCTCCATGTATGGAAGAGTTTCATTGAATTAGGATCCTGTACTAGCTATTGTGATACGATCTTTCAAAGAATATGTTGTTGGAGACAGGCCATTTTCAGGGGGGTAGGCCACTTCAATGCTATTTTTGGATGGGATGAAAATATTCTGCCGCATATTTTTTGTGTTAAAAGTTTTACTAATATCCTTGTCTATGACAAATGACAACAAGAGGTCGTCTATTGGTCTTCCTGCCATCATGAACTAGATGCAGCATAATTATGCTAAGGGATTGTCTGGCCCATGGATTGCTGTCCAACAAGGACGAAATGTCGGCCAAATAATTGAAGTGATTTACAAAAATAAGTAATAATTTCCTGCTGAGACCCCCCCCCCCAAGTCCCCCTGATTATTAAATTGTTGCCCCTAACTTAGAAACACCAGGCTGTTAAATGTATCCCCACAAGGAATGATTTATTTCAGGATCAGACTGTTCAGAAAGAATTTGTTTCATCAGAAGTGAGCAAGAAATTATTTTGTAAAAAAAAAATTCCAAGCCCTCCCCCTCCCTGGATATGAAATGGTCCCACCCCCTTACACCAGGAATATATGTATTTGAAGACCAGACTGTTCAGAAAGAATTTGTTTCATCAAAAGTGAGCAAGAAATTATTGACTAAAAAAACTAGAACGGAGTGCATGAGATGCACAAACGTAGCTCTGCTACCAGTGCACGACATCGCATTAAAATACTGTGCAACCACTTGGTAAACATTACACCCATTGGCAACATTACACCCATTGGCAACATTACCTCCATTGGTACCATTACACCCATTGGCAACATTACACCCATTGGCAACATTACACCCATTGGCAACGTAAAACCCATTGGCAACGTTACACACATTGGCAACATTACACACATTGGCAACATTACACCCATTGGCAATATTACACCCATTGGCAACATCACACCATTGGCAACATTATACCCATTGGCAACATTATACCCATTGGCAACATTACACCCTTGGCAACATTACACCCTTGGCAACATCACACCCTTGGCAACATCACACCCTTGGCAACATTACACCCATTGGTAAACATTACACCCATTGGCAACATTACACCCATAGGTAACATTACACCCATTGGTAAACATTACACCCATTGGCAACATTACACCCATAGGCAACATCACACAATTGGCAACATGACACCCATTGGCAATGTTACACACATTGGCAACATTACACCCTTGGCAACAATGCACCCATTGGCAACATTACACCCATTTGCAACATTGCACCCAGTGGCAACATTAAACCCATTGGCAACATTACACCCATTGGCAACATTACACCCATTGGCAACATTACAACCATTGGCAACATTACACCCTTGGCAACATTACGCCCATTGGCAACATTACCTCCAATTGCAACATTACACCCATAGGCAACATCACGCAATTGGCAACATTACACTCATTGGCAACATTACACACATTGGCAACATTACACCCTTGGCAACATTACACCCAGTGGCAACATTGCACCCATTGGCAATATTACACCCAGTGGCAACATTACACCCTTTGGCAACATTACAGCCATTGGCAACATTACACCCATTGGCAACATTACACCCATTGGCAACATTACACCATACGCAACATTACACCCATTTGCAACATTACACCCTTGGCAACATTACACCCATTGGCAACATCACACAATTGGCAACATTACACCCATTGGCACACATGAACACATTGGCAACATTACACCATTGGCAACATTACACCCATTGGCAACATTACACCATACGCAACATTACACCAATTGGCAACATTACACCCATTGGCACACATGAACACATTGGCAACATTACACCCATTGGCAACATTACACCCATTGGCAACATTACACCCATGGGTGTAGAGCTAATTCCAAGCCCTCCCCCTCCCTGGATATTAAATGGTCACCCCCTACTGCTGATTCTTGATACATGTAAATTCAGGCCACCGGAACCTAAGTTACAATACATTAAAGAAACTGGAATGGCATTATAGGGTGTTAACAGTGTGGTTTTGACAGAAATGCCTGGACAAAAATCCTTTCTACAACTGTACAACGTGACAGGCTCACCACAGAGTCGTCCCCTATCAAGACATTTCAAAGATCCCACTACAATGGCAAGCTGATAGGTAATTTAATAGTGAATAATATTTGAGTCAGTACTCAGCATTGTGTAACAATGTCGAATGGGTATGATTTTCAAATCTGTGCAGGATACTGCAGGTTTTAATGAAATTCTGTTAAACTGATAAGTTTCCATGAACTTTCTAAAGCTATATCTACTTAACAATTTTCATAATCTTCATAAAAAATCCCTTTACTCAGGAAACGAAGAAACCTAGAAACTTGTCATTAAAACTCTGTAAATCAACTGAATGGGACCAGGTGTCTCTTTACCAATACTTTTTGGTACCATCTTGGGAGCCATTTCATAATTAGTAGAGAAGCCAGTGACATCTCAAGGACAAGTTGAATGTTCATTTTGAAACTGTGTGGACCGCTAATTAATCTGCAAAGATCTCTAAGTCAATTACAGTCTGCCACTTTGATATTTAAAAAGAGTGGACTGTTGCATTGTGAAAATGGTACTTCGTGTGTCATCGTGCTGATAATTTGTCATGATCATATCCAATACTGTTAATTGATTGAAGGAGGCTTATTCCGCTTGTTGGTGACAGCCAAACGAAAGGATTATGCATCTGTTTTTCGCTCTAAAATCAGTTATGACAAGTCAAACGGCCTTCTCTTGATCATGACTAATCAAACAGCCTCTATGTTTCCCATGTTGAAAGTAGAGAAGATGACACTTCATCGGCTGTCATGAGTCGCAAAGTGCATTTTTCACATTGACTGGTCCTCATTTTTTCTATGCAAAGTGACAGACTATAATGAGTTGCATGACCCAAGACGCAAAGAAACAACCTCTCACTTGGTTTTGACTATCAATTTTGGACTGATATTAGAGTGAACTATGGATTCTTTGATTGAACAAATTAACATCAGTCATGTCCTCATTTGCTTGGGATTTATAACATGAATCATTGCTCATATGGCTTTGAAGCACCAAATTCGTTGACCTAAAAGTAATATACATCTAAACCAATCTGCAAATCATCACTCGATGTGAAATACCGGGTGAAATATGGCAAAATTGATACTTTTGTGTGTCAGATGGAATCTTGTCCACCACATTGAATTGAACAAGCAGATTTTATCAGAAAAAATATAAACACTGATTTTTTGGCAAAAAACAGATATAGAAACTTGATTTGCAAATTTTTAGCCGTCATTTCTATGGGAGCCATATAATTTCCACAAGTGAACTGACTTTGTAGCTTATCCCGTTGCATTTATCAGTACATTGCAGCTGAAAAATGGGGCAGATTAGCCATATTGGTATTCAAATGAAAGCTCTTTCCACACTGAAGCCAATGGTGTTAATAAAATTAACCTAAACATCACTAGGCGAAAGATATAGCAAACCGCGACTTCGCAAGTAAGCAAAAATCTACCGAAAATGAACAAAACTTTCAATCGGTCTTGGGAGGGACCAATAATAATGCTACAGACATGTATTATACGTTTTTGGAAACCATTTTTCACCCTTAACAAAACCTAAATAGTTTCCATTTGATTATCAGCAATTTGATTTTTTCCATGATTTATCACCACTGTGGGAGAATTTGTGAGAGGTACTTTCTCAGCAGCTTTCTTCTCTTCCCCTTCTTTCTCCTCTTTTATGCTCAAAGTTCGTGCAACTCTGACAATTTTTCAGATTTCCTTCCTTACTGTTAAAAATGTATACCAGTTTATTTTTCATAACATGATTTTTGTCCTGGATACTGTCTTGATAGGCTCAGAGAAGGCAATACACCCTGTATTTAGGCTTAGTAGGACGGATGAGAGTAGGCAACAATGCGAGACAAAAATCTGTGCAACTAACCCTCTAGCATCCGAAGTGCATCCTATTATCCCAGAGGAAAACTTGGAAAGCATGTAGGTGAAAATTCAGCACAAAAAAATCATTTTTACAAAATAAAGCTGTATAGATCAAAACGTCGAAACCCTCAGAGAAGAATAACTATATAATATACACATCAGATGCTGTCTCGCTGTACTCCATGGCCATGTAATGGGTGGGGAGAATATTAGGACTTAAGATCTTGCACTGACATTACATCACAATCTACAGGCATGCAAGTGATAAGAACCTAAGAAATTCCATAAAAATGTCTCACTGTTCTCCACTCTTTGTCTTAGTGTACATCTGATTCAATAAGCAGAATTTACTTTTAATATGCTTTGTTGTCATCCAGAGAATCTGCTGAAGTGTTTGTTGTACAACATTTAAAAAAAAAGAAGGTGGAGTACTGAAGCTTCTACATAAATCACAACTCAGAAGTTTATAAAGTCTTTTTAATTTTCATGTCCATTCTAAGCCAAATGACACATATGCCCAGAGAAGACATTTCCTCAACTTAAACAATATTAAACAGTTTACTTGGCGGTTCAGTGTTAGCACAAAATTATTAAACAAACAAAGAAAACACTCTTAAACTTTCAATATTCATGTTAACTTTGTAAAGGGGCAAGCATTAGATACCCGAGGAGGGCATGAAAACTTTCAGTCTTGGCGAAAGATAATTCTTTCGAGGCAGTCTTGAAATTATTTCTGAATCAGCACTGATTGCTTTACTAGTAAAAAAAAACTCTGGAGAAATTATATATTTATTCCCTATTAGGCATGCTGAGGCACTCGGCTAGGCAGAAGGTGACGAGTGGCAACAGTGGCACAAACACTTAGACATATATATGCGCAATGAGAGGTCATTGTTTTAACCTGAAAAATGATAATTTGTAAAAAAAAAGTTTTTTTCCTGAAAAATCGTTGTTAAATGATTATTCCAGAAGGAAGAGAATACCGTGTTTAAAAAAAGAGGGAATATAAAGAACACTTTTCTGTCATATATACAAATGATAATTTAAATATTACAAATTTACATACAATGTACCATGTGACTCTTAAGCTGACAATGGGTAAATATATCCATTTTAAGTATATATAATGTTAAACAATCAGGATAATGTAAGCATTCAGCCTTTTTAATAAAATAGTTTTCAGGACAATTTTTAGAGCATTTATATCTAAAGTATAATTACATATGAATACTCATATATACTGAACAAGCCTCCCGGGAGAATGTTAAGACTTAGTCACACTCGTCTTCTTGCTCTTCCTCAACTAACTTTTCACTCCTCAATGAGGCAGTGATGGGTCGTCCAAGAGCATATTGACTGTCCACGTGGTGGGGGTATGCATAAGCGATAGACCACAACCCACTTGGCAGTTCAAAGCCATCCATTTCCGTGCAAGAATTTAAAGATATTTGCTGAATTTCTCTGGTTCTTTGCATATCACGGTTTTCTTGTTCAATAAATGCATTGATATCTCCCATACTTAGCGATGTCATGTCCTCTGATACGCAAGTCTGTTCACCTAAATCATGTGACAGATTTGGCGAAGGCCTCAACCTACTCTCGCAAAAATCAACTGCATTTGCCTCACCAACCATGGATGTGGTTGGAGTCCTTTCAACAACAATTTCTTCACTATTCTTCACCAAAGATGTTGGAGATTGTGTTATGCTTACTTCCCTCACATGAGTTTCCAAATTCTCTTCACTTTGAATTGCAGACGTGCTGCTCCCAGCAATGGAACCATCTTCAGCAGAAATGTCTTCAATATATTGATTCAAATACCGCGACTGGGCTTCTTGCTTTTCCCTTTCTATTTCATCATCAAATTTACACACAGATGAAATTGATGGATCAAGTTGCTCTTCCATGACTGCACTGTTATAAACGTAATTTTCCCGCGACTGCAGCTGAGCAGCTTTCTTCTCTTGCTCCACAACATCTTCTAGCAGTGACATTTGCTCCTTCAATTCACCTTGCCCACTACCAGTGCTCTTCCTAGACTGGTGCACCCGGGGCACAAGGAGTCCTTTCTCAGCAGCTTTCTTCTCTTCCCCTTCTTTCTCCTCTTTTATGCTCAATGTTCGTGCATCAGTATGTCCATAGTATCGTCCCGAAAAGGAGTCGCTCGGAGGATCCCCAATGTAAAGCTGGCAAAGCAAAGAAGTGACACAAGTAAATTCAGGGCAAATTTGAAAAAATTGTTAACACATGCTGACATATTGATCAAACTTAGTTAGGCATCTTCAAGATTGATACTACTCATAACGAAGAACCAACTCTTCATTGATCACTTTTGGTTTTTCCCCAACCAAGTGGTAACCATGATCATAGAAATCAACTGGCTATGACCAATTAGTAACCAAAGAAAAAAAATTGTGTACAAAGTTGACTACCAACTCATAAGGTTCCATTGACTATTGATTGCCACCATTTGCCAACTGGTAACCAGGGAAGATCAGAGTGAATTAACCAATTAAGTCATAATCAACAGTATTGCAGCTATTTTATCATTGTAATTAGGCTTACATTATTTAGATTTATTGAATTTGTATATGTATACCTACAGACATTGCCTGTGTTAAATAAATTCTTCTTCATTAAAACAAGAACTGCAAGCAGTGTCAACGCTTGTTAGGCCAATACCTGTGCCTAATTTAATAACTGTAAGTGAAAGACTAAGCTCCAAATGGACAATACAACAATTATGGTGGCCATTTTGTAGTAGCCAACTTGGCCGCCACCTTGGATTTCGCAACATGTTCCAGATCCATACCCACAGGCAAATACATGTGCTAAATTTTATAACTCTTAAGTGAAATATTAAGATCACAGTGGTCAGTTCAATAAAAAAAGGTGGCCATTTTGTGGCGGCCATTTTGGCAGCCGTCTCTGGGATTTCTTGACATGTTCCCGATCAGTACCTACAGGTCAATACCTTTACCAAATTTAATATCTGTAAGTGAAATACTAAGATCACAAATGGACTCTTACACTAACCTTAACCTGGAAAACAATGACAAGACGATCAAGTGACGACAATAGCTCTTCGTTTTCAAAGAAAACAGAGTAGTGAAAATATGTTTATCTTCTTATAAATAAATATGTAAGGGTAACTCGGGGATTGCTCATTGGCTGTCAGAGACCTTGGTTACGATTTGGTAGTTGGCAAGAATTTGGTGATTACGACTTGGTAGGGTCTGGAAATTAATTTTACAGCATTGATACAACTTCTTAAACCACATAAAAAGATGGTTACAAGTTGGTAGAGTTGTTGGTTACTAGTTGGTTGGTTACCAGTTGGTTTTGTTACCAGTTGGCATGGTTACTAGTTGACTTGATAACAGCATGGACAGTGTGCACAACTAGACAACAAACATTTGCACAACTTAGCTTTATGGCTTTGGAGTGGAGGTATTTAATCTGTATAACTTCATCAGCAGCAATGAATTCAATGTTGCAAAAATTATGCCAAAATATCTACCATATATGTTCACTAACTAGTCTGAGTTTGAGACAAATAACTTAGGAGAAACTGGAGGCCACATAAGATATAGGGGATCACCGGCGCGCAGAATGCTGTCCCACAAGGACGATACGTTGCTGCAAATTATTTTTATGTAGGCCTATACATATATATGTCACTACTTAAAAAATTAAGATTGGAAGAGTTTAATTGGACTATGCACAGTTGTGTAATAATCTTGTGCTTGTGTGATAGAGGAAAAAGAATGACTCATTGACTGCATTGAAGTTGCATTCCACGACATGGACGCAACGGAACAAGTTCATTACATAGTAGCTGGCAGATCTATTGATCTGCTGGCGACAAAAAGCTACTGAAGTTAAATTCACCTTAGGCAAGATATTTCTGTTGTCATCTTCAGTTGGAGAACCTTGTGCTGGACGACGTGTTCTTGGCAATGGAATTGGCATTTCTCTTCTGAAAATTAACAGAACAATTGAGTAGGATTCAGTTGCTCTCTGGGAAAGTTTGTCCAACCTACCATATGTCTAAACTGAAATAAGCACAGGTGGTGAACAGCAGCAGCTCCTACTATAGGGCCTATGCTGTACCTTCATTGGCCGCAGGTGGAGACTTAATTTCTTCACCAAAATACAATAATCCAACAATCAAAATATAAACAGGATCCTTCAACAAGAATCTGAGGATTCAAACCCTGAGTTTAGCATCTTCACATAGTTTTTGTTGTTGGTAAGTATTGCAGCCCTGCGCCAGAAATAATGGCACAAACCAAATTTTCTTCAATGTTCATTAAAGCCTTAACAAACCAGTTAAGCTGGAATTTATAGTAAGCAGATATCGATCTAGTACACAAACAAATTACCTATTTTTCGTTGAAGACACTTCAGGATTTCTTAAGCTTGCTGGTTTCACATGTTTCAAACCTTTGTGAAAAAAAAAAAGAACTTCATGAATTAGTATCAATAGCCTATCTAAAAGTATGTTTAGAGATCTGTAATAATTTCTAAGAGATTTCATCATGTTCATGATGCAGCTTCAAAATGCTGAGATCTCATGGCCGTAAATTTGTATGATTTTCACACACAAAATTTAATGAAAAAAAAAAGCTACATAGGAGCAGACATCTAACATGTACATGATGTAAAGAGAAGTGAACACTTCTAGCATCCAAAGGGAAAACCTAGTAAGTCACATTTTGGGCCAAATTGAGTTAAGGTCAAAATAGGACTTCTGAGACATGTCTCTATATATTTATTAAGTTTAGATTTTCGCGAAGTGGCCCATTTCCCCAGAATGACACTGGCAAATCCCAGTAAGTCTACCTCTTAGTGCACGGACTGAAATTTAAAAGTCAATTTTCTCAGAATGTCCTAAATGTGACTTACTAGATTTTCCCTTTGGACGCTAGACTAGCCAAGTGACTTGGTGTTTATTAGTTATTACAGTAAACAAACTATCCTGTTTGGACAACTTCTGCTGTAACATATCACAGACTAATCTAACAGGTACAATATTTGCAAGATGACAAAAACAAATAAAGAGTACCCCTAGAGCATGTACTTGGAAGCATTTCGGAGCTATTCATACACTACTTGTGGCATAGTAAGACCTTATAAGTCAGTTAATGGCACAGCCTGATGTCAATTGCACAAACCATAATAACCAATGGAAAGAACTTGGGATCCGTATTTATTTCGACATACCTGTAGATGAAACTGAATACTCTTCAGAGTGGTTGTGCGTTGGATTACTCAAATCTCTGCCAGGCAGATCTTTCGATTGTGTTAAGCTTGGATTGCTGAGATGCTTGGACCCAAAACTGGCCTCCTCCTGAGCAGCAAATACTTGGGTAAAACGAGGATCAACTGACTTGGCTTGCTCCATCTTTGGCTCACAAGCATGTTGCTCTTGATGGCGTGACGCTTCCTTGCCGCTGACTGATGATTGGTACAAATCATCTTCAGATTCAGAATCAGACGACTGTCCCCCTCTACCGTCTCGATATTCAGGAGCAAAATCACTACTCAAGAAATTTCTCTGTGGATTGATATCCAAAC
Source organism: Platynereis dumerilii (assembly GCA_026936325.1). Classification (NCBI taxonomy): domain Eukaryota; kingdom Metazoa; phylum Annelida; class Polychaeta; order Phyllodocida; family Nereididae; genus Platynereis; species Platynereis dumerilii. Next base: position 6,824,539 of record JAPTHN010000019.1, on the reverse strand, counting down.
CATTAATGTCTTCATCGTCATCGCCACCTGTCGTTGCAGTATTATTATCACCCACTTGGACAATTCTACTGCCATGTACATTAACAGTGGTTTGCTTGCCTGCAGGCATAGCAGGAACATTAGTTGATCCATCACTGTTGTAGAAATGATAATGGTAGCTTGGACCACCTTCCACATGTGTTACACTTTCCCTGTGATTAGAACTGGGAGGCAATCCCCTAGCTCCACTGGGGTGCGGAGTGGAACAGTTAGTATGTGATTCAAAGAGTTCATCATTTTCAAAACGCTGTTTAAGCTGCTCTTCTTGATCTTTCTTTTGACACTCCCAAGCAATTTCTTTAGCATGTTGTTCAGCCATTTCTCGGGCTTCCTTTCTGGCTTTTTGTCTTTTTTCATCTCTTATGAATTTTTCTCGCATCCTAGCTACCTGCTTCTCTCTTTCTTTTCTGATAGGCAACTTTCTTGAGAGCATCTGACTAAAAAATGACAGGAAAAACTTGTCGCGTTTCTTGACAATACGTTCCGTAAGCATGACTCCCACTCCATCCTCTGGGTCGTCCCTCATCAGGTCCACCAAACTCTCTCCAAGAGTAATCCGAGAAATGTCAATGGGCTTCAGTGACTGCAGTCCAAATGGGATATTGTAAGCCTTGGTGACATCCCTTTCTCCTCTTTTTTGTGTCAGCACAGGTACAATGCACCATTTTTTCTCCTGGTCCCGCAGTGAAGTCATCAAACATTCATCTTTCTGCAGAGCAGCCCATCTACTTTGGCAAAAGTTCTTTGTAATTAACAGAAATATGTAAGTGCTGGCATACATGGCATCTTCAATATGTTTTATTTGGTTGTCGCCCATCATGTCTGGATTGTTGTCAATGGTACAAACTTTAGGTTGCTCTCCTGTTTCGGTGACGCAAAATTTTTCAATAAAGGACCTAAGTCCCATCGCCTCACCATAGTCCTCTTCGGCATAAAGAAGGGCAATATCATACTGATCTTTGTACTGCACAGGAATCACATCTTCGGGAATTTCAATGTCTTTGAGATAAACACGAAATAGTTCATTGTTTATGCCTGGGAATTCTTCGTATTCATCCTCTTGCACCTGTCTTAGATGCCTGGCTCCTGCCAAATCTTGAAGAAGGTTCATGGTGTCTTCACCACACTGACTGTTATAACTACGAGCAGACACACTGCGACTGTAGATGGCCTGATCAACACTTTGGCGGTAAACTGAAGGTGCTGAAGAAACTGTGCGCATCGGACCTTTGACTCTAGTACTCGTAGTTTCCCTTTCCATCATGCTGGCTCCTAAAAATACAAAAAGAACGTTGAAATGAAGAAAAACACAGTATTTGACAACAAAAGCCGCACCTCAAACATTCATGATACGAAACATTATGATTCGAGAAAATGGCATTTGAATTTCCCGCCATTGGTGCCAAGAATCACACCCCATTCAAATAGGTTAAACACATTTTTTATAAAAATGTTTTCTTGCATGAACTGGGTATCAATTATGGACAGCTGAAAAACATGAAAATGTGACTTATTGACACATTTTACTCATTTCTTGGATGTATAGATTGCCTAGGGGAGACCGGGGCACGTTGGACCTCGGGGCACGTTGGACCTCGGGGCACGTTGGACCATCGGATCACCATCCCCAATATTTTTTTTATAAAACATGCGCAGCTATCCAAAAATCCCCAATGAGGATACCTTTACTGTTATGCCTTTTAGCCAAAAATATTTCATGAGCATTGAAGGAAAAGTGTGAGTTCTATTTCAGGTTTCCTGATTTTCGGCATAAAAAGCGACTTTTTCTAAGTCTTAATGGCTAGGTTATCCTTCATAAAATATGGGGGATCTATACAGACAAGTCTCATAAATTAAAACTATCACCACTTGATATAAGTTTCCCGAGTTCACATTCAACCTTTTCAGCGAAGCATGCACATTTTCATAAGAGGTTCCGACGGGGCAGGTTGAACCAGCATGGCCGGGGCACATTGGACCATTATAAACTGGATTGACAGACAAAACATAATCGGCAAAATGCCAGTTGTGTAATTTTTACCATTAATAGAGCACCTTAGTCATTCCTGTACAATATGATGGTAAAATCAATTCTGTCAGCACAGTGCCCTTGAACAAAGTTTAGGGTTAAAAATTTTTTACAAAGAATCTGTCAACGCAGCATTATAGTATGTGGTCTCAGCTTCGATTTGATGTTATGCCATCTTTAACCTTGGATCCACTTAACTCTCAAAGGCCAGAGGATGAACTAAGCTACCTCGGATCTCTGCAGAAACAGTTCAATTGCCTGACTGAAAACACTACTCAAGAATTACCAGAGACATGACCATTAAGATCCAATTGCTTTTAATAGCACATTCAATCATCAACAGTTACATAACTCGTGATTGCACATTTCATCAATAATCAGAACTACAGTCATGCTTTTCAACAGAAGTGTTCACATAGGCCTAAAAGATGCCCTAATTAACATCTGCCTAAAACTGCCATGACCATGGGATCCATAATCGGATTCCACAGTCATTCCTCTTACCTTAATTGCCTCATACAAGATGCCCGTCCAAACATCAGGGAGACGAGGAGAGCCGAGCCTCCCCGGGCCTCCCCGGGCAAAGGCACTTTCTCATCTGCCTGGGCATTCACTTTCTCGACTATTCTATCGTGGGCTTTCTTACTTTGCGCCTGCGTAGAAACAACAATCCAACGCAGGGAAGTCTTAACTGGAGATGCTTGCCAAAGGGTTTCCATGGCAACCGGTGTTCATGAACAGATCATAGCTCTCAAGAAAGTATAGCCCATGGTCATATTACTATAGATGTGGCTTAAGGCCTTAAATTATACAATGATAATAATAATAATCGTTACACAATAATATATCTCGTATCATTAATTAACATGTCATTCAGTAATAAGAAAGAGAGGCAGTTTACTGGATAAGGAAGAGAGGCAGCTTGCTAGATATCATCAAGGCAGGCAGAATGCTAAAGGCAGGAAGACACCTCCGTAGATGAAATCGACGGTGGTGACAGTAATTAGATCAAAAAAATCTGTTGGGAAAATTTTGAGAAAATTTAAATTTAAAATTTTTGTTTTTTCACACCCTTGTTCCATGCAAATTATAGAATTTTGAAAACAATCTATTGAAATGAGTTGCACGTAGAAATGCTTTCTTTGACCACCCTGGTGCTTATATTAACAGTTGAACAAATTCAGAATTATAATTAAGTGGATTTTAAAGGAATATATTCAGAAGGCGTTTCAAACTTGCTAGACTACATCTTGCATTCTCAGAGCACATTTCTAAAACATCTAATCAACTGAACCTGCATTCATTGACTGCCTAAGTTAAGTGGCCAAACACTGCAGCAATATAGTCAATAATAAGACATATTTAGATATTTTATAGCATTTTTATTACCCATATTCCGAGACACATGTCGCAACACTTTCAGAGCGCATCTAGCCATATCAATATCAAAACCTGTCATCCCAATCTGAAGAAATATGGTTTTATCAATTGTCCTTTCCTTAAATACAATATTTTTGTTCAGGGACTTTATTTCTGAAGGTATGTTATAGATTTTCTCCGATTGTGCAAAAAAGTACTTTCTTCGTAGATTTTACATCACTAATGCAATGAATTGGCAAGAAAATTTGTATACAATGCATTTTTGAGTGTTGTCATTCTGACCAAGTAATTTCACCAATAACTAACTGTTTCAGAACTTCTGGTGTTAAGTTAACTTGTTTAAAATGCTGATAATTCTTTATTTTGTATGGGAAGTTCAGAGATAACCGATATTAACTACTGTATGTGACTATAGAATAGAATCTATTGACTGATAGTTTAATAATATGTTGATTGCACAAAGATATGATACTACAAAACAACTGAATCTTGGAAGTCCACAACTACTAAATTCCAAGAAATAATCTTAATAATTGGCAAAAACAGGTAAACAAAGCACTTAAAATCCCTCAGAAGACCACAAATTGCTACCTATATTTCAATATGGTTAAAGACACTGTAATAAAAGTTGGAATTGGCCATCTTATATGTTCATTAGCCACTCGAATAGTTTTTTGTATTGATTTTAGAAAATAATTTTATCAAAATATATAATTTCCTTAAATATCAAATACAACTTACATGCAAAGCTGTGGTGAAGACACAACTTTGTCAGATCCCCACAGTAGGTATTAATACAGGTGTCTGCTGTTTCATATTGTCTATTAACTTTACAGATGTTCTGTGAATCTCTTTTGAAAAACATCAACTGGTGAAATGCTAAAAATCTCACTTTACATCAATAATGAAGTTAACAAGGCATTTTCTGACACGTTGGACAGTGAACGGTTGGTGGTTAATTTGCCGCTTTTCCTTAGTTCAAGAAATAATAAAGCCAAAATGGTCATGTTTATATGATTTCAACGCATTATAATATTTGGCGAGTTTGCAACACCCCTAACTATTGGAAATGATGTGAAATTTAAAAATAAAAGGCTTTTCTTTGATTTTTTTTCACCTGATTGAGTAACCTAATGTATAACTACATAAATTATGATGTTTCAGTGTCACTTAACTGCCATTTGATATATCTATAACATATTTTTGCATGCAACATAAGTGTGAAAAACCAAAAATTTCAATTTTCTCAAAATTTTCCCAACAGATTTTTTTTATAGCGACATCAAATCGAAGCTGAGACCACATACTACAATGCAATGTTGACAGATTCTTCGTACATTTTTTTTTACCCTAGACTTCGTTCAAGGACACTGTGTTAGCCCTTCCAGCTGAAACAAGACTTATCAAAATTATCTGGGTAAATATTCTGATATAATCATTCTGCAATGACACACAAGTGTGTGTTGTGACATGTGAGAATAAAATGTGGTGTTTGCTCACTTTCTTCTACTTTTCTGGACTTCTATTCCATGGTCCAACGTGCCCCACATGGCGGTCCAATGTGCCCTGAGTCCGGGGCACGTTGGACCATTAAAAACAAGAATCCGCGGATTCATAGCTAGCCGTTTGCTATTATATTAAAGGGGCAGTGATTAACATGGAATGGGTTGATGGCAATGTTGACCTAATCTATAGTATATTCATACTGAAGACATGTAAATAAGACTTGAAGAATGCACGAATAATATCATGAAATCCTCGAAATAAAAGGTGACTAGCAAGCTGCTTGTAAATTGGAGGGAAAAGAATAAAACACAATGAAATAAGACAGATAAATAAATAGTAAGATAGATAGGCGGATGGACTTGAAAAGGGAAGCCTCCGCAGTTTCCAAAATTTAACCTAAAGGAGTGACCAAGTTGTGAAGCCTTCAGTTACACTGAAATTCAATAAACGTACTCGCGATTGTGTCTCAACCGAGGCAAGGTGGGGAAATCTATCAGCCAATGGGATTGAAGGATTCAAGCGCCAATATTCCCCTGGTGTTAACTGATAGAATTTCCAAGAAGTTAAAACTATGGGGCCCTTGTTTTAAAACAAATTAGCCACAACCAATTGTTGATGTGGTAAAATAGGGAACAAAATGCATGAAAGCCAATAAATATCATACAAGCAAAACTCACATTTCACTGCGAAAAGAAGGTTGTACAATTAAAGAGTAATACTAGCAGTGGCGTCCCTATTGGGGGGCACGGGGGGCACGTGCCTCCCATATTGGACCTGTGCCCCCCCAGGTGCCCCCCCATATGAACTTTCCAACTCTGGCTAAAATATACAGTTAGTATGGTGGGTGCCCCCCCAGAGAATCGCGTGCTCCCCCAGGTGCCCCCCCGCTCGAGACCCCCCAGTTACGCCACTGAATACTAGGCCAAATTTTGGAAAATCTAAATCAAGATGATTTTAATAACTTTTATGTTTTCATCAATGAAGTCATGGCACTATATCATTATGTCCTGTGTTATTTTCCAAAAATAATATCCAAGCACTTCAAGTCTGGATGCATTGTAGACAGAATATCTATCTACTTCATATTTGCATATCTGATGTTCTGTAAGGATCTATCTATCTATCCATCTATCTATCTATAGCCCCCCACGCTCCCCCCTTCCTTCCTCACTCCCCCCTTCCTTCCAACCTCTGTCCCCAGAGTTCCCACAAAATCCAACTTCAAAATTCCCTACTATTACCAGACTTTTTCCAGACTATTTCAAACTTTTTCCAGACCAAAGCTCGCGTATTGATAATATAAATTTGACATCATGGTTCGGATTAAGCATGACCTTGCTAAACAATTTATAAACAAAATTTAGCTGTTGGTATTTACACAAAACCTAAAATTACAGGAGAACAAGCTCTGAACGACTTAAGTTATTAATTAATTATACTACTTCATGTTCTCAGTCCACCTCAATCACCAAAGCTATGCACTCTGAAGGTATGGAGGTTCGCCTATTACAAAAAGAGGGGATATGACAAGAAGAAGAAGAACATTTTGTGATGATGCTGCTTTCCACCAGGAGGCAGCTTCAAACTGCTGGGCTGCATCCAGGGCCAGAACCATTATTTACAATCGGCAGCAGATTAATGCAGAGAACACCAAATTAATTTCATTTTTGTGTTATTCCCGACTTTTCCGACCGGGAAAACGACTTTTGAGAATTCCCGACTTTTTCCCGGTTTCTCAAGACCGTGGGAACCCTGTGTCCCTTCCTTCCTCCCTCACTCGCTCTTCCTTTCTCCGTATACTTGCATTCAGTCGTGAACAGTTTTGGGTGGCATTTAAAACTAACTCACAATAATATAATTTCATACCAATTATATTGAAATAGGCCCAACTTTGCCTACCTTGAGACTATTACCTCTCTCTTTCCTGATCTTGTTTTATGAAGCTGGCTATTGGCTGTTTCAATGCACCACAGGGGTGTCCTAACTTGCTATTAAACAGGGGAACTAATCATCATTTTCAAAATCACTGCATGGTGATATGTATGCGTAATATCCATTATCCTTTAGGCCTATGTTACATTTGACTCACTTAGCAATTTAACCATGCAAAGTATCCTACTCTTAAAAGTCTACTCTTAAAAGTCTATCCCTTCAACTTTGCTGTCACCTCTACTCCTCCATCCCTATGCTGCCTACACCCACCACACTTTGCATGGCGATTCCCATTGACATTGCCTTTGAGTGTGGCTAATAAAATGCTTGCAAACAATCCTTTATTTCTAACTAATCATCTTTTTCTGCAGCCCTTCTCACGAAATTAGTTCATGCACCTCCACGTCGCCATTAATTTGACACTCTCTTTACTTGCACCAACTCCCCCTGCTGTTCTCAGTCAGCCAATGTATTCTGGAGGGAGGCACAGCCACCAATACAACAGCCTCAGTGCAGGCCTGTGCTGTCATCAAGCATTTTCGCGCCCTTTTGCCTATGTAGCTGCCTATGCAGTGTTACGTGTAATGCAGTGTATGTATTGACATGCCAACCTATCACATGTTCAGCCTATGCTGAATCATATATCCAAAAGAGCAGGAATGATTTCAAATATTACAATACAAAACTGCCTATACATAGCAATAAAACGACAGCTCTACAGAAACACAGACAACCATACCTTTTCACCACACAATCATCTCCCAATACACATCTCACAAACACGCTGATCAACCAAGCATCACATTTTTACGAATTCTGCTCGCACTGCAACACAACACTTTTCAAAAACAACTGTTGCACAACATTTTCGGTTGTATCGAAAGACAACAAAGCAATAAAGAAAAGAACCAAAAAACACTATGTATACATACATATTGTTGATAACACAGATGCACCATAGCCCTACATCTGGACATGACTGATAGCTCATGGATATATAGATAGATAGATAGATAGATAGATAGATAGAGAGATAGATAGATAGAGAGATGGATAGATAGATAGATAGACAGACGGACAGACAGATAGATAGATCTACAGATAGATAGATAGATCAATAGATACATACATAGATAGCTACATGTATAGATAGGCACTCCACCTTTTCCCATTCTTTCCCAACTCACTTTCATTTCTTAATATCACATAATCACAAATTCGCTTTCAGCAATTCTCCACAAGTATATCACAGCAAAAAATGAATGCTATTCTATGAATGTAACATCAAATGCATTTTCATGCAGTCAACCTGTCTCTCCAACGGGCATTCTAGTCTATATTAACTATATTATTAAGAGTTGTTAAATTTGAATATAAGTATTTATGGTCAATCATCAAACAAAGGTCTATATTTTTCTCACCAAGGAGCTCTTTGTCTGATGATTGACTATAAATATATATAGTTCCAAAAGGTCAGGATTAAGTTTACACAGTTGAATACAAGTGTTTTAAATTGGCATTGTATACTAGACCCAGTTACAACTGATATTCAGCTGACATAGCATCAAACCATGTCAATGGCCATTGCTGGCTAACTGCATTTCAAGTTCACACCTTGACCATATTGACACAGGAAAACCAATGCATTGTATTGCATCTAATTACACTCTTGAAAGGTAATTGAGCTATAATGCTGTTATACCTGTCAGGGAATAACTCAAGATACTGCAAGCCTTTTCCACCAGAGGGCTATTTTGCATACATACAGTGCTGCCACCTTGTTTTTGGTTCATGGTTTCATGGTTACATGGTTGCATCTTTTTGTTTATGGTTTCAGAATCCCATACACTCCTCACCCATTCCAATAGCTACGCCTATGGCTAGCTGAAAACAATTTTCAAACTTATTTTTCTCCACAACTATAGAAAGTAGATCAACTTGGTTTGGTATAAGGGTATTGTAGATGTTCAGAAGTCAGTCAGTAAAAAGATTTTTCAAATATTTAGAGAAGTTTTTGATTGAGAGTCAAAAAATCAAAATGCGGACCAACGTGCCCCGGTCACCCCTACTACGAACTCATTTTTGTGGAGCCTGTCCCATATCATATTGCAATTATTCATCAGACGCACTCTTACTACACGGTAGGAAGTTTTTAGGTTTTGCTATTCCCTCTTCATACTTAACTGCTTCACACACATCCTTCTTATTACCTTCTGTCAAATTTTGATAACCTAGAATGATGATATTGGCTCAATTGCAGTGATAGCTGCAGCAACTGTAGCCCAATGCCAGCCAGAGTGAGTGTTTACATTTACATTTGCTGAATAATTCAGAGGTGGCCACACCTCTGTTTGTTTTTCCCCTCGTTGTCAAAATGCTGGTTTTTGAGGATCAAACTTTGGTTCAGTTTTTGGGGTTTGTGGGGTTAATTTAACCATAACAAAGTGTCGGCATTGGCCTTTTATCTAATTCAGCATTACATGTGGGTACTCACGATGTCGTCCTTGCTTGCTAACTTGAACATTCTTGCTTGCAAATTTGCTTGTTTTCCAAGCTATCCAAACGGCAGATTCGTTGAGAATCTTGAATTTCGCGCATGGGAGAGAGAGCAGTAAGAATGTAACAGTGATACTGTTTGGTCAAGATCCTAGGTTCATGCTACCTGGTCAATGATTGGTTCTGGGCAGTGAATCGCCCTATACTGCCCTCTGATTGGCTGAAACAGGTTCTATGTCTTCCCGATAGTTTTTTGGACACTTGCATTGGGGTTAAAATTACAATTATAGGCTCTTTAGAATCCTGAACCCTTACACTGTATGATTTCGTTTCTTCATGGAGATATCTTTATTCATTGCCGAGAATTTGTTGACAATGCATATATTTTTTTTTTGTGCAGTTTTGATGCATGGGAGGGCGGAAAAGGTGTGAATCTTTGCAGGCTCATTTAAGCCGCTTAGAATCGTCAGACCTTCACCAAATTTTCACACAACCTAGTTTAGGACCTTCCTGAAGTAATTCAACCATCAATTCCTCTGACTATTCATTAAAACTCTCTGTTTTCCCTCGTTCGTTAGCGTCTTTTGCCAGGAATCACTTTTTTCTCTCTTTGAAATTCTCGCCCACAACTTCAAACTTTGCCCTCAATTTTAAATAACTTCTTATAATCCCAGAAACTTCTAAATAGTCTCATTCTCTTCGCAATTTCATTCTCTTCAACCCCTAAAAAAATGCTTGTTTCACATCAGTTTCATTGCTACACTTAGTGTAGGCCTACATCCCAACAACCAATCATGTATCTCATTTTCAAATACCTCCTTCCTCATCTACCATTAGTGTTTAACAAATTATTTACAGTTTTAAGAACTATAAATAGATTTTTATAAAATTCGATTTTTTGCATGTTTATTTAGCAATCTGCCAACAAGTTAGTTTATTTTCAATTTCTCAGAGGAAATCCAAGCTTCATCCTTGTTGCTGAAATGGCTCAACCAGTAATTTTTATTTTATTTGACTTTGATAATGTGCATAAAGGCATATTTAGTTTATTTTTAACTGTTAGGTTTTTTGGGCAACACAATTAGGCAGGCCTACTAAGGTAAATAAATGTGGACTGTAATCTAGAATGTCCAATTGAAGGTTTCTTTATTGCATTTAGCCCATCATCAAAGAATGACACTCACCGTAGTTGTAATCTTGAATGTCATCATATTTAAGGTGTCTTTATTGATTGAATTTAACCAATGATCACTCTCTGTAGTCTATTCATTACAACACCAGGGCTGCCACACATGATTAAATGAAATTAATTGAACTTCAAATATTATTTATTCAATAATTGCCCTTTTTTTAAGACACTTGACACGCAATTTAGCCAATTATATACTCTGATGCCAATTACCAACCAGATAATTGCTGAAATGCCAATTACTGAATTAACACTTCATTACAGAAGTTATGTTTTGTAGTTGGACTTCAGTTATTTAATTTGACACTGAAAGCGAAAATATCAATTATGACACAAAAAATGGTTTATGTCACTTAAGATATTTCAAAAATCCTAAAAAATATTGGCCATTGTATTTCTTGTCCAGGCTGTTTTTGCTGCATTCATGAGTATAAACACGCTCGCATGCAGCCAGAGGATGGAGTGCCATCCCAAGTTTTAGGGCCACCTCCTTTCATTCCGCTTTGCGATATGAAATCTAGTTGATTGGGTCTTCATTGAGATATAAGACCAATTTGGTCTTATATCAATTTGGTCTTATATCTCGTATTTATGCAATAACTTCAAAAATGTTATGTTTTTGATGCAAAAAAATAGAAATATAATCCAAATACACATATCTATATATGTGTTCGTGTGCAGCTTGTTACTGATATTTTCTAGAATCATCTTGACAAGACATATCCATTGGTTCCGAAAATGTTTTTCTGGTTAAAAAAGATTAAATTGGTTTCAAATATTTGTACCCACTGTATGACACTTGGTGAAACAACATAGGATGATATACCCCTGCCCCAGGTTGCATTCGTAATAATATCAGATGTTAAAAAAAGTCTTTTGATGACTGTATAATTTAGTCGAAAAAAGGCAAGTATATATTGAGAAAAAAATATTGATTTCTTCATTCTTCATTGGTTTTTGTAATATCTGGAGGATTTACATGTTCACCGATGATGAATTACATTATAAACTTCAAGGGCATTCTGGTATTTAAAGGTAAGTATTTATAGAATGGGCCAAAAATTTTACATTTGTGTTCTACTATATAAACTGCAATACCAGACCAAGGTCAAGCTGGATCGGAATGTATTGGGAGCTCCTGAAACACCTTACCCAGGAGTGGGGAGGAGGGCTAAGATTTTTGTGTTATATACCTGGCAGGGACTGTAATAATTATATAAATGCATGTGCATGAACTTGGTTCAAAAGCCCCTGTGGTTCCATTGAATACCTACCAGCAGCAGCAGCAGGGCCAAGAAAGGTCACTTCCTCCATTGATACATCCAGGTGGGCGGAGGCAGCAGCAGCCTCGTCTGGTACATTCTCTCTCCCTGGACTCTCCTGGACAGGACCACCATGTAACGCACCAAGCCCTGTAAAAATATTGATTTGTCAAACTAAACGTGTTACGAAATTATTAAATCAAAACAAGCAAGGGAAGCACTTGGCCATTTTTATTGTAGTTACTATCACAGGCATTACAATCATTTAACGTTTAGATATATATTGATTATTGAAGGACACCTCCCCTTCACTCAATTTATATACAAGGTTGGCAAGTTATAGTTTGACAAGCCCGGTTGCTGCTTGAGCCAGCATTGAAGCAGGGATTCTCAAACCAGCAAACTTTATATACTATGTACCGGATAAATTTAGTGGGGATGAGCTGATGAGACTTCTGTAATTCTGTAATAGATTGGAGTGTCTGTGGTTACTATGAAAAATTTTTTCATTCACACCCGTATATATATATATATATATCTGAGCCTTTCAGGGTCCATATTTATGAAATAAATACAGTTATTCAAAAATATTGGAAATTCAAATTTTTTTTTTAATTTCCAGGGAAGAACTCAGAAACAGTTGTGGACATGAAAATTTACCATAGTATGCATTAAGTACCCTCGGTGTGCCTTTGGGGGTTTAAATACTCTTACAAAAACTTTTGATTGATCAACGAGTACATGTAACATTATTGCAAAAATGCCCATCTCAGAGCATCTCTTTTTAAACAGTCTATGTTTGCCCTATCAAATTTTATCATAAAAAGTTTGCCCTTCTGCTCTTTTCTGTTCCCTTCTAGACAGTTCAAATCTACAGGGCCTAATCATTTATTTAATACTCAATGGGAAACATTACCATCATCTATTATCGGATTCTCTGTCAATCTCAACCCTTTAAACAATAAGTCAATGCAGGCTTATCTATCCATCTGTCTGTCTCAGCCCATCTATTTCATTGTGTTATTTTTCCCCCAAAACAACCCAACTTTGAAGCCACTACTGCTAGTGCAATCTTGAAATTTGGGGGCTATTTCAGACAATACTTGATGTTTTTCCAAAGCATTTTAAATTTAATTAATTTAAGTCTTTTGTTTTTGTAGACACCAAAACAGTGCAAAATTGCAATTTTCAGGAATGGGGAACTTCATTTTAGAGCATTACATAGGCATGGACAGGTGGCGCCAGGCTTAGCATTTCAGAGCAGCTTTGCTCCAAAATGACATTCAAGGGTGCCGGAACAGGGGGGGGGGGCAGGGGGGCAATTGCCCCCCCTGCCCTTGGCCAGGAGGGGCAAGGGGGGCAAGGTTGCCCTTTTCATATCCAAGAAGAAACATTATTATGCCTTTATTTACAGTAAATTTAGGCAAAATCTATAAGTGTGTATTAAAAATCATTATTGGTGATAAATTAAATTTTTGTCGCTCGAATTAGATTTGCCCTTTCCAGACCGACCGCCCCTGCCGCTCTCGTTTTCTTCCGGCACCCCTGATGACATTGAGTCGGCCACGTTGACCGTCCCAACTTCAAAGTTAACTAGTAGACGGCCACCGCAGAGCGGTGACAAAACTTCACCTACTGTGGTCCCAGTAACTCGAAATGCACACCGGTAGATGAGCAAGTAAAAAGTACATGGAAACGTACACTGGACTCCTACATAATTATGTAATACATTGCAATACATGCAAGCATGCAAAGAAACACACAGACATACGAGTACATGAACCAATACATGGCCCAGTACATCGACCATAGGACATGCACCAGTATATGCACCAGTACATGCACCAATACATGCACCAGTACATGCACCAATACATGCACCAGTACATGTATCAGTACATGCACTAAGTACATTCACCAAGTACATGCACCAGGTACATTCACCAGTACAATGTACCAGTACAATGCACCAGTACAACATACCAGTACAATGTACCAGTACAAGGTACCAGTGCATGGACTAGTACATGGACCAGTAAATGGACTAGTACATGGACTAGTACATGGACCAGAAGGATGAAAACTTTTCAAATGACTGCAATTTCTGAAAACATAAATGTTTCAGGGTCTGGCGATCTTTTAAACTGTCAGAGATACAAGAAAATGTTAAATAGGAAGCCTAGAGGAGAATGCGGGCTTTCCAAATCTGTTTTCAGATTCTCTCTAACTTAACTAGGACTGGAGTAATGGCAGATTGAAATTATGGTATAATTCAGAAATATGGACTTTCAAAAATCACTGAAAAAAATGTAGTTTTTAACTTAAAATCTCTCTGGAACGAAAACGGTTAAATGGAAATATATATAACTTGGCAGGTTTATGTAAATAGAACTTAGAAATATGTTCAATTAGGTTCATCAAAGAAAGATGAATCCTTCCTCGTCAAAATATTGATATATTGTGAAAATTTGACAAAAAATATGAAATTTTCAGGGTCGAGCGATCTTTTTAACCGTCGGAGCTACGACAAAATGGTCATAAAATGAAAACTTGAGGAGAATTTGTCCTTTCCAAATCTGCTTTCAGATTCTTTTTATCTTAATTAGAACCGGAGCTACGGCCGTTTGAAATAGCGCTATCATTGAGAAATGTGAAAAAATATCGTAAATTTTTCACTCATTTTTTGACCTTGTGACCTTTACGGTGCCACATAGGAGAACCCGAGGACCTTGAAAAGTTACAGGAAGCCTCTAGAGTATTGTAGCAAGTGTGTCTACCATTTTTGTAACAATATCTTGATTCCTTCTATGTTAAAAAAAATCAAATGTCAAAAAAGTAAAATTTTTTGTCATGTTTGACCTTGAGTTTGACCTTGAAAAACATTATCAAGGTCAAAATCATTATGATTTTCAGAATGGCGGTGTATGACAAAGGGGGGGTCAGTCATGCATTGTAAAACTGTAGAATCAATATTTCCCTGTCCAAAGCGCGTAAATTTGTGATTTTTTAACATTTGTCGGTTAGCAATATTTAAGAATATTTCATAATTCCAGGGTCAGAGGTACACAAAATTTGATTCAATATTATTAATAAACACGCCAATGGTCATCTGTCACCTGAAAATCACGCTGCTATCTTAAAAATAACAGGGTACAAAAAATTGCTGAAAATGGCACCTTTTCAAACTTTTTCGGGTCAAATGACCTTGAAATATGAGGTCAAGGTCAAATTTATAGGTAATTTTGGGCTTATTAGGTGTATATTTGGGGGGGTTTACTATGACATGTTATGACCTAACATCGATATTTCAAGGTCAAATTCTCAAGGTCATCGATTTTGGTGACGCGGTATGACTTTAAAGTTCCGTAACTCAAGAACCAGTTATGCAAATCTGAAATAAAAGAGTTCTGCAGATGTCCCGTGAGTTTGGGCACGTTTTAGCCCCATTGGTATGACTCTGTGACTTACGGATTTGGGGGCACAGGTGCAGACCTCAAACCATGAAAATGGAATTTGTACAATGTGACCTTGACCTACTTTCATGAAAATAGGTCAAACTGTGAAGAAGGTGTATGGGACCTTTCCATGTACTGGAAGATGTAATCCGGTAATAACCAGACGAGGTACATGTATTTGAAATATTGCAAAATTCGACTTTGAAACGCTCTGTGACCTTGAAAAATAGGTCAAGGTCAATTTTTTCAAAATGATTCTCTTGTATTTTTGTAGGCTACGTATACAAATTTTTTGAAAATTTTCCGATGAAGTTTCATCTGGCGGAAAAAAAAAATAAATAAATAATACCGATTACAAGAAACTTCACCTATGTGTAGGTGAAGTTTAATTACTTAATTTTCCATTTACTATGTACAATTGACACTTAATTTGGCAAATTCATAGCTTTTGTTCTTACTTGCTTGTGGATTCAACGCCCTCAGACTGGGTAAATTGGGTTGAGTGACATACTCTGCATGTTGATGCTCCGCATGTTGAGGCTCTGCAAAGAAAGTTTTCAAATAATAAATATTTTAACAGATGATTATACATTATGATGATATGACAATCTGATAATCAAACAGTGGGCCGGAAATCCCACTCCGCAGGAGAATTTAGTGTCTAGAAAGGCTAACTTGCCGTCAGTTTCCTCCTCATAGGTAAACTTGATGTATGGATTGATGGAGTTCAGATGTTCTGTGAAACACTCTACATCATAACCTGTCACATGACTTGACTCTGAGCAGTCATGTGACCAACTGAGCCACTTTAGACAGCTGTCAAATTGGACAGACCTTTGTGTTATGAAAACTAACCAAAATGGATCTCCAAAGGTCAGGATTAAGTTTACATAGTTATACCTTCATCATGTTTACAATAATAAAAGGCTGGACTAACTGGTCATCCCTGAAATTTAGCCCTGGTGTGTGCACAGTGCCTATCTTGTCATCGTTCAAATATCTATTGTCTATATCATCAGTCAAGGAAATTACCGTCTTGTAAAGACAAGCAATGTAAAGACAAGCAATGTCTTCATGACCCTCTTGAAGTGTCATGGCCCAGCCATGACTTTGACAGTGCTCAGAATCATCTTTGACAGGCTATTTAACATTGTTTAAAAATAACTACTGCTGCTACTATCACTTCCAAGCTTTGCATAAAGTTGTATCACAGTTACAACTAACTCTATAAATTTTGGCAGAACTATCCATTACATAATGAGGAAAAGAACCAGAATTGATTGATTTACTTAGAAATTCAAACAGAGTTACAATATTAAATCGATGAAATGAAAATGTAACAATGTGTGAACTTCAAGGATGACACACAAAAGTCCGAGGACTTGTTTCCAGTGCGGTCCTGGAGTGAAGTGAAAAAACCGCAGGATGGAGTCGATGAACAAATGGGATATATGACTAGAATGAAGAATAAACAAGAATCCACGGATTCAAAGCCTGGCTCAAGTGGCAGTGATGACGGCAAAATATGTGGCAGTGATGACGGCAAAATATGTAGCAATGCTGGTGAAATAGTTAAGTCTACTTTTTTGGAAATGGCAGAGAAAGGTGGTTCTGAATTGCGGCAAGTGAAGTGCTGTTATTGTGGTTGTTCAATGAACAAAATAATATCCAAATAACCACGAAAAGAATGTGTACGATTTTTTTAAATCTTGAAGTCGCCCAATTTCCTCTTTTGAAAATATTGGCAAAATTGAAAAAAATTTGGAACAAAAAAATTGTTTTTTTTAATCTAGGAAAACAATTTTTTTTTTTAATTTAGGAAAAAAAATTTTAAATCTTGGAACAAAAAATGTTTAAATTTTGAAAAACAGAAATTGCCCGATTTCCTCTTTTTGAAAAAAAAATAAAAATTAGTGAGATTGAAAAAAAGTTAAATTTTTTTGTTTCAAATTTTGGGAAACAAAAATTTTTGAAATTGAAAAAAAAAAGTAATTTCCATACATCTAGCTACCCTAACAAACCAATAAAACACAAAAACAGATATATTGAACCTGTAGTTATTGAACAGTAGAGTTGACAGACAATATTTTCAGACCATTACTCCTGAATTAGCCTGGTGAGCCAGGCTAAAAATAGATTAGATTAACATACACATAAATAAATTATTAATTAAATTAACAAAATAAATAACATGTAAAATTTATATAATAATGAATGGATTGGTCTCATTTGTTTCAAATCTTCTTTTTAACCATTTTTTGATTTGGAGCTTGAACGCATCCTTGCTGTTACACAGTTTGATTTGATTGGAGATCTCATTCTACAACTTAGCCCATTGATATGTAAAATTAAATTGGTCAATGCTGAGTGGTCTTGGTAGGAAAAAACTCAAGGCAGCTCTTCTTGTATGGTGATAAGTAACAGAAATAAACTTTGGCTGGAAAATCTCCTCCTCCAGGACAGACGGCAGGGGGGTGCACCACATCAACAGTGATAACAACACAGTCTTGACACCTCAACAACACCTGAGGTGTCAGAGTGAACAAGGCCTCTGATGAGGTTGAAAGCTTTTTGGTAAGCTATTGATTTTCCAGCCAAAGTTTATTTCTGTTACTTATGAATATTCACTGGATAGATGAGTTTACACAACATTATTGTATGGTGATGGTGTTCAATTCTACCAAATTTATCACATAAGTATTCAGGGGCCCTTTTATGATAGATGTTGAACATATGGCCCAGCATTAATTGACATGCTCGGTCTCTGGTGTTAAGCATGTGAAGAAAAGTTCATTTTGGCCAATGTGGCTTCTCGGACCTAAGTTAAGAATGAATCTTACTAGTTTGTTTTGAGCTACCTGGAGTTTTTTCTGTGTGCCTTTCGTGAGACTCCAGAACCACGATGATACAGCATAATCGAAGTAGCATTGGATTAGTGATGTTACGATTCTTTTTCTAGACTTGAAATCAAGACAGTTTTGATGACGATAACAGAACTTGAGCCTCGCCGAACATTTAGATAAAATGTTTGAGACTATTGATTCACATGACAGGTTACTGTCAATTTAAAGACCTAGATATTTCACTGAGTCCTGTGCTTTAATGGTATGTGCACCAAGTTTGATTGAGAAATCTTTGGTTTGACAGCGCTTTCTTTTGGAGGAAAAGACAATTACTTCAGTCTTGCCCATGAGCATGGAAAGTGTATTATTACAAAGCCATTGGAAACATATGTTACCTTCTTGGCTTAATGTGTTGGCAACTATATTGATGTCTTTGTGGCTAACAATAAGAATGGTATCGTCAGCATAAAGGATTACTTTACATGAAACACATGCCGGAAGGTCATTACTATAAACTAGAGAGCACCAAGGGCCCAGAAGGCTACCTTGGGGCACACCACAAGTAATTGTTCTTTCGTCCGATTTATATTCATTAACAGATACACACTGCTTACGTCCCTCCAGATACGATTTGTTCCAGGCACTGTCAATTCCGGCTAAACAAATTTTCTCACATAACATTTCATGGTTGACGCTGTCAAACGCCTTTTGGACGTCTAACAGCATCATACCCACAAATTTACCTCTGCTAATCTCAGATCTGATGTGGTCTTGTAAGTGGATTAGGCAGGTGTCAGTAGAGTAGTTCTTCAGAGCTAAAAAAAATCCGCAAGATGGCGTCGTTGACGAATGTATCAGTAATTTCTCTCGCAATTTTCATCTGTTTTACGAAAATCAACTACCTCTGTGACGGTGAAGTGGCCGAAATTTTGCAGTTAAGGCATCAACCAACCCTCAAAGCTGTGTGTAACTGGAAGATCGTTCATTTTTCATCCGATCTTGACAAGAAAAGACTGCATAGTACCCATCTTCTGCTATTATCGCCCAGACGTTCCAGGAAGTCAACAAACATCAACAAATCAGTTCTGACGGTACTGTTGTGCTGTGGTGATATTGAAAGCGATCCAGGCCCAGGAAGAACCAGGAATGTAAGATTTCCATGTACAATATGCAGAAAAGCAGTAACTGCACGCAGTAAAGCAGTTAGCTGTGATGTTTGCCAAGAATGGACTCACATCAAATGTAGAGGTTCCATCACTACAGTTATGTACGATCATGCTGTGTCTAACGATTCTGACCTGATGTTCACCTGTAACACCTGCCATCTGACAGAACTGCCTAATGACCCCAGTATCTTCGATGATTTAGCTGTTGCAGCAGACTCAGAGGACCATACAACGACGTCCAAACCAGCTGAAGATATGTTCAGTTTGTTCAGGAAGAAGGGCCTACACATCATCCACATCAATGCCAGACACTACGTAATAAAGTATGCGACTTGATTTACATTGTGGAGAAGACGAATGCCAGCATCCTAGCCGTGACCGAAACTTGGTTGGACGAGACCATCAATGACAGCAAGATAATGATCCCCGGTTTCAATATCCAACGTCATGACCGCAACTCCCACGGAGGAGGAGTGTGTCTATACATCAAGGAAGACCTGCCGTTCAATAATCGGACCGACCTCGTACATCCATTGATCGAAGGAACATGGATCGAACTGTTTTTACGCAAACGCAGACCAATCATGATCGGCTGCACTTACAGACCCCCGACCCAAAGGAACTACACGCAGTTGTTACAAGAGACTCTAACTACCATCACAACCTCTCAAGAGACAATAATTGTTGGTGATATGAACATTGACCTGAAAAATTCACAAAATGACTGTGCTCTTGTGAAAGAACATCGATCACTTGTAAAATCTACCGGTTTTAAACAAATTATTGACAATCCAACACGAATTTCAATTTCATCTGAATCTCTTATTGATCATGTACTTATCTCTGATGTTGATAAAATATGCCAAAGTGGCTCCCTGCCCGTTGGTTTTAGTGATCATACCTCACATTTTGTACTCGTAAAATTGTAAGAGAAAATCTTGGTTTTGAAAAAATGATAGCCATAAGATCAATGAAGAATTACTCCAAGGAAGCTCTAATAGAAAATATAAATCAAGTAAATTGGAATCAAGTTACTGAATGCCACGACACCAACAGGGCATGGAACTTATTTGCTTCACTTATGCTAGCCATTATTAACAAAGTTGCTCCATCAAAAATGTGTAAAATCAAAATATGAACCCAACCATGGATGACTAGTGATATCATTGAATTAATCCATGAACGTGACAGACAGCTTAAATTATTCCACCACTATAACGCAGTTGATTATGCAAACTTCTGCAGATCTAGAAATGAAGTTCAATGCAAAATCAAAACTGCCAAACAAGACTACATTAGTAATCAAATCGACCAAAACAAAGACAATCCAAAAAAAATCTGGGACAGTCTCAAACTACTTGGCTATAAATTCAAACCCAAAACTAAAAATCAAGTTGTTTTGAACATTGAAGGCTCTGTCTGTCATGATCTGGTATCAATTGGACAGCACATCAAGAAGTTTTTCATCAATGTGGGTAACAATCTAACATGTAACTACCTACCCTTCCTGATGTCTATAGTGCTTTCTCTGATTATTGTAGATTGTTCTATGGAAACCTTGGGGTCACGCCAGGACTGTTCACTCTTCAAGAAGTAAACAGTACTTTCATACTTAAAGAACTCAGTAGTTTCAAACCAAACAAAAGCACTGGCCTAGATGACATAAGCCCAAGATTTCTACGAGATGGTGCACACGCTTTATGTGATGTAATAACTCATCTGGTAAATCTCTCCATCCGAAATAAGTGTGTACCAAATTGTACAAAATCTGCCAAAGTTATTCCATTATATAAAAAAGGCAGCAGACTTGATGTGGGTAACTACCGCCCTGTAAGTATTCTAACCTCCCTCTCTAAGATCATGGACAGAGCAGTTTATATTCAAGTGGTTAACCACTGTAAAGTTAACAAAATCATTTACCCCCTGCAGAAGGCTCCAGATAAATCAGGGAACTGTCAACAGCAGCTGATTGCATGTTTTTTTACTTGCCAATGATCCAATCAGTACAACATTCCGATGTCCAGGCAATCACAAGTTATTTTCCATTCCCTACAAAACGTATTTTGTGTGTTTTGGCCCACTGGCCTTGAAAAGCTGGTCAAAGCTTTCCAAGGACAAAGTCGTTTTCTTAGAAGTAAATGTATTAGCAACTCTGAGAATATGTGACATTCCTCACTACATGAGGGCTTCATCTCTTTCTGGAGTTCTTCCATCAGGCTTGGGGTCAAGTACACATTGTACGTTACGTAACCTGAGTCCAAAGAACAAAGTACTTCTATGATGTACTTACAAAGTACTTCAAGTACTTTGGGTTCAAGTACAAGTACAACAAGTAGGGGAGACCGGGGCTATTTGAAGCACTCGTTTTTATTTTTGCTCTGGAGGGTTAATTTCATAAGATATTCAAACCAAATTTTGGCATGTGATAGCAGGTGTGTTTAACTCAATGATCAGCTTATGAGATATTGTAAATAATTTTTGAACTCCGTGTTACAGACATAAACTTCCAAATTTTTTTTTGCTTCAAATAGCCCCTGCCCCGGGGTTATTTGAAGCACCATCAATTTTTTTAGACAACTACTTATAACAGGGTTTTCGTTTGCATCACTGCTATCCCTATGATGACTACCACCTTTAGTGAAATTCTTATTTGAAAAGATATTGTATATTGTAATTTACACAATTTTTTGTCCGTTTTGGGTAAAAAAGCCAGTTTTTCAAAAAAAGAAATTCTGCAATGCAAATATCCACTGTGTTACTTCTTAATTGCAATAACTGAAACTTGCAATGACTTGCAAGGCAATTTGAACAAGAAAAATCATGTTTTGGCCAACTTCATCATGCACGGTTCAACTAACCCCATCATACCTGGAGTACAATATAGTCTTATTTTTCAGTCTTATCAAATGCGCGTAACAAAATGCTTCTGGGTGTGAATTAGGAATGGGTTTGCTCTTTTGGAATTAGAGTTAGTTCACCTGGATATAAGTATTAACTAGACAATAACTCCAATCGAAATCTGTGCAAAGAAGTTACTTGGACACCCTAAAAACAAACTTTCGTGCCTAAAGAATTAGCTTTTTGGAAATTTGAATGATAAAGGGTGTGATAACTTGTGCCAATAAACAAAGTATCATCCAAAAGTCAAATTTAGGCCATGTTTCATATAACCCCGCGCTTCAAATAGCCCCGGTCTCCCCTACTTCATTTCAGGAAGTAAAAAGTTCTAGTATAAGCACAGAGTACTTGGACTCAAGTCCAAGTACTGAGTCCAAGTACAGTACTCGACCCCAAGTCAGTCTTCCGTACAAGAGGTAACCAATACACAAGGTTTTTCAATGTTTTGGCCATGTGTTTGAAATGTAGGTCAAAGTTCATCTAGAGTCAAATCCTGGAGTGCTCAGTGCGTTGAATAATTCCTACCAATATGACATTTCGGCCATTCACATGATTCAAGAGTTATCTCATACAATATATGTATACAAATACCAAATTTGTTTAAATCTAAATCACCACAATGATCCATTGATAAACACTGACGATATTGATAATCAGTCTGGGAAATTACAGCCAGGTGATGACAATTGCAATTCCAGCTAAGTCCTGGCCCTGACAGGATGATTGAGTGTGTGGGGTTGATCAGTTGCGTATCAAAAGGAAGTCTAATCTCTGTGCACTCATCCTCATCACACAGTAGCATGACAGTAGCGGGACATATTCTGTCCCATTTCGCGAGATACTGCAAAGTCATCAGCAGCTGTAGACAAATCCTTAATTTCTCTGGAGCCTTCGGGTTCTTTTCCTTATTATGTAATGGAAAAGCCTACCAAAATTTATATAGTTAGTTGATGCTGTGATACAACTTTATGTCAAGTTTGGAAGTGATAGTAGCAGCATCTATTTTTAAATAGCCTGTTAAAGATGATTTTGAGCACTGCTTAAGTCATGGCTGGGCCATGACAGTTTAAGAAGGTCATGGGAGAGAGATGACAGTGCTGGGGTGAGTGTCATGTGGGGCTGAAGAAATTGGTTGTCATGAGTTGTTTGTTTGTTTGTTTGTGTTTTACGCCTCTGCAGCACCTTAGTGGGCTATATCGAGGCAGGCGATCGCCGTAGGATGATGAGATGAGAAGACTATGAGTCTGGTACATACCCTATTAATTCAGGGATGCCCAGGGTCTTTCAGTTGCCCCAGCATAGAACACTGGATACAACCCGCCTCCATTTAATGTCCCATGGGCTCGGACTAAATTGAGTTTCGGGGGTGGGATTCGAACCCACGCCCTCAGAGCCAGTGGTTGCGCGAACAAGCACTCTTAACCATTAGGCCACGGAGGAACTCTGGTTGTCATGAGCAAATGGTAATTTCCTTGACTGATAATTCTAACTTACAACTAATATGTACAGGGTTCCCACAAAATCTCAACTTCAAAATTCCCTACTATTTCCAGACTTTTTCCAGACTATTTCAAACTTTTTCCAGACCAAAGCTCGCGTATTGATAATATAAATTTGACATCATGGTTCAGATTAAGCATGACCTTGCTAAACAATTTATAAACAAAATTTAGCTGTTGGTATTTACACAAAACCTAAAATTACAGGAGGACAAGCTCTGAACGACTTAAGTTATTAATTAATTATACTACTTCATGTTCTCAGTCCACCTCAATCACCAAAGCTATGCACTCTGAAGGTATGGAGGTTCGCCTATTACAAAAAGGGGGGATATGACAAGAAGAAGAAGAACATTTTGTGATGATGCTGCTTTCCACCAGGAGGCAGCCACAAACTGCTGGGCAGCATCCAGGGCAAGAACCATTATTTACAATCGGCAGTAGATTAATGCAGAGAAGACCAAATTAATTTCATTTTTGTGTTATTCCCGACTTTTTCCCGACTTTCCCGACCGGGAAAACGACTTTTGAGAATTCCCGACTTTTTCCCGGTTTCTCAAGACCGTGGGAACCCTGTATGTAGAATGAGTGCTCGAGAATCGCATACCCAGGCCTCCCAGCGGCCGCGACAAAAAATAAATGGATTTTATAGGAAGTTTTTAATGAAATTTATAGGGTTTTATAGGTCTTCGGGAGTCAAAATATAGGGAAAATAACGGGCTTTTCAGCTTCAAATATATTAAAGATTAATATTAATTTCACTGGTCGAGTGCTCAATCGGCGACTCGGCATATAGAAAAAGTCGGACTGCACCATTCCGAGATAAGATACATTGACGTGTTGACCAAGGAACGATATGGTATTCTCCCTGACAGCGCTAAACAGTAAACACTCATTTTAATGTCACATGAAAAGATGGAAATTGCAAATCTATTAATTTAATGCCATGAAAATATAGGAATTTACAAGAATTTTTGACAGAAAGCTTGAAAATATAGGGGTTAGCATATCAGAATCTGTTTTTCAATGGGCATTGATTGATCAATATCTATCTATCTATCTATCTATCAATATTCCTATATTTCTTTCTATCCATCTATCTTTCTATTTATTTATTCATCTTTCTACCTGTTTATGTCTCTATCCATCCCTCTGTTTTTTTTTGTTTTGAACGATTTAGTCTTTTTTTCCTACGTAGTATGATTATATAAAACTAGAATTACCCGTGATAAGGGCAAGATTGTTATTTGGAAAAGCAAGTAAGTGGAACACCCCCCCCTCCCTCCCCCCCCCCCCTCCGCACTACATGGTAGCTAAATGTCGAGGCAGGTAAATAAGCAATTGACACATACATGTACAGCACACAGGGGCTGTTGAAGAAATGTGGCTATAATAGGCCTATAGGAAAATGTGTTCAGTTAAATCAAACAATTGATCAATGAATTTTTTTTATCACTTCTCCGTAATTCACAGTTAGTTGTCAAAGTACTATTTATTGAAGTTTGATGTCAAGTTATCATTCATTGAATTAATTTATCAATTGTTTGATTTGTGAAAGATAGCCCAGTTTTGTTATTGAAAGATGTTTGACATTGACCTTGTATATGAATGGTAATTAATAAGGATGGCCAATGTAGTTATGTGGGATGTGATAAACTATTTTATCCACACCATAATTTAGTGGCATGACTTGTGAGAGTGGTGATGGCAATGGTTTGCAGCCGCACATTGTATGTACGTCTAGATGTAGAGGCATGCAGTGCCCGATTTAGGTGTGTGGAGGCCCCTGTGCTGTGAAGTTGGAGGGGCCCCCGAAATGCGTTACGTTGAGATGTTTTTGTAACTTTCAGAATGGTCATGTACAACTCTGTCCTGGCATGTGCATGTAATTTGGTTAAATTGAAAAAATACTAAACTAATTAATATGTTTACTGAGATAGATGGGAGACCTTTTTAAAAGAGCTTTTTGTCTCGTTAATGTTAGTAAATGTCTGGAAGGGAGCAGGTAGTGATAGGCAGTCCATAGCAATTTCTTCAACAAACAGGAGTTATTTTATGAAGCACTACTTTTGTGTTTTTACTTTATCCTAGAGTAAATACAGAAAGAATTGTCTCATCTTGCAATAGAAGTTCCACAATCATGTCCTGCTGAATTTAACTTTTAAACATATTTACTGGTAGTCTGAATATGATGACCTTTTCTTTCGTGTATTTCCTTAATTGTACATGATGTTTTTAAAAAAGTCAGAAATTTCAGAATCCATGTACATACGCAACAGTAAAATACAAATCTGAGAGCACCTTTGACAAAAACTTGAAATAACACATATTAAACGTGGGGCACCTGAAGAAGGACTGAGGCCAGAGGGGGGAGGGGCCCCCAGAGTGGGTGTGGCACCCAGAATGTGAGGGGGCCCCCAGAGTGGGAGCTCCCCGGCCCCCGAGTGGGAGGGCCCCCCAAAATGGGAGGGGGCCCCAGATTGGGAGGGGCCCCAGAAAGGGAGGGGGCCCAAATTGCGAGGGGCCCCCGGAATTGGAGGGGGCCCGAGAGTGGAAGGGGTCCCAGAATGGGAGGGGGGCCCCAGAATGGTAGGGGGCCCCCAGAATGTGAAGGGCCCCCAGAGTGGGAGGGGCCCAAATTGCGAGGGGCCCCCGGAATTGGAGGGGGCCCCAGAATGGTAGGGGGCCCCCACAATGTGAAGGGCCCCCAGAGTGGGAGGGGGCTTCCAGATTGGGAGGGCCCCCAGAATAGGAGGGGCCCCAGAGTTGGACCCCCAGAGTGGGAGGGGGGCCCCAGAGTGGGAGGGCCCCCAGAGTGGGCTGGGCCCCTAGAATGGCTGGGGTCCAAGAGTATGTTGGGGGCCCTCCAGAGGCGGAGGCCCGGCAGGGGAGGGGGCCCAGAGAGAAAAGGAGGAGCATAGGAGACCTCGGGGCCAGAGGAGAAGTCCCCCACACATCAACCACAATTTTCCACTGGTTTAACAGATCAACATATTCTGTAAACAATATCCCCAATTTTGCAATGTAACCTCAAGAAGTTTGGGGCCCCCACATTTTAATCATTCATAATGCTCTACTTGCACAATTAGGTTATGTCTCAGATCGGCATCATTCGCGTGAACTATAATGAGAATTTATAAATATTATGCGTGATCTGTTTATGTGGGGGCCCCCTCAAATGTGGGGGCCCTGTGCAGCCGCACACTCCGCACACTCCTAAATCGGGCACTGGAGGCATGCACTATAGATATAAATGTGGGATTGAGGTGACATAACTTATATAATTGTTGACAAACATCAATTTGTACAGTTGAGTAATTTAAGATGTGGAAGTTTAATTGAGATACTGATGTGAAAATAAATAGCAATGTAGTGACTATAGTCATTAATTAGAAGGTTAAACGAACTTACTTGTTAAGTGAAGTTTGACCGGGATTCCATCGATGATCTGAAGGCGGCAGCAGAGTTCATACGAGAGGGCGCTTCGAGCATTAAATTTCAATCTTTAAAGTAGGCATTGGCGTCAGAGTACCAAAAGAAAAAGGGTAGGGAGAGGCGGGCGTATGAACTCTGCTGCCGCCTTCAGATCATCGATGGAATCCCGGTCAAACTTCACTTAACAAGTAAGTTCGTTTAACCTTCTAATTCCATCTCAGATCTTCGGCGGCAGCAGATTTCCTACGAGAATTTTAAAGCACTCTGATGCCAAAGCCATAAAATGAGGAGATCCAAAACCGGCAGATTAAATCTGTTTAAGAGATTTAAAGCCTTTCCACCTTGAATCAACTGGAAGTGGTAGGCCGGTGTGCCGGTCCAGAGGCCCCTGTATATATGTCGGGCTGTGCAGGTGATCTCATCAGTGACTGCCCCCCCCCCTTTTTGCATAGTGAAAGCAAAGGAGAGTAAGGCACAGGGAGAACTGGATATTGCAAATCAGCAATACTGTCCGTGCAAGATGTTTGAATAGTCATTTTGAGCACATTCCCGGATGACACCGCATAAGGGAATAATTTCATTAATTTCCAAGTGTGTCTGGTGTCATGAGTGAACCTTGCAGATTAATGTGCCAGGTGAGAATAAAAGATTTGACCTATATATATATATACATGGGAGAATTGACCTATATATATATATATATACATGGAAATAATGGCGAGTTTTTCTTGCCATTGACTTCATGACCAGACATAAAGCAATTAAAATATTGTTGTAGAACATGTCTGGAGATGCGGTGTTATTTTAGATTATTGTTGCCCTTATAATTGGCAAATTGGCGATGTGCAATTGGAAAAGCATAGGTGCTGGACCCGAGTCACGCTTGTGCGAAAAGCTACATGGAAGGAAGTCGAGAAGGCTATTTAGAAGCATTAATGCTTGGTGTCTGATTCTTTCTTATGACATGTTCATGTTATGAGCCTCTACGCCTGTAGTATTATGACAGAAGTTGGTTGGGAGTCATTCAATGACTGCATTGACTCAGCGTAGCAGTGAGGTGTAGCTTATGCTGACGCCGCGTTCTGAAGTGATGATGACAAGAAGTGCTGAAGTTGTCGTTTGAGTCATGTTTCAGAGTAAAGCTGCAGTTTTACATGTAAGCGCCACTGTTGGGCAAAGCAGTGCTGTTCTGAAGAAAGCTGAATGTGAGGAAGGCCTTGTCCATTTGAAGTGTCTTGGGGTTATGAAGTTTCCTCATATGAAATTATCAAAATTATGTCTTGCACTTTGTTGCATTGACAGACAGGAGAGCAATTATTGCCACTGAGTCAAATCTCCGCCGAATTAGCGATGGCTCAATGTATTCAAATGAGGATCTAAATGCCCCTTAAGCTTTGTTGTATGATGGTTACGAATGTCTTAAAGCAACCAACATTGTTGCATATTTGAAAGTGGCAGAACAGATAAGTTTGTCACGCCAATTAGAATTCCGTCAATAGAGGAAAAGAAAGAAGCTGGCGGTGTATTATTGATGCTGACAGACGACAAGCAGTATAATTAATGCCTGGCCGTTAGCTTGGCAGTTATCCAAATAAAGGAGACCCTAAGTTCAAAAATTAACCGAAGTTCTTAGGCCTATACAAATTAATGTAGAATTAATGTAGGCTATTTAAAAATAGCTGCGGAAAGTTATGGCCGTTTGTATCGTTCAGCTGTCTTTTGACATTGTGTCTGTGCACGTGGTGGCTGTGCACGTGGTGGTCAAGATCTAAAAATCTAATGGATAGTATATATGTTATACTGTGAGCTTGCAAGGGATGTAATTACATATTCCTCGCTTTGATTGTCTCGTAAGTATCTAGAGCAAAAATTTCTGCCTCCAAATTCATGCTTGAAGATTTTATTCTTCAATGGATATTCCAACCTATTGACGCAGGAATATGATGTTGCGCTCCGGAGTATGATGTAGCGCATACTTTGAGGTTGTGAAGTGGTGCACACTTGAGATTGTGAAGTGGTCCGTATGTACGTGTGCAGTTGTTGCAGCTTGAGATGTTCAGTTTTATTTATTGGTATGATCAAGAAATCCCACTTCGTAATTTGAGACCAGTCCCACTTCGTAATTTGAGACCAGTTTGAGACCAGTTGACAGGTTAGGCGTACGAGCGAAGTACTGACGACTTATCAATGAATTTATCATTGAGATTATCAATGAAATGTATGGGAATCGTTACTGTACTTGATGATGGAGCTCAGTTGGCTAGGCGCCAAGCAGGAATACTGCGGACACTATTAGGTCTGCCTGCAATGAGCACAAAGCATTGTATATATATATATATATATATATATATGAAAATTAAAGTGGTATTGGCAAAGCAGCCTGTGAAGTGCACGTTATGTGTTCGTGAAGTGAGTGACTATGGATTCAATGCAAATCGCTCATAAGCTGACCTAGAAATGAGCACTATTTATCAATTAAATTTGTGTTGGCAAAGAACCCTGCTAAGTGCATAATGTACCAGAAGTTGCTGCATATGCTGAAATGCATGTGACAATGCAACTTGTTCGGTTAGGCCTGGAAGGCCTCACCATGGTGGCTTCTTGTTTGCAGGGAGTTAAGCAATGCGAAAAAATTGCTTGTTTTCCTCTGCTATTCTTGCAGATATTTGTTAATACCGGTACCATGTGTTGGATGCCGCTTCGGTTTGAAGATGCCATGCAGTATATGAGGATGTGAAATGTTCCAGAATCACTGGGGCTGTTGGATATATATATGAAATCTTATATCTTAATCAACCATTGCAAATAACCTGGCAATGATTTACTTGACAGTGAGCATCCATTCGTAAATAATGTTGTCAGATTGAAAGGCCTGCTTACATGTGAACTTGTGTGTATGTCTGCACAATCATTCCTAATCAGTCCTGCTAAGGAGAATGGAGTGAATTTAGCCATTGAGAATGGAGTTCATTTAGTTCCTGCCATTGGAAATGGAGTGACGACCATAAAGTGAAGTGGCAAAGGCCTATGTTAAAGACAAGACACATCAGGACTAAAGGAATGTCCTGCGGAGTCTTCATGAAATGTCCTGCGGAGTCTTCATGAAGTTCAAGCGTATCGCATTGTGACCAGCTCTTATGGGGAGTTGTTATAAATTTGATTGAAATACTGAATAGCGGTTGGAACAAGTTGTGTATTTTTGGCGTTTCCCTGAGAGGTCTTTCAGCCATGGTGACCGCCAGGTCGGTGTGGTGAAGTGTTAATCATGATCCAACGTGTAATATGGTCAGGTTTGATGACCCAATGTTGTCGTAACATGACAAGCCAAAAAACAACAATATGCATGTACAAGATGTGTGTAAATTAAAGTAAGGGACACTTGTTTACTAGTTTGCTTCTGAGGAGCAGATTTAAGCCTGACTGACTAAAATTTGTGAAGACGAGATAAGTCGTACTTGTAGAAGCTTATGTAGCTGTAATTCAAACATGTACATAGATGTACCAGCTTTATTTGTATGTTCCGATATCACCTGAGAAACTTGTACGTTCTAATATTGTTACGATATCGCATAATTAGGACCCCAGTGAAGCTGTACTCAGGGCCTCTTTGCGTGTCAAAGTATGAGTTGGCTGCCAGCTTGTTCATTGCTTAGCAGAGCTGCCAACTGCTTTCAGGTTGTACCTAGAACTTGACACATAAAATTTTTTGGAGAAGTTTGCAAGCAGGCACAATGAAAGAACCACATCATATAAGGTACTGCTAATGTACTGTCTTGCAGTAGTGAAGCAGGGTAATTAGCCCAGATGCTTGTAATATTGTTATTTATTGCATATATATTGGCCTTATCAAGGCAAGCATGAAATTGGAACTGTCAAAGTTCACACAGTCAATTTAAGCTGTCAAGCCCTGAGGTCAGCTGTCAACCTCCATGCTGAGGTGGCAAAGGCTGGTGGCTCTTTATCAGTGGAAGACTAGAATTCTAACTTGAATTGAATATGCATTGAATACTGCAAGTGGCAAGTATGGTTGCAGTGGTGAGACAGTGGTCTGAGATGCAGATTACGGAAGTTGCTCATGTCCAGCCTGTGGTTCCCTCTTGTCTTAGGGTGGTCTGTCAAAAGTTTCAGGGGAAAACATTTCTTGACCCAGTAGACTGTTTCACTGATCATCCGCCAGGGCAATTTGCTGACCCAGAAACATCCATGACCTACAATGCTGCAATCTGATTGGCCGAATCTCGGCAACAGGAAAGTAACTTCAGTGAAGTTTTTAAGCATTCAAATGGCCATTAATATGCCAAATATCTACTGCCAGCTGCTCTTAACGGTCAGATTCGTCAGTTTTCGGTGTTTTCCGCACCATGAACTGCCCACAGCACATGTTGAGGTCACCTGTAGTGCTGACATTGGCTGGCAACCTGACCCAAATAAATAGGGTCACCATGACATGTTTGACATGATCGCGATTGCAGATTGAGCAAAGATCTGACATTTTGCTGGCTTAATAGCCATAAAAGGCCCACAAATACAAACAGGGGCTTCAGGAACCCGTTAGACCAACTGTTGGAAGTGGCACGGATGCGGATGACGCAACGACGGCCGCCGAATAACCAGCCTACTCAAAGGCATGCAAGCATCTGCTTTCGGCGCCATTTTGTCAACATGACGAGGCTGATTACGGCTCGGTTCACGGCCTTAAAACTCCTTAGGAGTGTTGAGAAATGTTTCATCTCATGCTCATATTAATTGTCCAAATTATTGACAGTCTGAGAATCAGGTGAGAACTCCAGTAATGTCTGTGTTTAGCCAGTGTAAACTGAACATTGACTTGCTTTCCGCCATGCGGCTGTGGACCAATAAGAGCCCAGGTAGCGTCGTAAGACGCGACGCTATTGGTCGAGGGCCTAGCGGTCGTTTATAACGAGCGCTGTGATTGGTTCAAGCCCTGTCTGCATGCTTCGTGAGCAATGGCGAAATCGCCGGCAGATAAAGCTCGGTTTACACAGAAGAAACGGGCAGCCGCTCCATGACGGAGTAGAGATTAATGATCTCAGGCATTTGTCCAACTAACGGGACCCCACTGGACAGTGTAGTGTTCAAGATGATTGCAAAAAACCACCCGCTCGCCCGTCAAGATGCCATGACGTAATGGAGAGCCCAGGAAACACCATCTGCCAGGGGCTCGCTCAGTAAAGAGCGAAATTGGCAAAGAGAAGATGCCATCTCTTGCCAAAAATGGCATGCCCATATCCCTGGGACTTACAGCCATAAGATTGAACCATAATGAGCTTGTAGTTCTTACTCGAACAACTCATTTCAATGCTTTTTGACCTGCTCCAACAACAAGATGCCATGCTGCAGAGCAGGCGCGCACGCATTGAAATTTAATGCTCGAAGCGCCCTCTCGTAGGAAATCTGCTGCCGCCGAAGATCTGAGATGGAATTGGTCTTTGGGGTGTCAAAGTGAATTGGTGTTGGAGGTGTCAAACTGAAGTGCACTTGAAAAGGTAATAGGAATATATGAAGTTGAAAAAGGGGTATAGGGGCTTTGACAGCAATTAACAGGGCTGATTGGGATATTATGAACGCAAATTCATTGAATACACACACAGAATTGCTGGCTGAAAGTGGCGTTTTGAATCAAAACAAAGCAGAAGAAACGGAAGTAAGCTGACGAAGAAATTGAGTCAGCAGCAAAGGAATTAATGCAAATAAAAATGAATCGAGGAGAAATTGGCACTTTTAGATTCGACATGACAGTGGAATTCGACCTGTACACTGGAGGGCTTTCAAATGCAATTTGACAACTGCTTCAGCGGCAATATAATTCGTTGTGAAGTCGGCCAAAATGTCAGCAACTTGCTGGACTGATTGAATCACTTGCCAGGCAGGTTGGAGAGTGTCGAATTCAACTGTCATGTCGAAATCAGATGTCGTTTATGGTAATTGATGTATTTGATATTCAAAATTTGGGAAACAGTGAATGTGACTTGAAATTTACTGCAGCTTGCCCCTCCCCCCCCCCCATATATGGCAGAACCACGTGCTTGGGTCCTTGCATATCATTATCACTGCAGGCTGTTGTGCTTATTATAATACCTCCCTCCGAACCACATAGACTGAGTGAGTAGAGCAGGGGGAGTATGCAGCGCTGATGGAAGAGGCCTACAATGTTGCAACTGTTTTTCCTGTGAATAAGGTGTCAATGAAGGCAGATTGCAAAGGAATTAGAGCGTTTTGGAGGATGACAGAGCTTATTTCAAGGGAAAATGTCATTTCCTGTAGATGTGCAAAATTTGGTGATGATTGATGAAGGATTGGCTCGGCTAAACCATTAACAACAAAGTTTCAAAGATACTAAATTATGGTGTGGATGACCTTCAATTGGAAGTGTAGTTTATGCAATTGATATGCCCGTTGACAAAAAAAGATCTGCAGCTAAGATTAATTGGATAAGCAGCCATTAATTGCACTTGATGATGATTATAATCATTATACTGAGCAAAACCAATCAACGATCAATAATCAAGAAGCAATGACAATCAATAGAATTCTGTAATCAAGATTCACGACTGCTGAACGGACTGTAGAAATATATACCCTAAAATTACTGTTGCACTAAGTGTACACCTGTTAACAGCGTGGCAGAGGCTGACTTTCAAATTTCTTTAATTATAGCCCCAAAAATTCTCTGATAGTCACCAAAATTGAATCAGGTATTTTGTAGTACAAATGAACATATCATACCAAAGGAAATCTAAATCCACTGAGTATTGTTGGCAGGAGTAGATTAATAAACACACCAACCAACGTTCAGAAATCCCAGAAAATACCCATCCTTGCAATACTCTGCTTGCAGGCAGAGTAATAATTATAATTAAAACAATGCATGTGTACATACCTTCAGGGAGCAGGGAATGTTGAGCATCAGCATCAGGTTGAACTCTTCGGTCAAGAAATGGCACACAAACAGACATCCTCCAGTTTCAATTCTTGAAAACCTCAACAAAAATATCGGAATACAATACAACATGTCCCCATTCAATGAAATGAAGTCAGAAATTCGGAATACAATTAAAACAAGAACCTGCGGGTTGCATAATGCAGGTGGAATATTCTAAAATAGGGTTGCGTTTTGCAAATATTTTTCAAGTCAAGGGCTAATCTGACAGTAGATTTGAAAGTCTAGGGTTATATACAAATACAATTACTGGTCCTCAGGATTTGGCCAAAACACGCAAAACAGCACATCAAAAAATTAATGTGAGTGAGATCAAGACTTTCTAATTTATAGATACTTGGGAGCAACAAACACCAGACATTTGAAAGCAAGAAATAGGTATAAATATATATCAACTGCTTCATATTATGATATAATTGATATTCTTAATTAAATTAAATATTTCGCCCTACTACACATATATATTTCTTGACCTAGTACCATAGTATTAAAAAATACCGTGCAAGCACGTAAGCCACGGTGGCCTCTGAATATCCCACAACAGGACCTCTTCGCCCTTCTCAATCCATGACATACTAAAACTTTGTGGTTAAGGGTTTGCCATTTATCCTCAGTCCAGTGTGAATCCTTGATTCTGATCATGCTGATTGGAGAGCCGCGATGTATGACACCTTATCCTCAGTCCAGTGTGAATCCTTGATTCTGATTGGCTGAGAGCTGCGGTGTATGACACCGTACACCCTGTCTGTCGTCACAAGATAGATAGATAGATATGGTAAGTGCAGCCCTCTAAGCCCATTTCTGGGCGCTCACAAGGGTTGATTGATGAGATGGGAGAGAGAGTGGGAGTCCTCAACATGTTACACATTTACCCCATGTGAGGGATCTTAAATTACTTGCCCAGCATAGACACTGATACAAGGGGCCGCCGATTTAACGTCTCATCCTTCGTGGTGTCTGGCACTCATTCCTTTGCTACAACGCCGTTTTATGGACAATTGTTCAGCTCGCAACTTTCTGGTCATTGACAACAAATTCCTTGAGTTGATAAAAGGGGGTTGACAGAGGATAAAACCGTTACACCCTGCTCGTTTTTCGAGGGTACGGGAATATACACCACTCAGGCCTCCATACACCTCCATACAGCCTTCGGCTTCGTGGTGTATGGAGTCCTTCGTGGTGTATATTCCCGTACCCTCGAAACGAGCAGGGTGTAACTGATAATACACCGCGGCTCTCAGCCAATCAGAATCAAGGATTCACACTGGACTGAGGATAAATTCCCGTACCCCCGAAACGAGCAGGATAGAGTGATAGAGTGCAGAGGTCAGAGATTGTTAGATTTGTCACATTTCTGGTTAGTTCACACATGTAGCATTTCTTCACTTCTTTTAGTGATTTTTTTTTCCCTCTCTTTTGTTCTCTGAAGTTTTTGTCAGTTTTAAATTGCGTTTTATTTACACTACCTGACCATTTGCTGCATGAAAACGAAAAAAAAGTTAACAAGAACCCTCGGGTTGCATAATGCAGGTGGAATTTTCTACTGTAGGGTTGCGTTTGACACAATATTTTCAAAACTTGGATTTTCATATGCATATGAGTTCTGAAACTTCAGGCCTTGGTAAAAAACAACTGTTTCTGGTCTTATTTTTCAGCTGTCAGAAGGGCATCATTTTTTTAATATTGTGACGACCTAGCTAGCGCCGTCAAAATTTTGACAATCCACGAGCGCTGTCAACATTGAACAATAGTGCAAAATACCTTCAACGGCGAATTACAAGACCAATTCTTAACCGATTTTCTCCATTTTTTTATCAATAGACACGGAAATGAACGTACTTTCATCGTATCAGGTCGTCAAGATCATTCCAGTGTTAAAACGGGCCTGCAAGACCCGTCGAAAAGACCGAGTCTTGACAGTTGTGCAAAATGTCTTCAATGGCCTCTCCCGAAGCCAATTCTTGGCCGAATTTGGTGATTTTTTGACTGTTAGACTCAGAATTGAATACTCTATCTACTCACAGACTATTCTTGACCATTTCGTGGATTTAAATCGTCCGTCCGACCCCCGAACGATCGTAAAAACGATCGCGAGTGATCAACAAGATCCAAACAGACCGCCATTTTGACAGATGACGCAACACTGGGCATGCGCGAGTTCCAAAAGTTGATAAATAGAGGCGCATCACACTGATTTCGTCACTCTTGATCGAGTCACCATCCTGATCACATCTCCAGAAAATATTTATTATCATCCCTGGGCAAATATATGCTCCCAAATATGCACCCAAATGAAGAATCCAGCCAAATGACAATATTCACCTGATTCAAGAACTGACACTCAGGGCGCATATAAATATCACCCCGGTGCATATAAATATCACCCGGTGCATATAAATATTTCCCCGGTGCATATAAATATTCCCCGGCGCATATAAATATACACCCCACCGAAAGTCAAGTTCTCCGATATTCATCTCAAGTCAAGTGAACTGACACTCAGGGCGCATATAAATATCACCCCGGTGCATATAAATATCACCCGGTGCATATAAATATTCCCCCGGTGCATATAAATATTCCCCGGCGCATATAAACATGCGCCCCACCGAAAGTCAAGTTCTCCGATATTCATCTCAAGTCAAGTGAACTGACACTCAGGGCGCATATAAATATCACCCCGGTGCATTTAAATATCACCCGGTGCATATAAATATTCCCCCGGTGCATATAAATATTCCCCGGCGCATATAAACATGCGCCCCACCGAAAGTCAAGTTCTCCGATATTCATCTCAAGTCAAGTGAACTGACACTCAGGGCGCATATAAATATCACCCCGGTGCATATAAATATCACCCGGTGCATATAAATATTCCCCGGTGCATATAAATATTCCCCGGCGCATATAAATATACACCCCACCGAAAGTCAAGTCCTCCGATATTCATCTCAAGTGAACTGACACTCAGGGCGCATATAAATATCACCCCGGTGCATATAAATATTCACCCGGTGCATTTAAATATTCCCCCGGTGCATATAAATATTCCCCAGCGCATATAAACATGCGCCCCACCGAAAGTCAAGTTCTCCGATATTCATCTCAAGTCAAGTGAACTGACACTCAGGGCGCATATAAATATCACCCCGGTGCATATAAATATCACCCGGTGCATATAAATATTCCCCCGGTGCATATAAATATTCCCCCGGTGCATATAAATATTCCCCAGCGCATATAAACATGCGCCCCACCGAAAGTCAAGTCCTCCGATATTCATCTCAAGTCAAGTGAACTGACACTCAGGGTGCACATAAATATCACCCCGGTGCATATAAATATTCCCCCGGTGCATATAAATATTCCCCGGTGCATATAAATATTCCCCAGCGCATATAAACATGCGCCCCACCAAAAGTCAAGACAAGTGAACTGACATTCAGGGCGCATATAAATAATCACCCAGGTGCATAAATATATGCTCCTCATCAAAAGTCAAGTGAACTATTGACTCTTACTATTTGAACAACGTTAAAGAAATTCAATTAATTAACATTAAATTACATTGTTTCTACACAAGGAGATTGATGTATCTACAATAAATGATCAACCTAAGAAAGTCTTCATCCTGAATAATAATTCTATTGTTACCCCATGGTTGGGCGTAACATTTGGCGCAGTCGACAGGGTCCAATTGACATTGACATTCAACATGGAAAATTGGATTCAGCGGTACGAACCGTGAACTTTATTGAAACTTAAATACAGAACATTTGACGGAATAAACATGGTTGGAGGAGAATACGAAGACGATCCTCAACTGGATGAACATGAAGAAGACCAGGTTTATTGACTCAATTGAACATTTCAAGATTACAAAGGTTTTGAAATTGATCTGGTTATAACAGAATACAAGAACATAGATTTTCAAAATATTCTGACTTACTTCTGAAAATCAAGAAAATGGAAAATAATATGGAAAATAATATGGAAGAAAAAGAAGAACAGTGGGGGAGATTCAGAAGACACCACTCGTATACAAGTCATCAGCCTGATGTCCCAACCTTCAAGACCGAGCTCCCAACCTATGATGGCAAGAAAAGATGGAGAACTTTCATTCGCCAGTTTGAAGCAGTAACAGCTACATGGAACGATGAGACCAGACTAAAGCATTTATTGACGTGCCTTCAAGACGACGCTGCTGAGTTTGTCTTCAACCTGAAAGAAAGTGTGACGAAAGAATATGATGATCTAGTTGATGAGCTGCAGAAACGTTTCGAAATCCAAGAGACCAGGCAGACCAAGATCAGGCAGTTCTACACAAGGCGGTTCAAGAAAGAAGAGAGTATTCAAGAGTATGCTGCTGATTTGAAGCGTCTTATCCACGAAGCCTATCCATCAGGAATTAGCCGAGAATGTCTTGAAGAAATGATGATGAGACAGTTTTTCTTTGGTCTTGAAGATGACAATTTACGATATTACGTAGAGTACCTGAAGGCCCCACAATCTATTGATGAAGCTGTCAACCTAGTTAATGAATACATCGATTACAGAAGATTTGACAGAGAAAAGGGCAGCAAAAGAAGATACAGTCAAGCATGTTCTTCAGATCAGCTTGATGAGACGAGAAAACGCAAAGAAGAAGTTCACAACTTGAAAGATACTGAAGGTAGCGCTGGTAAACAAGACATTGCTGAAGCAGTTGTGAATCTCTCCAAGTTGCTGCAAGAAAATATGGAAATTATTTGCCAAAAAAAGAAGCTGCAAGAAAATGTGAAAATTAACATGATAGACACTGACGAAGCTGAAAGTAGACAAGACATCGTTGAAGCCATTACGAAACTCACTGAGCTTCTGCAAGTGTATCTGAAAATTAATTGTCAAGAACATTTAAACTAATTACGGTCATCTCTGACGGCCAAGAGGTGACCGTGTCAACATTGACTGAGGAAATTGGTGTCCGCAGCATCAACAGATTCGAGCGAAGAATGACTATCACAGGGAAGAGTGGGGTTACCAAGGTGAACTTTCTTGTTGACACTGGTGCAAGATGCACTATCATCTCAGAGAAAATGTACAGAGAACTATGCAGGGATGAAAATTATCAGTTAGGGGTACTAGCTGGCAGAAAATTGCAACTAGCTGACGGAGCGCCAATGCCTGTCCTGGGATTACTGAATGGGTTAGTTCAGTTGGGATCAGTCGCTGTCATGCATGAAATTGTTGTTGCGGGAATATCTGAAGAGGGTATCATCGGATATGATTTTCTGAAAATTCATGGATGCATAATTGACATTGTGAGAGATGAACTCCAGCTAAAGGGAAGAAAAGTGCCACTTAATGCTCCAGAAGGGAATCGCTTGGAAGAATCTGTGGAACAGAACAATGCGGTCTTCAATCATGGTCGTACAGAGACTCTTGAAAGTGAATGTTCATTACTACACCAAGTTCAGAAAATCCGAGAAGTGGAGGTTATCCCTGGATTAGAACAAGTGAAGGGTGTTACATTGAACGGGGAATTCAAGGAACTTGATCAACCAGAAGTTAATGGGCCTCTGACGAAATATGAAGAGAAGACAGATTCAAAATCTAGATGTCTGCATGTTAAATCCTCTGAAAGAAACAATGACTTTGAATCAACATGGTGAAATTGAAAATGTTGATGAAATTACAGGCCGGCATCGATTTCTGATATGGAAGATGGGTAGTCTATTCATCATCAAGAATGGTCGAACGCTACACTGAAGTATCATCACTGGGCTTAAGTGATGAAGAACCAATACAACTTAATTCAAAGAAGAACAAGAGGTCCTATGAACAATATCTGCATGGAATCTCCTGACAAACAAATTACAGTATGCAGAACTTTCTATGAAAATCCATCAAAAATTTTCTTCAAAGAACAATGCATGCACATGGTTCATCCAATCATCTAAATACTCTTCAATTATCGTCTTGCATGCAGAAATCTGAAAAGAAAGAATGAATTGAAAATTAGCATCTGAATCATATTTGTAACTCGCAATATGATATATTTAGTGAATTGACATTCATGTGTATTGCCTAACAGTCAGCGATGAGACGGAAAAATATGTCAACTCACTAATTGACATTTACCCGCAAGTCAGCGATGAGATGGAAAATATGTCAACTCACTAATTGACATTACCCGCAAGTCACCGATGAGATGGAAAATATGTCAACTCACTAATTGACATTACCCGCAAGTCACCGATGAAATGGAAAATATGTCAACTCACTAATTGACATTACCCGCAAGTCACAGATGAAATGGAAAATATGTCAACTCTGAAGATGACATTACAATATTGACCCCCAAGAACAGGAGAATAATTTTGTGAATTATACTTCACCCGAAGTATAATTTTAGGAGGGGGGAATGTGACGACCTAGCTAGCGCCGTCAAAATTTTGACAATCCACGAGCGCTGTCAACATTGAACAATAGTGCAAAATACCTTCAACGGCGAATTACAAGACCAATTCTTAACCGATTTTCTCCATTTTTTTATCAATAGACACGGAAATGAACGTACTTTCATCGTATCAGGTCGTCAAGATCATTCCAGTGTTAAAACGGGCCTGCAAGACCCGTCGAAAAGACCGAGTCTTGACAGTTGTGCAAAATGTCTTCAATGGCCTCTCCCGAAGCCAATTCTTGGCCGAATTTGGTGATTTTTTGACTGTTAGACTCAGAATTGAATACTCTATCTACTCACAGACTATTCTTGACCATTTCGTGGATTTAAATCGTCCGTCCGACCCCCGAACGATCGTAAAAACGATCGCGAGTGATCAACAAGATCCAAACAGACCGCCATTTTGACAGATGACGCAACACTGGGCATGCGCGAGTTCCAAAAGTTGATAAATAGAGGCGCATCACACTGATTTCGTCACTCTTGATCGAGTCACCATCCTGATCACATCTCCAGAAAATATTTATTATCATCCCTGGGCAAATATATGCTCCCAAATATGCACCCAAATGAAGAATCCAGCCAAATGACAATATTCACCTGATTCAAGAACTGACACTCAGGGCGCATATAAATATCACCCCGGTGCATATAAATATCACCCGGTGCATATAAATATTTCCCCGGTGCATATAAATATTCCCCGGCGCATATAAATATACACCCCACCGAAAGTCAAGTTCTCCGATATTCATCTCAAGTCAAGTGAACTGACACTCAGGGCGCATATAAATATCACCCCGGTGCATATAAATATCACCCGGTGCATATAAATATTCCCCGGTGCATATAAATATTCCCCGGCGCATATAAACATGCGCCCCACCGAAAGTCAAGTTCTCCGATATTCATCTCAAGTCAAGTGAACTGACACTCAGGGCGCATATAAATATCACCCCGGTGCATTTAAATATCACCCGGTGCATATAAATATTCCCCCGGTGCATATAAATATTCCCCGGCGCATATAAACATGCGCCCCACCGAAAGTCAAGTTCTCCGATATTCATCTCAAGTCAAGTGAACTGACACTCAGGGCGCATATAAATATCACCCCGGTGCATATAAATATCACCCGGTGCATATAAATATTCCCCCGGTGCATATAAATATTCCCCGGCGCATATAAATATACACCCCACCGAAAGTCAAGTCCTCCGATATTCATCTCAAGTGAACTGACACTCAGGGCGCATATAAATATCACCCCGGTGCATATAAATATTCACCCGGTGCATTTAAATATTCCCCCGTGCATATAAATATTCCCCAGCGCATATAAACATGCGCCCCACCGAAAGTCAAGTTCTCCGATATTCATCTCAAGTCAAGTGAACTGACACTCAGGGCGCATATAAATATCACCCCGGTGCATATAAATATCACCCGGTGCATATAAATATTCCCCCGGTGCATTCCCCCGGTGCATATAAATATTCCCCAGCGCATATAAACATGCGCCCCACCGAAAGTCAAGTCCTCCGATATTCATCTCAAGTCAAGTGAACTGACACTCAGGGTGCACATAAATATCACCCCGGTGCATATAAATATTCCCCCGGTGCATATAAATATTCCCCCGGTGCATATAAATATTCCCCAGCGCATATAAACATGCGCCCCACCAAAAGTCAAGACAAGTGAACTGACATTCAGGGCGCATATAAATAATCACCCAGGTGCATAAATATATGCTCCTCATCAAAAGTCAAGTGAACTATTGACTCTTACTATTTGAACAACGTTAAAGAAATTCAATTAATTAACATTAAATTACATTGTTTCTACACAAGGAGATTGATGTATCTACAATAAATGATCAACCTAAGAAAGTCTTCATCCTGAATAATAATTCTATTGTTACCCCATGGTTGGGCGTAACAATATCA
Source organism: Platynereis dumerilii (assembly GCA_026936325.1). Taxonomy (NCBI): domain Eukaryota; kingdom Metazoa; phylum Annelida; class Polychaeta; order Phyllodocida; family Nereididae; genus Platynereis; species Platynereis dumerilii. Next base: position 6,782,058 of record JAPTHN010000019.1, on the reverse strand, counting down.
ATAAAAGAGAAAATCCTGTCTCTTAATACCCTATACACATCCCATAATGCTCATACGCGCCATTGCAGATGTTCTCCATCAGTGAAAATCTGAAAATGACATTCAAATGGCAAGATCAAGGTGCTCCGTCCAATCCACAAACTCATCTACGAAAACAATCTGTAATCAGATATGGAGCACTGAACACGTTTGTAAGCAAAAACAGGTATATAGAATGTCTGAAGTACATCTCAAATTTTTTTTTTAATTTTATTACACATAAGGAAAACAGGAAAAAAGAAATCTTACTTTTTCCGGACCATCATAAAAACACTTTTGTATTTTTGGCTATAAATGAGAACATCTGTCTCTTAATACCCTATTTATAATCCAAAATGCTCCTAAACACCACTGTAGATGTTCTCCATATGTGAAAATGTGACTTTCCAATAAGAAAACGCCATTTAGATGGCAAGATCATGGAGTTCGTCCCAATCCACAAAACCCATTTTTCTACAGAAACAATCTGTCAACAGGCCTAGAGCAATAACCACTGGATTTTTTAAAGCGAAAATTAGTATATAGATTGCCTGATATATAATCCACATACGTTTTTCTTGATTCTTAGATTTGGGGATTAGAAAAAGTTACATTTAACTTTTTTGATCGGCAGAAATGCATCATTTTACCCATATTGTCACAAATATGATTTTCTTTATAAAAATAACCCATAAATAATCCAAAATGCTTCTGCGCACAACACTAGGGGTTCTCCACTAACGGAAAATCTGATTTTCAAACAAGAAAATTACCTATTTCATAACAATATCGGGGTGCATGTTCTAATCCACAAAACCCATTATATGGTAAGTGACTGGTATAATGCAGTTGCGCATGCGCACCTGCATTAAAAATGGTATGTTCTTTGTTTTGCGACCTCATTTGACCTATAATTTATGCGCGAAGGTAACCATCCGGGCCCTCCGTGGCAATAACATGGCGACGCAGTGCTTTGGAAAATGTGAACTCTCCGATGACAAGGCTATTAGGAACATATCCGGGCACGCCATATGCCTGGAAACCCATCATACTCGAGATAACGGCTAAATAAACAAACGGGTGAAGTTTGCATGGAACAGGTGGCCCACAACTGACGTTGCGCCTGGAGAAGTCTTCAACTACCCCTTACACATTGCTGACATTCCTCGTTGAGAGAAGCAGAGCCACGCAGGGCTATACTAGCCCCCGTGGCAACCAGAACCGCAAGCGGTTTCAACGCTCGTCTGATAATGTGAAATCTATCAATGTGTGCCAGGTTATAACCCACAGGCCAATACCAAATTTCATAACCCTAAGCGATATTTCAAGGTTACAATGAGCAGTTCAAGAATGAAGAAAGATGGCTGCCAAAATGACCACTATCTTGGATTTATCAGCATTTTCCTGATCCATGCCCACAGGCCAATACCTGTACCTAATTTCATAACTGTAAAAAAAAATAGTAAGGTCAAAATGGGCAGTTCAAGGATGTCAGGCATTTGAAGTGGCCATTTTGGTGGCCATCTTGGATTTCTCAACATTTTCCCGATTCATGGCCACAGGCCAATACCTCTACCAAATGTCATTACTCTAAGAGGAATATTGAGATGAAGAAAGATGGCTGGACAGTTGGCAGTTGAAGAATGGCGGCCATTTTGGCAGCCATCTTGGATGTCTCGACATGTCCCCCATCCATACGCACAGTGCCATACCTGTACCAAATTTCATAACTCTAAGTGGAAAACTAAGGTCACAGTGGGCAGTACAAGAATGGCAGCCATTTTGGCAGCCATCTTGGATTTCTCAACATGTCTCCAATCCATACCCACTGTACCATACCTGAACCAAATTTCAAAACTCTTAAGTTGTGGCGGCCATTTTGGCAGCCATCTTGGATTTCTCGACATGTCTCCGATTCATACCCACAGTACCATACCTGTACCAAATTTCATAACTCTAAATTGAAAACTAAGGTCACAGTGGGCAGTTCAAGAATGGCGGCCATTTTGTGATGGCCATTTTGGCAGCCATCTTGGATTTCTCGACATGTCCCCGATCCATACTCACTGTACCATTCCTGTACCAAATTTAATAACTCTAAGTGGAAAACTAAGGTCACAGTGGGCAGTTCAAGAATGGCGGCCATTTTGGCAGCCATCTCGACATGTGTCCGATCCATACTCACTGTACCATTCCCGTACCAAATTTCATAACTCTAAGTGGAAAACTAAGGTCACAGTGGGCAGTACAAGAATGGCAGCCATTTTGGCAGCCATCTTGGATTTCTCAACATGTCCCCAATCCATACCCACTGTACCATACCTGAACCAAATTTCAAAACTCTTAAGTTGTGGCGGCCATTTTGGCAGCCATCTTGGATTTCTCGACATACCTCCGATTCATACCCACAGTACCATACCTGTACCAAATTTCATAACTCTAAATTGAAAACTAAGGTCACAGTGGGCAGTTCAAGAATGGCGGCCATTTTGTGATGGCCATTTTGGCAGCCATCTTGGATTTCTCGACATGTCCCCGATCCATACTCACTGTACCATTCCTGTACCAAATTTAATAACTCTAAGTGGAAAACTAAGGTCACAGTGGGCAGTTCAAGAATGGCGGCCATTTTGGCAGCCATCTCGACATGTGTCCGATCCATACTCACTGTACCATTCCCGTACCAAATTTCATAACTCTTAGTGGAAAACTAAGGTCACAGTGGGCAGTTCAAGAATGGCGGCCATTTTGTGGTGGCCATTTTGGCAGCCATCTAGGATTTCTCAACATGTCCCCGATCCATAGCCAAAGTACCATACCTGTACCAAATTTCATAACTCTAAGTGGAAACTAAGGTCACAAATTGACACTTACACAAACCTTAACCGGGACAACGACGCCGATGACGACGCCGATCGAGTGACGACAATAGCTCTTCGTTTTCAAAGAAAACAGATGAGCTAAAAATCAATAATAACAATAATTTTTTTTAATAATAATATGTAGGCTATTCATATAACACAAATTTCCGTAAACTGCTCATCAGTGCTTTTACAGATCTAATCACTTGTAGGAGTTCTGAAACAGACAAGTTTTTAGATTCTTCTTTAAGGTGTCTGATGTCTGGGCAGTTTTCCTGACTTTTTCAGTCAAACCGTTCCAGAGTTTTGGTGCTGCATAGAACATGTAGAAAAATGCTGATCTTCAAGCTTATTTTAGTTGCATGAAGCAGGTTTTGTTAACAGCAGCTTCCTCAAGCAGGACTATTTCAGGCCTCAAGTTCATTGTTGGCAGTGGCGTATTTAGGGGGGGGGGGCCATTGGGCCCCCCCCCCCGGCCCAAAATTAACATGGGAAAGATAGGAAAAGCTGCTGAACGTCCCGTATTGACCCCATGTTTTGACCCCCCCTTTAGGCCATTTCTAGATACGCCCCTGATTGTCGGCCCTCGCTTTCTATTACTATATCTGCTCTTGGGCTCTCAAAATCCCATATTACCCTCACACGTTATTGTTCTATTGGTCCAAGTCAGGAACCCTGAGGAACTCCAAAATTGAGTGGGAAGTTACTTGACATTTTGTCATTTATTATCGCAGACTGTGATCTTTCAGAAATACACAATTTGAACCATCTCAGAACCATATTATGCACACCATATCAGGCATATCCGTTAAGAAGCCTGTCCAGTAAAATGTCATGATCAATTATGTCAAATGCAGCAGACAAGTCTAGTAATACCAGCGCTGTCACCTCACCATTGCTTAGATTAAGCATAATATCATTATAGATTTTTGTAAAGAAAGTTTCAGACTTTCCGTGCGTTGAAACTGCTTTAGGTTGATTGTTTTTCATCATCAAGATTGTTCTGGGTGAGGTGATCAACATACTGTTTGATTAGAGTGGATTGCCGGTCAACTTGGAGACAACTAGGCTACAACAACAAATGGGGTAGTGATGGGAATCGGTCTGATTTTTAACATTGATTATCGGACGACCCTTCCGATTCGATAATCTATTCTAAATCGGTTATTTTTCTTACTGAGAAATTACCTCAATCTTGACAATTATTGCACTATAAATCAAGCTGTACAGATATAATTCTTCATATGTGAAATAGATCTCTTTTAAAAAGAGCTTTAAAATGATGGGTGATAGCTCCCTGTGAAGCAAATAGTCTTCATACAATTAGGAAGAGACAAAAATCGATTTTGAATTGTTGCAAAAAAACAAAATCGATGTTGACAGTGGCGATGATTATCGACGATATTTTCGTCGATCACTACATCACTAAAATGGGATGACACAGAACTACGAACTAGGATACATACACTATTTGGACAGCCAGGCGACTGCAGATACTCCCCAGATACCATCTAGATGACACACATTTCATTGGGGATACCAACCAGGTGAGAGATCACTTGCAACGGTGGTCAATTTGGAAGTGTATTGTCACCTAGTTGGATGTGTTTTGTGAACTTAATAGTGTCATCTAGTTGGAAGTCCTGTGTAAATTTGTGTCACCTAGTTGGAACTGCTTGTCACCTAGTTTGCACTGGTATGATGAGATTTCCAAATTTTAACCCAGTTGGTACTGACAAGTGTCGCCTCTAGAATTGGTTTGTCGCCTAGTTGACCGCACACCATAACGCCCTCAATGATTTTACCCAGAAAAGAAAGGTTGAGACTGGCCAATAATTCTTTTTCGTCATTTCAGGATCGACCTTCTTTCTTCAAAAGTTGTTTCACAAGTGCATGCTTCAATTCAAGGGGCATTTCTCCAAGTGTTAACAAACTAACAATTTTAATTATCAGCTGGTAATGAATGATAGAAATTCATCAATGCAATCAAATAGTAGCCATGTCAAAATCGGTCACAATAGCTCTCCGAGTTAAAGTTTTTGTTTGTACAAACCGATGTAAAATAAAACTTTGTATCTTGTTGGCATCAGATCAAGCTGGCAATGTTTGACAGGCGCATATCAGTGACTAGTTGCTGCAGACAATCTCTAAATCTTGTCCAATTTTACAATCGGGCACGGCTAATTCTCCTATTGGAAAACTATTTCAACTATTGGCAAACTATTTCCCCTTTGGCCAAAGTCATACAACTTTGCCCAAAGGAGCACTTGCAAATATCATAAACAAGTGATCTAGCAGATCTTGACACTCTGGAATATATAATATGGCAAGTTTTGCGGATTAAGCTCCTTGGACTAGGAATATCGGATAACAGACTAGGAATATCATAGATGCGCTACATCTCATTGGCAAATTCAAAGTGAAGAGAGGCAGTTAGTTACACCTCCCACTGGGTAGAAATTTTTACTTAAGATTTTTGTTGTGAACATACATGTATATCATACGGATCTTTGGTCTGAAATAAAGTTTACTTGACTTGAATAGCTCTCAATACTCTATCCCCAAAACGAAGAATGTTCAAAGATTGTTGGCTGTCATTTCTCAGCTGTTTCTAGTAGAATCATTGTACAATTTTGAAATTTGGCAATTATATAGGAAACTTATATGATGTGGCACTATTTTTGCAGGTATTGACTTGAGAAATGAATGGAAATGTGCCTGACAATTATGTCCTTCATACAGAAAAATTCATAATCGTTTTGAAATCTACAAATATGTTTTTAAGGTTGTTAAAAAAAGTCGCATAATTCTTGTCAATTACGTTACAAGGATTCAAGGCCACTTCAATTATGTTAATATTTGCTAATTCTCACAATTAAGAATTTCATTACCAAGTTTGAAAAGTCTAGTTTTTGGTATAATTTACGGTTTTGAAATATATTGAAAACTCTCTTCGCGGGAGGCCAAAGAAGGACGAAAAGTGATTTTGTCGTTTTTAGATGTAAATTACGTTACCATAGCCTACAGAAAAGACCAATAGAGAAAGAAAAACAATTATTTTTTAATTTTTGTAGGCCATTGATACCTGAGATCATCTGGTAAATTTCATGAATTTGTGATGATTATTTTTGCACTGAGAAGGGAAAAAGCAGGGTTGGCACAAAAAACCCACCCCCCGGGTTTAACCCGGATTAAACCCGGGTTTAACCCGGACTGGGCAAAATGAGATATTTCCCAAAAAGTGGTCAAAATCCGGGTAAAATGTCAAATTGTCTTGCAAATAGCATGACAAACAGCAGAAATTGGGGAGCAAGGAAGCAGAACTAATATTAACAAAAACCAAATCTCTTTTCTTTGTTATTTTACCACTATTACACCTATCAGACAACAACGCAAAAGCCAACTGATGCATTCACCCCGATAGTCTTGTCCGTCTAGATGTTAGACTGTGTTACACTGTAAATTCTGTAATTCTGAGTTGGCTCAAATGATTGAGTGAGACGGTTGCACAATTTGTTTGAGCCATGATAACTTGAGTTATGATAATCTTTATGTTGTTATAACTTGCAAACAACAAGCTATCTCGGCTCAAAGGAATTGTGCAACCATCTCACTCAATCAATTAAGCTAACTCAAAATTCAAGATTTACAGTGTAGTGTGTTACGCCTCTGAGGAACTAATAGTCAATTCATGATAATATACAATTTAAGGGTGATTCGTCTGGTTTAAATTCTCTGGGTGTCAGCTTGAATGTCCAACCAAAATTAGAGAAGATTCTTTTCAATAAATGTTGAGCTGGCCGGCAAACTAAGAAGCCACATTGCAAGTTTTCGGAATTTTGACTTTTTTTAGTAAAAAGCAAGAAGTACACAGCTATAGTCATCTCTGCTGTTTGTGTAGGTCTAATATTGAATTGACAAAGATATGGAGCAATGTTGTTTCCTTGCTCAGAGTTGAAAAGTAAATTTTCTAAGATGTAATGGGCGTTCAAATCAATAAAACCCGCTTTTAACCCGGATTTTGGGAAAAAACCCCGGTTTAAACCAGGTTTTGACCGATGGCCTGGGCAAAATGAATAAAACCCGGTTTTTTTCCAACCCTGGGAAAAAGTGTCCAAATTTTTGTAAATTTGCTCCAAACAGTGTAAATTACGTTACCATTTCTCATTTTAACTTGTGAAATTGCATTGGAAATTGCAAAATAAAAGTTAAGATTAGTGAAAGATATTCCAGAAACTGTGCCTCTTGGCAATGTAAAGAAGATATTGAGTAAAAATTTCCGTTTCCGTGATGGTCACTTTTTTGCTTTTTTTAGACTGGAATTTGTCCATTTAACTGGGATTGAGCCCTTTGGCTTTGAAAATGCCGCGAATGCAGCTCCAGAATTAGGGAGTGAACACTTCTGTGCTGAATTTGGGGGCTCAACCAAATTGTGCCCTTTCCCCAACTGATATCAATTTAGTGAATTTAGTGAATTTAGTGAAATACTGAACGCAGGTGTTTCCACCTCTATGCTCAGATCAGATTGTCACATTTTTACACAAGCACAAGTAATATTGTCAATCCCAGAATATATACATAGTCCCACTGGAGTTATTTACAGATCCTGTGCGGCAGAACACTCCAAGACGTCATATGGTTATAATAGTTTATATACACTATGTACACAAGGGTAAAGGAAACCCAATGATGGCTACTCATGCTGCCTTCATCGGTATATCCTCGTCAGGACGAACTGTAATCCTTATAATAAGTATGTTGTATCACAATAATACTGAAAAGAGTAGGATAAATAATGATATCCCGATAATACTGGAGTAAGGTAAGAAATTTATGTAAATAGATGAAATGTAACTTGAGCACAAATATAATATAATAATCCTGATTTTAGAAGGAACTTCTTATGTACTCCCTGGTTGGTCCAGGCTTCTATAATCCACTGCAATCCGTAATGATGAAACCATGAAGTTAATAGTAAAATATCCAGAAGACCACTCAGTGACTGTCGACAATTTTCGGTCCATTAAGGTTCAAAGTTGGGGTGTAGTTGAGAGACATTGGCTGCTCATGCTGCCATCGTCTCCCGGATGCTGTGCCAATTAGAAGGATGTCAGTTGAAGAGGGGGTCGTATTTCATGGGGTGTTGTTTCCAGTGGTTGTCTAAACGATTTTTGAAACTGTTGATGCTATTAGCTGACACAACTGATTCAGGCAGACTATTCCATGTTGCAACTGATCTGTTCCTGAATGCGTGCTTTCGGATGTCTAGTCTGGAACTTTCTTGGAATAACTTCCACGCGTGGCCTCTCGAGGTCCTCGGCGCCCTCTGCATCGTGAGTGAAACTTCGCTGTCGTAGAATCCATTCAAGATTTTAAACATTTCAACCATGTCACCGCGCATCCTTCGGAATCTGAGTGTTGGTAGTTGAAGTTTCCTAAGCCTTTCCGGATATGTCAGATTTTGGAAGTCATTGATTTGCCTAGTGGCATATCTTTGGACGCTTTCAATTCTCTTGATATCCCCAATATGGTAAGGGTTCCACAGGCTCTGACCATATTCTAGAGCGGATCTGACGATGGCCTTGTAGAGTGGGATGAAGGTGGAAATATTTAAGTAACTTATTGAGCGTCGAATGATCCCCATATTTCTATTGGCTTTTTGGATGATGCTGTCAATGTGGTTACTGAAGGTGAGTTTGCTGTCGATGATAATTCCAAGGTCTTTCTCTTGATTTACTAGCTCTAGCGGTACTGGCGGGCCATTTCCAGATTGAAGTATTAATGGCGATGTTCTTGAGTCCTGAAGATTCCTTGAGATGAATAACCGCTTGCATTTAGATGGGTGGAATTTAAGTAGCCATTTACTTGCCCAATGTTGAAGGGTGTTGAGATCTTGCTGCATGTGGTCAATTTCACCATCGAGCGGTGGCTTGCCGATTTTGTACAGTTTGGTATCGTCCGCGAAGAGATAAGCCTTTGAGATGATGTGGTCTGGTAAGTCATTGATGTATATGATGAAAAGCACCGGTCCCAGGACCGACCCTTGTGGGATTCCGCTTTTTACATCTGCCTGGGTCGACATTTTATCATTGACACGTACCCTCTGTTTGCGATTTAACAGGAAGTCTCGGAGCCATTCGAGAAGGTTACCGCTGATTCCATAACTGGCGAGCTTATGGAGGAGTCGTCGATGAGGGACACTGTCAAAGGCCTTTTGAAAGTCCATATAAATGGCCTCAATGGGAAGGCCCTGGTCAATGGCATGTGTCCACTCATCTAGTACTTTTAACAACTGGAGGACGGTTGACCTGCCGGTGATGAATCCAAATTGCCTATTGGATATAAGAGAATTTGCCATCAAGTAATCCATGAGTTCTCCTCTGATTACTCTTTCCATCACTTTGCATACCACGCTGGTAAGACTAACGGGCCTGTAGTTGGTTGGGTCTTTCTTCGCGCCCTTCTTGAAGATGGCGCACACTTCGGCATTCTTCCAGTCTTCGGGGATCTTACCATGTGATATTGAATCTTGAAAGATTTTTGCGAGTGGTTTTGCGATGACCTGGCTGGTTTCCTTGAGGACTCTGCAATGGATCTTGTCTGGGCCTGGGGAGGAGCTGATGTGGAGATCATTCAATTTTTTCTTGACCGTCTGATCATTGAAGACAACTGTGGAGAGCTGGTGGTGCGTACGTTTCTCAAACTCAGGGAGAATCCCTTCAGGCTCGTCAACAAAGACGGATGAGAAAAAGTCATTTAATATCACTGCCTTTTCCAGGTCTGATCTTGCTATTTTGCTCCCAACCTGGAGTTCAGGTATTGATGATTTAACTTTGGTGGACTTATTTACATGGCGCCAAAAACGTTTGGGGTTTGTCTTGACTGATTTGGCGATCTCCTTTTCTTGCTCAATTTTGATTTTCCTGACGTTGTTTTTGATCTGGTTTCTTAGTCTGACGTACTGTAGTCGCTTTTCTTCCGATCTAGTCTCCATGAAACGCCTCCATGTTCTGTGCTTTTGCCTGATCTGGTGTTCAAGATCTTTTCCAATGGGGGTTGCAAATTTCTTGGTCTTATTCGTGACTAGGCGGTGGGGGATGTTGTCGTCTTGAGCCTTGTTGTATATATAGCGAGGAAGATCTTCCATTGGGCTTCGATATCGCCTTGGTGTGGATCTAGTAGTGCATCCCAATCTTTGTCCAGTTGTTTTCCCAAATCACTGTAATTTCCCCGGTCGAAAAAGTATTTAAGACGGCTAGAGTTGTTGCGATGAGCATAGCACTTGAAGAGAAAATTGATGACACTATGGTCGCTCCTGCCAAGTGGGCTATGATGGGTCAAGCTCTCAATCATGTTTTCTTCATTTGTAAATAATAAGTCCAGAAGGGATGGTTGATTTGAGCCTCTCTGTCTCGTTGCCGACGTCACATGCTGGGTCCAATAGAATGGCGTAACGGTTTCCAGGAACTTGGAGGAAGTATTGTCCGTGGACGACCACGATGACCAATTGATGTTAGGAAAGTTGAAATCCCCGCACACTAATTTGTGAGACGCAGGGTGGTTGTGGACTTCACAGAGAAGGTCATTAAGCGCTTCGTTGTTTTCATCGCTGGAATTGGGGCTCCGGTAGATAGTGCAGATTAGGAGACTGTTGCTGCGGGTCAAATTGATTTGGACTGCTAGGTACTCTTTAAAGTTGGTTCTGAACCTTGTCTCTGATGCTCCAATGGATTCATGTAGATATACCACGATGCCTCTCCCATTTGGTTCCCTGTTGACGAGAGTATTGTATCCTGGTATTTGTAGCTCAGCCTCCGTAAGTTGGAAGCGGCTATTCTTTGCCCAGGCTTCGTTGATCATTATGATGTCCACTTTCGATTCGTTGACTGCTAGCCTCAGTTTAAGTTCGGGTAATTTGGAGTGAATACTGTCTGCATTAGTCATCCACATAAGAAGATCCTGCCCTGTGAATTTGTTAGATGGCCTTGGGTTTGTCGAACCTGAGCGCTGGATATTAGTAGGGCCTTGGCTGACGCGGATACTCCTGGCATGGGCTGCCTCAGGCTGCCCTCCAAGAGCATCCGTGTTTCGTGTTGTTAGGTTGTCTTTTTTTCTTTGACCCGCCAAAAACCCGGTTGGCCCACCACTTTGTAAGTTTGGGTTGGCGTCGATTTATTTCTGGCTTCTGTAGACAGCTGTGAAAATTCTTCTCTTTGCACTTTGGTGAGGTCGTGACCCACACTTATGTCTTTATGTATACTATCCTTCAGTTTAGGTGTTGCTCTCATTAGGGTGTCTTTGTGGTGCTCATTTAATAGCTCCACAAGTAACGGCCTTGGCTTCCCTTCTACCGGTTTCCCTAGTCTGATCACCTTCTCTACTGCAGCCTGGTCGATGTTGCCATTGAGGAATTTAAGATCAAGATGACTCATACATCCACATCTTACCATTGTTGATTGTATATGGGTATTGTAGAATTTGAAGTCATAATTGTACTATTGGATGCCTCATCACAACTCAATTACTCAATAATACCAAAGTAATAACTAATTTGAAGGCATAATGCTTCCATGATTTGAGAGATTTTATGACCATATGAATTTTGATTCATTTCAATGGAGCTTTCTGCCAATTTAGACTGCCTTCGATCATTATGATCGATCATTGATTCATAAACCACAAATACTTCAAGACTAATTTCAGGTTGGTCTGTTTTGCATAAATGTATAATATCTAGAGGTGGCTAGACTTTTGGCAGACTATTGTAACTATTGCCGGGCATACTTTGCCCAAAGGAGCAATTAGCTAGTCTAACTATTGGCTTTTAATATTTTGAAAATGACGCCACTGTATGGCATTGATTGATTGATTGATTGATTGATTTTTTATTCGGTATTTACACATACAGTACAAATACCCTGGATTGCGCAAAAAAGTTGAAAACTTATTTCCATTGCGGTCCAGTGGTAGAATGGCAGTAATGGTAAAGACATACAGTGTTGTTATCTGGATAATTATTTTAGATGGTGTAATAATATTTAATAAAAGAAGAAATCGCTATTGGCTGTTGAGTGGGCTTGAGTTTTTAAGAATATTTTTACAGATTTTTTAAAGGAAGGTTTTGATGGTAATTGTTTAATATTTTGTGGTAAGTAGTTCCACTCTCTTACTCCAATGGAGTTGAAATTATTACATGCCAGGGAATTATACCTAGGAACAACAAAATTGGTATCTCTGGACCTGGTTGAATAGCGATTTCTGTTGTGCTTGAAGGTGTTACAGAGGTAGGATGGTGCAGTGCCATGATAAACGTCATACATGGTGTGAAGGATCAGCTGTCTTGCACGATCCTTTACACATAAAATACCGACTCGATCTAGCTCATTTTGTCCGACATGTGATCTTGGACCTAGGTCCAGAACAAATCTTACTACTTTGTTTTGAGCCACCTGTAGAGCTTTTTGGTGTTTTTTGCTCAGCATCATGTACCACGCCCCAACCGAATAGTCAAAATGACTAAGTATGAGTGCCTGTGCAAGAATTTTACGTAACTTGAGGGTCAGATGTTCTCTTTGTCTATACAAAAACTTGAGTCGGTTGGTGGTTTTGCTCACAATAGACGTGACTATTTCCTCTCCTGAGAGGATGTTATTTAATGGTAGGCCTAAATATTTCACGACCTTAGATGGTTTGATGGTGTGACCGTCGTGGATTATTGTAAAATTTTCAGTTTGATGCCGTTTTCTTTTTGATGCCGTTTTCTTTTTGAGGAGAATACTAGCATCTCAGTTTTTCCTTTGGCATATCTATGACCAGCTGATGCATGTTGTAATGACATGATGCAATGTCCATTATGTGGCAATGGGATTTTTTATGAGGGGGAGACTGACACATGGGTATATGTTGAGATGCAAGTGGTTTCAATTTGGATCCCTGATGTCATGAATGTCTGATCACCAACAGTCAGTGTCAAGTTGTCAACAGGTCAACACATTGAATCATTGAACACAACACTGTCATTCAACAGTCATCTTCACAGACACAGGTAATGAAGAGTTCAAGACATAGACAGCTGCATCCACGAAATTCAAGAACAACTTACCATGATTATAGCCAACTAAACCGCACGGTTTGAAGCAAAAAAAGATCATGAAGTCTTTCCAGAAGTACCATGAAACAAAACTAATGGGGTTTCCCGAGGGGAATCCCCTTTTCTTAGCGCCATCTGTGGGAAACCAACAATACTTATTTCAAGCGCCATCTGTCGAATTATCTTGATATTTATTAAAGATTCAAGAACCCGGATGAGGCGATTTAATGACAACCTGCTCATGGTTTTGTCAAAAATGCTGGTAATTATGCCGGCGTTTGGTAAGCACATTGACTAAATGAAACGATTAAAAGGGATTTGAGCGATAGCTGACATCATGTCCCATCGGGAGGAGCAGTACGTCGGGCCATACCGGCTAGAAAAGACTCTTGGCAAAGGCCAAACTGGTGAGTTGATTTGCCATTTCTCGCCAGCATCACTGGTCACTGCTCCATTGCTGCTGTTGCAAACAACGAATCAAGTGATCAAAAACTGGCATAAAGCAATGTTTTTTCCCTGGCCGTCCAAGGTGTTGTTTTCATTATTTTTGAAGAAGCATGACATGCAATCAAATTCCAACAGTGTGCCCGGGAAATCATGTTGTTTGGGAGATCCCTGACAGAAAAATTGATTTTATTGATTGCTTCCAATCCACTGACAAATTGCAATGACAATGAGTTGAATGACTTACACTGTTAAATGGTTCTTGTAGGCTTTTCAACCATAAAAGATATATCCGAGGGGGGTTATTAAATCATGACTATTGCCATTGTCTATGAATCTATGATCAGACCAGAACTTCGAAGGATCAGCGCTAAATTGTTGTTAGCTAGTTCAGTGAAGTCAAACTGGTTGGCAGTGTTGGGTCATTTTAGTGATTAAACCCTTTGGTTATTAAGTGCATTTAAGTCAAGAGGATTTTGGGAAAAATCTTCGTTCATAAACAGAGCAAAGGATTATCTTATCCCTGCCGGGTATATATTATAACACAAAAATCTCAAGAGTATCTCACCACTCCTCGTTCCTGGGCCTGCTAAAACACCTTTCCCAGGGGGCGAAGTCACGTCGTTGACACACCAACTAGACGCGCCAACTGGTAGACAACCAACTAGTAGACAACCAACTGGTAGACACATGGGATTACCAACTGGTAGACAACAAATTTACAAGGATGACCAAGTCATAGGCGCTGACATAATATGACCAAGTCGCAGACACAGACTTTTTGGTCAGTGTAAAATTACCAAGTCGTACACACTATTTTTGCTGCTTACAAATGCGTAGTCACTTATTTCATTTGTTGACAAAAATAATTTAATAGATAACCAAGTAAACTAACAAGATGTAAGAATAGCATGCAATGCAAGTATCATGCATGTTCTCTGGAAATAAAACTTTCCTAAAAAGTTAGTCCAGCTGAGTTGGCCAGTGGCCTTGAACATGACGCAATTTAATCTATCTATCTGTATATTTATATATGTCTATATGTTTATATCTATATTTATCTACCTTTCTGTCGGTCTATCTATCTATCTATATATCTATCTATTCAAATGGCAGATGATTATGGAGTTATCTGAATTGCAATTGAAAAAATGTTCAACTTCAAAGGTAAAAGGTCTGCACCTCTAAAAGCTGTCATGAACCCAGGTGCTAATTGCCATCAGGAGCTATTTGACTTTGAAAAATTGCATTTCATATTTCACTTTGAAGCAAGCTGCCTGAAGTGTACGATTAACTCAATTCAAAATCTTGGAAATTCTACGAGTTGGTTGACCCTAACCTACATACAAATGACAGTGTGTTGTATTCATTAAAAAACAACTGAAATTAGATTGGAATCAAAGCAAAAAGATAAATTTTAAGTTCTAAGGTGTGATTATTGAAAGTATATTTAATGGAGGTGTGTACACATCTCCATTTATGCAGTCACAGTGACAAAATGGAAAGTTTTGGTGGGAAATTTGAGCATTTTCGGTATGTCTTTTGGGCCCTAACTTGGCCATTTTTTTGGAGAAGTTTGGAGTCAAGAATGCACCTTAGCTAGATTATAGAGCAAGCATCTGGCATTGGAATGAATAGCTGGCATGTTGTTATTTGGACGTGACGTCGTTTTTATCTTGCTTGAATCAACTATGGCCAGCATCACACATTGTGTATTGGTCACTATGCCTAAATTATTGCACTTGTATATATGATATTTGGCACATGAATGGTCCTTGTAGAATATATGTGTCTTTTGGTGTTCATAATATTTAAGCAATTGGTACAGTTTTTGTGAAATGTTGGAAATTAAAAATAATTATTATTTTTCCTTTCCGGAGCAGTACTCCGAAACAGTTGTACCTATGAACATGAAAATCTGCCATATTATGTGTTAAATACTCTAAATGTGCCTTTTGGAGGTCTTAATGCTTAATTAGTAAGAGCAAATTCAGCAAAAATGTAAAAAAATGTTGTTTTTTCAATGCTCCATTATTCTGTCAAATTTGGAGTAAGACCTCTGAAATTTTGCATTTCGGTGTCTAAATTATACCTCTTTAAATGATTGAACTCATTTGGCGGGCCAATCCTTTGAAGTTTTCATAAAAACCAAAAAACTGGAAAAATATTAGGATTTCTGATATTTTTCTCATATTTTGGTTTCTTGCAAATTAATTGTAATGAATAAATTGGTAAACTTCAAAAAATATTTTAGTTAAGCATATTAGTAACTTTTATAGCCATATATACTTTAGTTTCGTGTAAATTTTGTGTTGGAACTCAGTTTTGTCGGAGCCCAGTGGCAGAGCCCATTGGATTTTAATGTATGCAGGTAAATGTTATATTCAGTGTTCCATACTGAACCAGTTAATTCTATTAGTGGATACAGTATGTTTTACTCTAAGATTCCCAGTCTTCTCATTGTTTATGATATATATTCACCAAAATGAATGTGAAGCTCCTTCCACAAAAAAGAGGTTTTACCTGGCAGAGCACACACATTTCCATGCATCATTTTAACATGTTTAAAGCTCTTTCCAAGTTCTTTTATGAAATGTATTATTTTTCCATATCGCATCTGCCACATGGTCATTTTGTGGCTTGAAAAGGGATTATTTGTAAAATTCTGAAATTTAGCACGCAATATATTAACAACACCTGGTACTGGGCACTCAGGGAAATAGTCATTTTTAGGGGATATGAACTTCAACTTAGGACATTACACCACCTCCATTTTGAACCCCTGGGTTCTTGTCAAATTATTTGACAAGAACCCAGGGGTTCAAAATGGAGGTGGTGTAATGTCCTAAGTTGAATTTCGTATCCCCTAAAAATGACTATTATATATTTGGACCAATGCCGTGAGTTGGTAAAATGTCAGTTTTGGGCCAATATGCACATACGTTTCAAGTCATAACTCAGCCCTGTGATGGAATTTTTGCCAGTAGGCCTATTATGGATCATATGAAAGGCAACAATGTCTTCTTTCGTGTGAATGGCAGTAATTGGATCCACTGGTCACAGGTCTTGAAATAATGAGTGATATATGATTGAAGTTAGGACAAAGTTCAAGCACTCAGTTACATTTATGTGTCATCCGTGTAAAAAAAATCCTGTGTCGCCAAAAATGCAGATATCTGGACGAAACTTGCTTAATCTGATGCAGAAAATAGTTGGCTTCCATAATAGTATCACTTTAGTGGTGTGTATTTACACTTTCTAGGTACGATTAACTAAAATAGGACAAAAAACAGGCAAAAATCACCGATTTTGGTGACAAAAAAAATTACACCTTGATATTTAACACTTCATATTTTGGATGATAATAGTTTTTGTCGGCCTATATGTAATAAAGGGACCGACTCTGGTGAGGTTGTCACGTTGTAGAAAGGATTTTTGTCACAGCATTTCTGTCAAAACCACACCCGTTAACACCCAAAATACCATTCCAGTTTCTTTAAGGTACTGTAACTAAGGTCCCGGTTGCCTGAATTTACATGTACGTATCAAGAATCAGCAGTAGGGGGTGACCATTTCATATCCAGGAAGGGGGAGGGCTTGGGAGTTTTTTTTTAGTAAATAATTTCGTGCTCACTTTTGATGAAACAAATTCTTTCTGAACAGCCTGGTCTTGAAATAGATAATTCCTGGTGTAAGGGGGTGACCATTTCATATCCAGGGAGGGGGAGGGCTTGCAATTTCTTTCATTTTTTGTAAATCATTTCTTGCTCACTTTTGACGAAAAAAATTCTTTCTGAACAGTCTGGTCTTGTAATAGATAATTCCTGGTGGGCATACATTTTAACAGCCTGGTGTTTCTAAGTTAGGGGCAACAATTTAATAATCAGGGGGACTTGGGGAAGGGTTTCGGCAGGAAATTATTACTTATTTTTGTAAATCACTTCAAATATTTGGCCGACATTTCGTCCCTGTTGGACAGCAATCCACGGGGCAGACAATCCCTTAGCATATGCTGCATCTAGTTTTACCAATTTTTAGCAGCACGACTGCTCTTACCCCAAGAATTTTTGCTAATCTTGTTAGCACTTCTGAGATCGCTCTCTCTCACCAATCTCACTCAAACTTGAAATACAGTCTGAATGGAATTTTTCCTAAAGCCCAGTCGATTTTGGTGGCCCACCGTAACAAAAAAATTAATAAAGAAAATAAATGGGCTGTTGCTTTGGGGTCAAGGGTCAAGCTATCAGAGATGCGCGCGCATCCTAGCCGTCTACAAAAGCGGCCGTCGCCAGTCATGGAAAAGTCAAGTAAGGACCATGTTGACAATCCAAGCGGTCGGTGATGAGTTAGTAAGCCGCCGCCGATTTTTTTACCCCAGCAAGCTTGGTACCGATGGATTTGTCTGGAAAATACGATTCCAATGGTACCAAAATTGTCAAAATTGTATGACTCTGGCCCGAAGTAGACCACGTTATTTGCATTTTAAGACAGAATATTTCTGTGAATTTTTGATAAGTTGGTTACACTACCTAAGCCCATCCGATGACCATGATTAAACATTATATTACCCACATTAACAATGTTCATCTATTGTTTTAGTCAGCCAAGCTGACTTAGCCAGCCAACTTCATAGTTAGTCATCTTTTGTGACTTCACTTTACTTAGTCGACTTAGTCAAGTCAAGTCATTGAACGTCAAGTCAGTCATCCAAGCATGACTTGACTGACTCCGGGGTCTATTAAATCCCAATCCCACCTGTGCATTGACTTAGGCCTTTAGGCTGTTTGCATCTATAGGGCTAACTAGGCTACTCTACATGATATTCCAGTATTCAAGTGCAATTTGTGTGTCTATTCCATTGCTTACCTATAGCTATACCTTTATCCTGCTAAATCTAATCATCAACATAACGTGCACAGTCAAAGACAGATAGACAGGTAGCTGGGGGATTTGGCCCCTAGTCTACTTGCCACGAGACAACTCGCCAGGCCTACTAGTACTCGCCAGTTTACTTGCCTCCAGTTCCCCAACTTGCCAGGTTACCTGTTAGCAGCTATTACGCCTATAGTTGTGTTAATCTAATAAAGGTTTATATAAAATATTTTACAAAAGTACTATTTTAACAAGTTCTCTGTGTCTTTTTATTCATATAAAGCCCAGGCTTAGGCCTATTTTTTTGCAAATGATATCCTCCGGAGTAATTTTAATCCTTATGGTGCAGTAACAGATCCTCCAGGGCATGTAGGCCTACTCCTATAATGGATTTTTAGCTAGCCATAGGCGTAGCTATTGGAATGGGTGTATGGGATTCTGAAAACCATGTAAACAGTAAACACTGTAAACAAAAAACAACTAGAGGTCAACATGATAGGGGCATAGGAAAAGCGTATGTAACACTAATGGGTCGGGATATACTGCAGCAATTAGGTGCAGTGTCTCTCATACAAACTGCTTGCAGTGTGTGATTCACTGCAGTTATTTTACACGCCTTTTTGGACGGAGCCAATGAAGTACTGCTGCTTCTTGTCATTCAGCCTTGTATCAAGCGTAGCTTAAAATATACTGACAGTTGTGGGTGTTTCAAAATTGACACACACAGCTGTGGAAGCCTAATTGATAAATTGAACTAAGAACTTAGTCTGACTGAACAAAATAATGAATCCCCCTGGAAGTGGAAATACAATCAATGGTTTATCAAGAAAAGTAGTGAAGTGTGAAAAATTCAAGAGAGAATATATCTATAAGTTAATTCTTTGGTGTTTTAACTTGCATTCTTCAGTTGGTGTCACACTTTCTGTCTTTCAGTTTTACTAGCAGCATTGCCATGTTTCGATTGTGGAGGGCCAAAACTTATTTATTTATTTCACCAAAATTGAGCTAGAAATCATTTATTTCAAAGAAACTCCAAGTCCAAGCGTCCCCCCCCCCCCGGTTATTAAATGATCTCCCCCTTATGCGATCAGGTAACCAACAATAAAACTTTTCTTTATTTCTTTTTGCAAAATATGGCTTGATACTATTAATAGTAGGATGCATGTCTTCACGGGTTTTATGCTAGTTTTTAAAATTAAAAAAGTGTACTGAGAATGCAATGATTGAAATAAAAAAATTTAAATTTGTGTTTTATTATCTATAGTGATCTACTGAAGTATATTTATAGAATATATTTTATAATTTACTTAAATAAAAGGGGTCTATGTGATATATATATGTCATTGACTCAAAAGACAGATTTTTGAAAAAGTATTGCTAAAATAGATAAATTTAGTGAATTCCTAGTTTGCCATTTATTGCCACAATAGTTGAAAAAACTTAGTGCCAGTTAAGTCTAAAGAAGTAAAATGTAAAAGCTGAAAACGTAATGAAATAGACTGACATTGGCGATTTTTTTTCTCAGCACAGATTTTGTCCCAAACCTGTTCACAAATTTTTCCACCAGGTGGAGTTCGGTATAAAGTCCTACTGCATGCCACCTGTGCTGATGTAAACAAAACCATGTGACAGGCTTTATGGTAATGAGCCATTTGCAGCCTGATTGGGCAGTCCTGGAGAAGGGGGCTGGCTTTATATTCATGATTGAGGTAAGAGGGGGTGTATGAAAAAGGAGGGGGCGGAATTAGGACCATGGAGGAAATGACAGTGGAGAAATATTCAGGGAAAATCACAATTATTTTACCCATTTATGGAAAAGTGAAGTTAGTGACAATGCATTTTGTAAGCCTACACATTGAAATGGGGCATCTTGGGAAACATATTGAAAGGGGAACCTTGTAAGTGACTGTAGGGTGAAGCAGCACTGTCAAGAAATTTCCAAAGTGTGTAAGTTTTCTTTCCAAGGAAAACTATATCACTGCTTCAGCAAGCTGAACTGCAGTGATAATAAACATATGAACCAAGAACAGGCTATGTGGCAGCACTGTCCACTGTATGTATTCAGAATGGCCCTCTGGTGGATATGGCTAGCAGTATCTTGAGTTCATTCCCTGACAGGTCTAACAGTAATATAGCCCAATTACCTTTCAGGAGTGTAATTAGATACAATACAATACATTGGATTTCCTCTGTCAATAGGGTCAAGGTGTGAACTTGAAATGCAATTAACCAGCAATGGGCTATGGATAGATAGATAGATAGATCCTTACAGAAAATCAGATGTGCAAATAGGAAATAGCTAGATATTCTATGCATGTTATTTTTAGAACGTAACAGTGAACATAATGAAATGAATGAAATGATTTGAGTGTTTTACGTCCCCTATTCAGACTTAACCGAACTCTGCGGACATGAGGAATGATGAGGTGAGTGACACGGGATTCGCAGCCATTTCAGGCGCAGAGATTCACCCTGTTGTGTAGTGCCAGGAGCGGGATTCGAACCTGGTCCCTGAGAGCCACTCTGGTTTCAAGCGCGAGCGCTATACCAATGAGGCCACGGAGGCATAATCATTTAGTGCCATGACTTTATTGATGAAAACATAAGAGTTATTAAAATCATTTTGGTTTAAATTTTCTTATATTTGGCCTGGTATAAAACTTTAATTGTACAACTTTCTTTTCCCTCTAAAATGTGTGTTTTGATTGTGTGAGATTTTCGGCGTTCATGCATTTTGTTTCCTATTTTACCACATCAACAATTGATTTGTTTAAAAAGAAGCTTCATGAAAATTCTATCAGTTAACACCAGGGGAAAAGTAGTGCTTGAATCCTTCAATCCCATTGGCTGGTAGATTTCCCGACCATGCCTCTGATTGGTCCAGCCAAGAGACAATCTGGAGTATGTTTAGTGAATTTCAATGTAACTTTAAGGCTTCACAACTTGGACACTTCTTTAGGTTAAATTTTGAAAGTTGTGTTTCTGGAATTAAAGTGCTATGTCTGCTTCATGTGGAAAGCAAGTTAAGAATCACTGATTTGATTTGATTTGATTTATTTATTCAAAATAACAACATATGAACAATACAAAAACAATGGGAGTTTAAGTAAAAATTACAACGTAACTCCCACTAACTGGCAGAATTAAACATTTTCAAATTAGTTATAAAATTCTTGATTGACACTGAATTAATAGTTCTTTCATCTAAATTATTCCATTTATTTACAATTCGATTGCTCCAAAAAATATTTCTTTTATCAGTACGGCTATAAAACACATACAGCTGTTTATTATGACCTCTACTTCTATGTACAAATTTATAAACTTCTTCCTTATCATTTATATTGAGATTTGTATGACAATTAATAACTTTGTAAAACAATATTAAATCAGAATTGCGGCATTGGAATATCACTGTGTGTGACAAACTCTGGTCTGACTTCCCGAAAACCTAAATTTTTAACAAGTTAGATGGCACTTATTGAAGTGAATTGTGTGGCCTTTTTCATAATTTTCTTCAAGCTTTCACATGAAATCATTAGATTTGCCCTATGGGGTGCCCTATACCCCCTTCCAGTGGCCATACCCCAATGTGACAAACCTAGCAACAGACACACAAGAAATTGTCACAATTGAGTGATTTTAAGCAACTGGGTTCTTTGACAACTGATTATACATATACATAAACTCAAAAGCCTCTCTGAAACTTACACATAAAAATACAGCCCTAGAAATAGTTTTGCATTTTTTATTTGGTTCAGTTTACTATAGATTAGGTCAAAATTGCTAACAACTCATTCCATGTTGATCACTGCCCCTTTAATATAAAACCAAATGGCTAGCTTTGAATCCGCGGATTCTTGTTATTTAGAAACAGTGAATGCGCTGTTTAAAGTGCTTGCACGTTTTTTTTTTTCTTGGGGCTCTCCCTAAGTTTCTTACCTATCGTATGATTATGTCGAATATGACAATTATTTTGAAGAAAATGTCAAAAAGCGTTGCAGGGTAGGGTGACAATTTTGTTGTGACTTTCTCGCCTCTCAAGGAATAGTCAATTTTAATTGACAATTGTGGCTCTAATTTTAAAGACAAAAAGTTTATATTTCACAGAAATATTCTTTATTATGTAATAGGACTTACACTAGCTATGATTGTCGGTATCATGTGTCAAAACGACAAAATAGAATAGCTTACCAATGGTAGTCCTGTCAGTTCAGGACATGTCAAAAACATACGTAGTCCCGTAAAATAAATTTAATCTCAAAAAGTTCTCAAGATAATGCGATGAAAATCAAACTTCGTTTGCCCAACTAAATTGGTTACAAGCAGTTTATATTGACAGAGCCCAATTTTGGATAGTTTTTGAGATTAAGTTTTTTTTACGACAAAATTTTGTACGAAATTTTTTAGAAGTTGTATTTTATTTTCTGAATTTCATCTAATTTGGAGTATTGATGAATCTTCTTAACAGATATGGTTTTAGTAATCACTATGAGCACAAATGAACTTCCAAAAATTATATTTTGATGAAAATAATGCCCTTATTCTTTAGGGTTTTTACCCCGCTGGCTATGTAATAGCCTACGGGGTACTGCAGTCCTCCACATGACGGGTAGCTGGGGATTTCGTCAATCATAACTCACTTTGTGTTGCTCATATTTCATTCAAACTTTGCCTGTTATCTTATTTTGTCATACAGACGGGAATGACAAGTTTCCAGGCATTTCTAGCAATTAGATGTGCGTAATTCCATGTTAGTTCAATAAATTTCAGGAAATTTTTCCGCTTGACCCCCTTAGATTCGTCTCAAACATTTCTCAAACTAGCCTTTAGTAGTGTTATAGATGTGTGAAAAGTTTCAGCTCAATATCTTGAACAGTTTAGTTTGGAAACATTTTCAAAACAGACTGTTTTTAGTTCTTTTTTGTCATATGAGAGTCGCTTTTCAAATGTTCATATTTGGGATTTCATGAAAGATACTACCTTGATTGTTTCCAGACATGATATCTGGGGTCCATGAGTTGGCTTTGAATACCTTTAAGGGGTATCTCTCATCTTGATTTATCTCTGCAGGCATTCCAAAAGGCTCTTCCATTTGGCGTAAATTATTGATGCGACTTTTGCAATTACCTAAAACTCCAGAACTGCATTATCTGCAAACTTTTTATCTTGAATTTTTGGGTAGTCGTTCATGAACGACTACCCCTTGCAATGACAAGTGGAAAAAATCCCGCGAAAATCGGAAATTTGAAATACCGTAATGCAGATTTGCCTCTCACATCGTCTACGTCGTCAGTAACCATCGGAAAACCGTTTTGCGGAGCAGATATTGTCAAAAGGGATTGTCTGCAAACACAATTACCTCTGGGAATGATGTATTTACGCAGATCCACGTCTGTACACAACGTGGTGCGCGCAACGCTCAGGCAAGTGAGCGCTACCAGCGGTGCTGTTGGGATCCCGTTGGGTCGTTGCTAGTGGGAGTGCCAGGGAGCAGTCAGTGATTTTAACTGAATTAACCAACGCTACTAATGCTTCGAAAACGTCCTTTTCTTTTGAAATATTAGTGAATAACTACCTAATGATTACTTACTGCACTCCTTTAATTTAAAATAAAACAAATTTAAGAAATTGAAAACAATGTATTTATGCATTTTATGTTAATTGAAATAACAACCGCTCCTCTACAGATAGCACATTTCTATAGGCCAAACTATTAAATGGCAACAGCTTAATATTTCAATATAAATTTATGACTGTCCAAGCATTTTGTGACAATAATGATAGAGTATAGTCTGGTCTTTTTATGCAGGCATAAAGTGCTCAGCTGGTAAGCCCAACTTTAAACATACATGTATCTCTGACCATGATATACATTCTAGGCTAGTATGAGAAGGTCTGCTTTAAAACAAGCACAAGATCACTAGGCCTAGAGGAAATGATAACATTTAAGATAATTTATTAATTTACCTTTTTTCCTTCAGATGTACTTGAGAGCCATTAATGGCATTGTCCTCCTTTTTTTTTCTCATCCTATTTTTATTTTTATTTTTTGTACTCAGATGATGCGTTGTCCATTCCTCTATCCAATTTAATGTCCGATATGGAATGTTTTTCTGAAAGCCTGTCTTGTTGTACACTGACTGACAGATACCAAAGCTGGTCTTTATACATGTACTATTTATTAAGCAGTGGCATATTCACAGAACTTTGGCAGGTGCCAGGTAGTGTTTTATCTTTGCTATTACTCATTGAGCAATATCAATTGATCAACTCAATTGGCTTCAGTTGGCAGGTCATGTCTTGTAATTGCAACTACTCATTGACCTCAGTCAGTGTCAAAGGTAATATCAATTAATGGCAGTTGGCAGTTTGCTTTAAATTAATTGTAATTATTTTATGGTTTATATTGTACACCACAGTGTGAGTGAGCTGGTGAGAGTAAATGATTTAAAAAGTGTTCATGTGTGTGATATCCGATTGAGCTGATCATAGAATAAATGCCACTTCAAGTGGACTTATATGTCTTAGATTTATTTTGTTGTCATGTCAAGTAAAATGATAGCAAAATAGAGCACAAGCATGCAACATGTGCTATATTTTGATTGATCAAAACATAACTGTAAATATATATTTTTTTACCGTATTTATCACAGCCATACTTCCCTGTTGGATTTGAAGATATTTTTGGGTTTCGTAATTTTTTTTCATGTTCCATTTTCCCACATCACAATAAAAGGTTGTTAATGTTATTTCTGTTTTTCCCCTAAAACAATTTTTTAAAAATAAACAAACAAATTTCAAATTGTTTCATCAAAATTAATGTTTATGTCTGTCTCTGTTTTGGACTGACAAGTGGCAGCAGAATGCTGTCAGTCCCCGGAAAATCGAATAAATTGGGTCATGTTTTGGACAGGTAACTAGATCAGGTCACATAACAGCTGTCCTCATTACTACGCCAGACTACTTTCACAAAGCATGGTTGCGGTAAAGATCAAGTACTCTGCTTTGAATGATAATGTTTTGAAATCATGAGACAAAAGACATTTTTGAAACTTTAGCATAAACTTTTGCTGGAGATAGGGATGATTTTACTCATCAGAAGTTTGATGGTATTCAATCTGCTTTTAGGCCTATCATTTATGCATGTTAAATTATTGTCAGAAAAGCGTCCAAAAAGAATGCTCTCTCACTTACTCACATGTCCATATATGATAACCGTGTCTCCAATACAGATGAAATAGAGAGGAATATCGCTGTCACCCACTCCATGTTAATCAATGCACCTTCAATATAATCCCGAAACGACTACCTTTGAATCCATGGATTCTTGTTAATCTACTGTAGTAGTCAACGTAGTATGGTAAGGACTGGTCATATCAATTAATAGGTCTGATGAGAAAGTTCATCAAATTTGGAAAAAAATGCTATTTCACAGATTATCTAGATAAAGCGCCAACATATGATGCCATTTACATGTACCAATGTGAAACCAATGCCCTTTTCAAGTGTTTATTAATGCTCATTTCTCTTTGCAAACAATACTGGAATTTATTAATTGTGTATGCATGTAACAGTATCCGAATGGTCTCAATGGCTTCACATAGAGCCAGCGGGGTTTACGTGTTTGCACGGTATTTTTAATGGAGATGTGTTATGCAGTCACAATGAGAGAATGGAATTTTTGGCGGGAAATTTGAGCATGTTCAAAATGTCTGTTTGTCCTCACTTGGCCATTTTGTTTAGAGATGTTTGGGGTCAAATAAGCACACTAACTTGAGTATTGAGGAAGCATCTGGCATAGGAATGAATAGCTTACATGTGTTTGGACGTGACTTTGTTTCAATAGTGCTTGAATCCACTACGGGCGGCTTCACACATTGTGTATTGGCCACTGTGCCTAAACTGTTGCACTTGTATACATGAGATTTGGGTGATGAATGGGTCTTATAGCACATATGAGCCTTTTAGTGTTCACATTTAAGCAATGGCTGCAGTTTTTGTAAAATATTGGAAATTAAAATAATGATTTTTTTTTTCGTTTCTGGAGCATAAGTCTGAAAGGATTACACCTGTGGACATGAAACTCTGCCATATTATATGGGTGAAGTCATTTTAAAGGAGGCCAAAAGTGTCACATAAAGGTAAATATTTAAATGCATGTTTTAGGATGTATTCCTCATTCAGCCTGTGCTCCATAGTCTTAATTTTTATGAAATATACTTTTAATGTCCCTTAGTTACACTAACACTGCCCCAAATAGAACTTTGCTGAGGAAAGTCTATGTCGTAACGTAGGTGAGAAATTTTGGTTGACTCCACTTTATTTAATCCCAATTGTTGATAATAGCAAACATTGATCATATAATCATTGTTCCAGGTATAGATGATCATTTAAAACAATTTTAGCGAACAAATTACCATTTTGCTTTGAAATACACACATTGACGGAACAAAAATATATGTTTGTCAATTTTGCTTATTCAATGTTCTGTCAAAATAAAGCACATAGGTATACTCGGTAACTTTTTGGATTAAAATGTAAAAACACACAGAATGTATGAGAGAATGGTAAAATCCAAGCCATCTAACCTGTTGTGTAAAAGATATAGGCATATTTTTAGCGTTACATCATATTTGACATAGTCCTGTAGTTGAGAATTCTGTCACACGTACATCATAATTGACTAAGTTTCAAAAATTTTGTAAAATTGTGTATTAATAAACTTTACCAGTAAATGCAATTATAAACATTTCAATAAAAACAAACAAGTGTCAAATGTTAATTCCCCCTAATATAACACAAAAGAGAGATTTCACCAAGAAGCCGGAAATAAGTTGCCAGAAGCTACACACATGCACCAAACACTGAATATGTATAACCGACTCAAGCTAGAACTTAAATTCTCTGAAATTCCATAAAATATATAAAGAAATAAGTAAGGTAAAGTAGATTTGTTAAAATCCTCATTCATAACAACAGTAAAAATACAAATAATCAGAGAATTTTACATGAAGTGTCAATTATGATGTACGCCTATTAATCTTGGCTGAACGAAACCAAACACAATGTATTGTTGAGATAAACTGCATTAGTAAAGGAAGCTAGCCAAAATACATGATAATTCTTAATTTAATGTAGATATTACTGTCATATATCTAAGATTTATGCTGTACATCATATTTGACATTACAAGTGTCAAATGTGATGTACATCAAAGAATCTATGTCATTGTCTGATAAGAATGAAATTCATGTGCGAAATCTCATCACAAGGACACCAAAAGTCTGGGAATTTAATTAACACAACTTTTCTCGACTTTGGTAATCTTTTCATATCAAAAAGCATGAAAATTCATCTGTACATCATAATTGACCAATAATTACTTCTTGGTCAATAATGATGTACTGTCCATTATGATGTACAAGTTTGATACTTTTTGACATATGACACATTTTGTTGTGTGACAGTCCTGTATCTTCATGCAAGGCCAATATCCGAAACAAAACTTATTATTCACAGCAAAATGAAAATGTTTGATTGATGTGATGCTTCTCTAATCTCTACACATCAGAACACCTCTATCAGTGGCGTTACATCATATTTGTCCTGTAGGTGAGAATCCCAGAATTATTGACATTCAAAATTTGCATCCTCCATATCACAGCCTTTGCTGCTCTGTAGGATATCCTTTCAAACATTTTAGATAAATCTTGTGGAATTCTTACTTTGGCAGCATACAAACCCATAAAAATATTACTGGGTGTGTCAAAATTTTTGGTCTGAAATTTTGCCATCCTGTAGGTGAGAATTTTTTCAGTGAATGTAGTTGTCATGTTTAGACTGCGACCATTTAACTATACCTGGATATTCCCTTTAAAGCTGACTGGTATGTGATTATTTATCATGGACTCTCTTGATTCAATGGAAAATAAATCAACCAAACGCCACTTAAATAGGAAAAAAACCCATTTTTAGAAAACATATTTTCTGGATCGACCATGTTTGACATTATGATGTACGAAACATGGGAGGTTTCGGTGGCCCGAGAAATTTTCCCAGAACATTTCACATACCGAATTGAATTAAAAAACTTAAGTTCAGGTATATAGGCAGTCATTAAATATAAAAAGACTGAGCATAACTTACTTCAATTACTAACCATCAGCTGTCAGAGTAAAACTATTAAAAAATGTGACGTTTGACACCCCCGAAAATGGACCATTTTGAGAGTTTGCGTCGCTGTTCTCAATGATGAAGCCATAATTTCACGTAAAAGTGGATTTATTATGAAGACAAAACTGTATTCTACATCTCAGGAAATTTTAAAGAGCTTATTACTAGCCGAAAATTTTTTATGCCATGTTAAAGCTCAAAATCCTTGCTGGCCTCGTTTAAAATGACTTCACCCATATGTTAAATGCCCTCAATGTGCATTTTGGGAGACTAAATGCCCTTACAAAAATTGGTAACAGGAAATTCAGCAAAAATGTGCAAAATAATTTTTTTTCTCAATGCTCCATGATTCTGTCAATTTTGGAGTTAGACCTCTGACATTTTGTATTTAAATGTCTTACTTATAACTCTTTAGATATCTAAATTAAAACTCTTTGAATTACCTAACTCATCAGCTCATTTGGAGGGCCAATCTTATGAAATTTTCATAAAAACCAAAATCTGAAAAAATCAAGGATTTCTGATATTTTCTTGAATATAGTTAAATACAAATTTTGTGTTGGGACTCAGTTTTGTCAGAGCCCATGGGATTTTTTTTTTGTGGATCTCAGTAACTGTTTTATACAGTGTTCAATACAGAGACGAAATAATTCTATTAGTGAATAGAGTATGTCTAATATTCCCAGTCTCACCTCTTTATCATATGATAGTCACCAAAATGAATTTACAGCTCTTTCCACAAAAATAAGGTTGAACTGGGCTAATCACATACATTCCCATACATCATTTTAAAGCTCTTTTCAAGTTTTTTAGTGGAATCTAGTCATATTTCCATGTCACATAGGCCTATATATTTGTACCACTCAACAGTGAAAATTAGCATTATGTACACCGTTGGACATAAAGTCATGTCCAATGGTTTGGTGATTCATTCATTGACACTGGAGCGCTGCAGCATGAGATGTGACATCACAGTGGTGTCACCATGGAGACGTCTCTCAACCTCTCTTTCACATCAACAGTAACAGTTGTTTATTTTTAGTGCTAAAGATTTTTCATCTCTAAAAAAGGGGAGGGGGAAGCAAATGGTGGTTACTGACACTACCACTAAAACCATTCATTCCTTGAAAAAAAAATTTTTTTTCCAAAAATGAAGTCTCTGAAATAAGACATGTTCCTCCTGATTGAATTTTTTTTACACAATTTGGCTCGTAATTTTCAGAACTTTCTTGTGATAATTGGGGGTTTCATGGTACAAAACAATTGTCTAAAGGGTAAATTGTGGGACATTAGATATGTACACCCTTGAATGTCATGTACAACTCGGCCTAGCGGCCTCGTTGTACATTGACATTCTCGGGTGTACATATCTTCATGTCCCACATTTACCCATTAGACAACTGTTATATATACCACAAGGCTATTTTGAGGCATGAAAATCGGTTATTTGTAAAATTCTGAAATTTAGCACACAGTCTATTAATAACTAACCACCTCCATTTTGAACCCCTGGGTTCTTGTTATACACTGTATATAGGTTGCAGGTTCTATAAGGTCATATAGCTCCCATATTCTGGTAAATAACATGTCTAAAACTACTCATATATAGTAAAATTACTCACACACCACATTCATAAATAGTTCTGTGCCTGTCTGGTCAAAAATGCAGTCAAATTTAAAGTTACAGTTTACTCCTTCCATGCACTGAGGTGATGCCAAGAATTGGCTCTGTAACTTCTGCATAAAAAAGGCATTAAAAAATTTTTACCAGACGCCCTAACATGCAGGCATCACTTGGAGATTATTGAGAGTAATTATATTTGAATATCGTATTGATTGCTGCTGTTGGTTCCAGCAAAAAGTGGTTGATGCAACTTGGTGATGTCGGTCTGACCTTTCTAGCAAAAATAGTGTTTTTAAAAATTAGCTTCAACTGACTAAATAACATGCCAAAGTATGAAATCAATAATATTTTGTGTTTAAGGACTAAAATCCCAAAGAAAGTAACTTTTAAGTGCTGTGGTTACAAATTTTTATCAGATTTTTAAGCAAGCATGAGGTCCCTCCCATTAATTGTGAATAACTTTTTAGCGGTTAAATATTTTGCATTGATTCTTACATATTATTAATCCTTACATTTTTTTCGCATATATCCATCATGCACTTTGATCGCAAAATATGATGTTTTATTTTTTAGCCTCTGCGACACCCAAATGTAACTCAGACCTCGAACGGTGTCTTAGGGAAATTTTTGGTGTCCGACCTGGACACTGCATGTAAAATGTTTGCATACAATTTTCAAATACAGGAAACAAGATGCATTTAGGATCACACTTGCAATGCCTTATTGTTCCCTGATTAGTTGGGCATCTTTTGAATCCAGAAAAAACATGAAAAAGGCAATTGGATGTTTCTGTTTTTTTTTAATGGACCTTTTGTAATCCTCAGTTGGTGTGTCCCAGGTGATGCTAAAAAGTGCAATGTGATTTTTGATGCAACAGATAAACCATTGATCAAAACATTTTTGGAACATTTGATATACCAATGCATTGCTCATGACCTTGTCTGTCAGGCAAATATCACATAAAATGGCTTAGGCTATTGTGCTAGAGCTGTAATGGCTTAAGTAAGACTGACAACAGCGCAACGCTCTTATATTCTGCAAACATTTTTTGGGACCTCTTTTGTTCGGGTACTTCCTGATGAAGGCTTGTTGCCAGAATTCTTGCATTTGTGGTATTATTGTCATGCTCATGAGCCTGGCTTTATGTTAGTGTATAGAATAGGGTAGACAGTCCAACCCATCATGGCATTAGAGCCCATCTTTGAGACTGACAAAAAATGTGACGCTCTCACATTTTGAAATATTTATGATGACCTTTCTTCTTTACTCACTTCTTGATGAAGGCTGGTTAGTGGAAAGTTAACTTTTCTGATATGATTTTGTTGCTCATGAGTCCAGGTTTCTGTTGGTTTATAGAAGGTATTTGTAAATGTTTACTATCATGATATGAGAGGCCTGTCTTTGTCACTGACAACAAATGTGCTCTTACATCTTGAAAAAATGTATGTTCAGATATGTCTTGTTCCAATGCTTTGCGATAAAGGCTCATTGCTTGAATTTTCACTTGTTTGATATTGCGTTGTTGCACTTGAGCCTAGCTTTCCATTGGTATGTACAATATGGTTTTTAGTCAAACCTATAATAGTATAATGGCCCTGTGTTTACAGCTGACAAAAAGTGCAACATTTGCTTTCTGCATTGCCTGCTAATTCCACCATAGAAGGTATGATAAGGCAAAATATGAAAAATCTGTAGGAAAATATTACAAGTACAACTGAATTGTGCTCAAGTTAAGCATAAATTTTCTGATTTCCATGAAACTTTACACGCATGATGTCTTGACCAAGACACAGTACCAAAAAAACGTACAGTGGGATCTGACGGTCATCTGGGCCTATGTTGGACGGCTGTTTCCATCATCCTTTGCCTCATCGCCTTGTCCTCCTCCTGTCCTAATTGGCCTACCAAGTGCATAAATACAGGACATAAAGCCCCAGTCATCCATCCCAAGTCAGTAGGCCCCATCAGTAGGGTGCAACGTCTGCCCCCTAAAAATTAAAAAATTGTCGTATTCATTCGCACTTCTCCCATATTCTTCCATTGCCTGAAGAAAGACACTCTGCAAAATTTCAGTAAGATCGGTTGTGGCCTTAGGGTGGCACTTTTGCATTTAAGTTTTCTCCAAAAATGACAGCATGTATATCTAGCATTAAGTTCTGAAGATATAGGGGCAGACGATGCACCCTACCCATCAGGTGTCTTAGCCTATGGCCCATGCTGATCTCAATCCGGCCATTGGTGACCATGGTTTACATCACAGCAGCGATGGGAAATGGGAGGCCCAATTCTGTGTTGAAAATCTATACATCTTTGATCAATGGTTGTATTTGTTGTTTTTTTCAGGGTTGGTGAAGCTTGGGGTACATTGCATCACTGGGAAGAAGGTGGCCATTAAAATTGTAAACCGAGAAAAACTCAGTGAGTCAGTGTTAATGAAGGTAAGTTCAACTGAGTTGTTTGTATTTTAAAAGTATGATTTTGGTTATTACTTTTCTGAGACCTGTGATCCCAAAAATTTGTTTTAGCAGTAAAAATACTTGGATAGGGTATTTTTTGCTGGAATTATTTATTAAGGGGGTGTGCTTTTTATACAGAAAATACGGTAGGTGGGATAGTTTTGCCCTATTGGCCAATACACGTGTGCTGCACAGCCAACCGGCGGACTAACAAAATTTTTCTGTAGTAATTACAATACCTGATGGCTTTGCCGATGGTAAAAACTAAAAAGACCAACACAAACACTCGAACAGATGATAAGGTCACTCATGAAGAAGTGACATCACAGGTCCAAGTTGATATTTATTACTCCGGCCCTGCAAAGCAGGGTGGAGTCTTTTGTTAGTTCCTATGGAGATCCTGTTCGCTTTCTTTTCGTGAGATGGCAGAATAAAATGCAATGAATTCTACAGAGCCATTGCGACACGACCTTGCATTTCATAAATACACATTGCCAGTGGACGCATTCCTGCTTTATTGGACAGCTATACTGTATATCTAGGTATCAACTGTAAATAAACTCGGTCAGTTAATTTAATATTAATTTGCCATATGGTTGAAAGCCGTAAAGCCGTTTATTTTCCCTATATTTTCATCGCAAAAGCTGCATAAGGCCCTATAAATTCCATCGAAAACTTCCCATAAAATCCCTATATTTTTTGACAGGGCCGCTGGGAGGCCTGCACTCTTGTGTCCACTACCCTGCTCTGCTTTATATTTGTCTTTGCTGGTTTGGCACCATACGATTCTCCAGTGATTTGGGTTGGGTGTAATTTGTCGTACACGACAGTATTCTAGTTTCATCTTGTGCCTCAAACCTTTGATGCCTCAGCACGGGGCTGATTTTGCTATTATCTCATGCTTGTTTAATGTTTATCAAAATATGAATGCAATTTTGGGCCTTGTAAATAATTCTGTGCAGTAGCCCTAGATCATGCTAGAATGATTGCCGTGACTATTGTACATGTTGTTGGCCGGAGTTGCAATTTGTAATTGCTGTCTAGTTCATTTTGAAACTGCGATGCTGTTTCACCAAATACTACAATTTCAAGTAATTACACTGCTTTATTTGGTTATGAATTACCTGCCAGTTCAATGTCAAGCACAAAATAAAAGATAAGCGATTTCTTGTGAAAACCAGTCTGATGCAGATGAAGATACTTGTCTCTTTGTTCAGTGATTTTTGCAGTACTTTTATGTATCAACTTATTTTGTGCACCTTTTTGTGGTGACTCAGACCTTTGTGATTTTAACTCCAAAGTACAGAAGGTCGAGATGCCAAACTTGTCCTGTTATTTATTGGACATCGCATGACTTACACATCTGTCATCAGAGATCGGTGTGTGGTTTATTGCTCCTGTACAATGTCTTAAAATCTGGTGCCTAATCTCAAATGTAATATCATCACATATTTTCATGTAAAAAACATGCCTCAGCCTTCTTATAATTCATTTTGAATATGATGGACGCACAATTATATTTCTGTTTCCTGTATTTGTTTAAACTGTATTGCCTCCAAACAACACTGAACACTTGATTGTACGTCTATTTTCAGGTGGAAAGAGAAATAGCCATAATGAAACTGATAGAGCACCCGCATGTCCTGGGACTATATGACGTTTATGAGAATAAGAAATACTTGTAAGTTGTCATGTGTGTATGAGGTTTTGTAAGTGTCCTGCTTTGCTGTGGCTTTCTTCAAAATGTGATTGTACATTATCATCTTGTCTTTAATCAAACCTTCAAGTAGTCATGAATTATTCAGGCATAAAGTCCAGGGTGGGAAATCAAAACGCATCCTTTCTGAGGAGAGTCATTCTTCCTGAGTTTTGCACCACATTTTTCCTGAGGAAAACATGTAAACATTCCTACAAGTAGGGAGAAAATGTGACTTAAGTTACTGGTAAGGATTGTTTAAGGGTTGCATGGAGTAATACACAATTTGGAGCCCCTATATTCTATATAGGGGGCTCTATTGTTTTGAACTTGTGCCTTGTAGAATGGAATTGGCATTTTTTTGTAATGAGGTCTCCATCAAGATTACAATGGTTATTCCCTCAAATGTCATTTCACTTTGTTCTATGTATGTTAACTTAGGTTCTTACACCTATTTCAGTGGCGGATCCAGACGGGGTATTTGGTATTTGGGGGGGGGGGTTTGGAAGAATTTTTGTAATGAGGTCTCCGTCAACATTATATTGGGTATACTTTGTTCTATGTATGTTTACTTAGGTATTTACACCTATTTCAGTGGCGGATCCAGACAGGGTAGTCGAGGGAGGGGAGAAGATTTTTTTGTAATGAAGTCTCCATCAAAATTACATTGGGTATTCCCTCAAATGTCATTTCAATTTGAACATTTACCCAATTTGTCATCCTATCTATCTATGTTGCAAACGTATGCAAATACAGTGGTGGATCCAGGGTGGGCCAGGAGGCTCAGGTCCCTCCTAAACCACTGAGATTTCAATCATCCTTCGCCTCATTGCCGTGTCCTACCCCTGTCCTAATTAGCCTACCAAGTGCATAAATACAGGACGTGAAGCCCCAGTCATCCATCCATCCATCCATCTTACTTTAGTCACTCCTGTATACATATAAAGCCGACATTTCGTCCCAGTGGGACAGCATTCCATTGGAATGATTATTTGGGGACTTCGTGCTACAAGAAAATAATTACTCTCGCCCTTACGGTGAAATAAACAATTTCCTGCCGAGGAAAACTGCAAGGCCCTCCCTTGATTGTTAAATCATGTAACTGGTTGCCCCCCATGTGAAAATAGGGCGACAATTTCGTCCCTGTGGGACAGCATTACATGCGTTGAACCATCCCATTATCCCATGGTGCATCTAGTTTAGGTAAACCACTGTAACAATTCCTGACTATTTTTTCAGTATTTTAAGAGATTAGGCTTAGGGTTGTTGCAGCATGGATTAATTTTGTCCAAAACATGCACTATTTCAGCTTTTGCAGTTCTGATTTCTTGGCAGCAATGTTACTTTATCATGTTTACACAAGCAATGGCAAGCATCTGATGGTTGTTGCAACAGGTTCACTTGCAAAATAAACGTGAATTCAGATTTTAAATTGGACGCATTCTTTCGGAGTGAGCAAAATGAGTGAGAGTAGTGTTTTGGGAGTGGATTACCACATTATTAACATTTTGGGAGCAAGGTAATAGTGCAGTTTCCAAGCCATAACTAAGTAAATAGTTAGCTATGGGCATTTTACACAGAATGTACTTAAGCAGCTTGGTTTGGCAAACTAGTAGACCAGATTAAAAACAAGACTGTAGTACACCATTCACTCTGAAAGTATGTGGTGCCGCGCTCCGAAAATATGTGTTGCATCATGTGCCTCATATAATGTTTGATTTTACACTTAGTTTCTGCTGCTGTACACCTTAAAATGTCTTAGACATGACTATTATATGCCACATTTCAATTATACTGAAGGTGCAGTGGCACAAGTGTTCGCATTATTGCAAAATAATGGATAAACTTGGCAAAATTTCAAATGAAAGCACACATTCCCATGTTGTGCTGCCCCAATACACTGCGTTCCCAATTTTATTGCATAACTCCTCATTGAACTATCAGAATTGGACAAAATCGACAGGATATTGACTTTATGGCACAAGTATCATTGTGTGTAAAGGATATCAAAATTGCCTGATTTCTTTCGAAGAAACCACGAAAAGCATGGTTGCATAATAATTGGGAATGCGATGTAATTTAAAGAACACTTTAATTGATGTTGCAGGCCATCCTGCTTGAATGACAAATTTGTATGTTACTCCATGAGCCAGCTTTATTGGCATAACAAATCAAAGTGTGTTAAAACACCGCTCCTCGTCTGATTGCGTAAACACTCAGGAAGGATATGGTGCACAAACTCAGGAAGAATGACTCTCATCAGAAAGGATGCGTTTTGATTTCCCACCCTGAAGTCATGTTGCGCAAATGTAGTTTTTACACTGGGTTCCCCCGGTGTGATAGAGAGAGAATGGGTCAAAATACTTTTCTGTACATAGTTGTGGGGGCAAATTTAGAGCTTTTAGAGGGCTACAAACCAACTGGGGACCTCAGTATACTTGGTTTCTGAAATGCGTTATGTAATTTGGTGCTGTATGTGCTGAAGTTCTTGAGAATTTAGCAGATTTCCACACATGTCTTTCTCCTCTTTCTGACTCTTTTTGGCAACAAATTGCCACATTTTAAAGTTTTATTGTGAGCTTAGTATTTCACTTAGAAATTTAGTATAGGGATTCGTTTGAGGGTTTGAATCTGGAATATTTTGAGAAATTCAAGATTGCTGCCAAAATGGCCACCACAAAATGGCTGCTATTCTTGCTTTGCCCACTGTGAGTTAAATTTTTCACTTAAGAGTATTGAAATTTGGTGTAGAGATTCGTTTGATGGTGTGAACTAATATGGGAAATTCAAGATGGCTTCCAAAATGGCTGTCACAAAATGGCCGTCATTCTTGATTTGCCCAGTAAGTTCAAGAAAAGATAAAGGTACTGTCATGTGGGGCTGATGACTTTGCGAAATGGGGTATGAGAAGTCCAGCTACTGTCATCGGTCATGCTGGTGTGTGGTGAAGATGACTGCAAAGAGATCAGACTTTTTTCTGGCTGATCAACCCAACAAACTCAATCATCCTGTCATGGCCAGCGCTTACCTAGAATTGCAATAGTCTTCATGTGGACTGAAATGTTCCTGGGCAACTATGTATCTTTAATGTATTGTTTAAGGAGACAACTGTCTAACCCTAGTAGACTGCGTACCGTTTTACCATTTTGCTTTCGGAAATTTAACCAATATTCTTTGTTTTTCCTATTCCGTAATATGCTTTTCTATTAGAGTTGAGTGAAAATGTTAACTTGAAGCCCTCTTTGCTAATCTATTACCCATAGGCCAAACCAGATACCACATTCTAAGGGACCGTTCAGAATTTATGACATGGGGGGGTGGGAGTTTTGGCCGAGGGGGTACTAACTTTTCACACGTGTTTCAAGGGGGGGTATTAATTTTTAACAACACTTCCAAGGGGGGGGGGGTAAGAAATTTTAACAAAGAAAAAATGTTAAAAAACAGGCATAAACTCATTTTATTTGGACTTTTTTACGTGCAAAAGTTCACGAAATGACGCAAATCTGTACGCGTAGCCATGTATAACAGTATATATGTGTGTATTGCTTGGTATGTCGGGGGGGGGGGATACTAGAAATACGCGTGAAACCTAGGGGTGGGGTACTAAAAATCCGCATGAAACTGAAGGGGGGGGTATCAATTTTTGACGGGAAGTTCCAGCAAAACTCCCCCCCCCCCCCAGTCATAAATTCTGAACGGTCCCTAAAATGTCTGGAGTCCAGGTGTCAGACTCCTGGAACCTTACCCTACCATATCTATTTATCTGTCTGTATGTTGTTGTCTTACTTTCACATATATGTTTCACTAGAATTAAATAGAAATCTTCAAATATCTAAAAAGGTTTGCAAGGTAATATAATTCTCAGATTGGGGGGGGGGGGGGATGGCTGTTTTTATGGAAAATCTTACCTTGATGAAGTGGTTGATATTGTAGGATATGAATGAAGAATATATATATATGACAAAATATTCTTTTTAATTCACATAATATGCCATTGTGACACTTTTTATTTCAGACATCTTGTGCTGGAACATGTGTCTGGTGGAGAGTTGTTTGATTATCTTGTCAAGAAGGGCCGACTTACGCCAAAGGAAGCAAGAAGATTTTTCCGTCAAATCATCTCGGCTTTAGACTTCTGTCACAGTCATTCCATATGGTACCTAACATGTCAACTTTAAATGCATAACCATTAACATTAGTAACATTTTTATTACCCTGGGTTTCCCCAGGGTAATTTTATCTGAAAAACCAGTCTGAGAGATTTTTGGAAAAAAGTTTTCCCGGCCTTAATACAGGTGTGGATGTGGTCAAGTCCGTCATTTTGTGTTCATATAGAGGTGAACTAAAATGCATTGTAGAATTGGGGATAGTTTGTTGTGTTTTCTTTTTGTTTTTTCAATTTTTTATTTTATTTTTTTTTAAATATTTTGTTGTGTCATAGATCGTTTGAGTCTTGAGGGCTGTTTTCAAGCTGACCTTGCATTATAATATCGCCCACATGGCGATTGTCCATGCGTTTGAAGGAAGGCCAATAATGCATTTGGCAATTGCTTTTTGCAGTACATCTATTCTCAGAAGCAGTCCAACAATGCTAATTGCAATTCAGCAAGTTCTCAAGCCTTTTTTCACCCTCAGTTTACCAAATTGCCATTGAGAAACTGCACTTGAAGTCAATCTGACAGGTGTCAAAGCTGATTGCATTTTGCAGTGCAGTACTTCTTTGAACTTGTGTCCACGGATCTTATGCTTGATTGCTAGTTCCCAACAGAACCCAGGGTTTTAATCCTCGGATTCTTGTTGAAAATATACTCTATTATGGGTGATAATTGCCTTAGTGCCTGGTTTCTTGTGAAAAAACATTCACAAGACGCACTATTGGTTGACAACTCACAGTATTATCTTTGGTAAATTGGAATAGCTAGTTTAGCTCTTCTACTGTCTTTGAGTGTATTTCTAATCTAGGCATACATATGCCATCAATAGCCCTGCTAAGTCTGCTCCAGGCTCCTACCAGCTACACATGCTTCAAAAGGCTGCAAATCAAGAATATTTGTTAAACTGTGCTCACCTGTAGCTGTATAGTTTGTGTTCTGAGAAAAGAGTTAATATATCAAACAGAATTTGCTTATCTAATATAATTTACGTTTTAATTCAGCCACAGAGATTTGAAGCCGGAAAATCTTCTTCTTGATGAGAAAAATAACATCCGAGTGGCTGACTTTGGGATGGCATCACTGCAAGTCGAGGGTTCTATGTTGGAGACCAGCTGTGGGTAAGTTGAATGTTGGAAGAAGTTTTGCAGAAAGTGTGCAATGATCTTGGTCAAATCAAAGTAAATTGAACCACAGGAACCCAGGGATTCCGCTAGCCACTCGCCACCTCGCCATTGGCGAGCACACATTCAATTTCGACTAATGAATTGAGCTGCAAAATCGCCACTGTGGCTATAGCAAAGGCACTCTATTGTCATTGATACCATGGAGAGCCAATTTGCAATTTGCTTTTGTTGTTGCAGTGATTACTGCTCAAAGCAATCTTTTAGATTCTAATTGCAATTCTGGAAGTTCTTGAACTCCACTTGACACTTCATGGCCTTGATGGCCATCACATGGCACAGTCTAATTGGTGTGTCATAGTGTGGATTACAATTTGAAGTTTGCCTTGCAGACTGTACACAGTTGTCTTTTAATCACCCTGACAGGGAATACCCTGACAACTCAGCCTGGACTTTTAAGTATTTTGCGTCAAGGATCAGTACGCATCACTCAAGTCTCTGTAACACCCCCTCTGCTAGTTGTTTACCCTTTTTGCCCCCTCCTTAAATGGTCTTGGCCAGTAGATTTAAGATTAAAGCTGTCCCTCAAAAGCTACAGAAATGGGGTGATTCGGTTGGGGAGTGGCTAATGTGTGAACAACAAGTCCCTCATTGGCTGACCACCCCTGTCTATTTGAAATTCAGTAGATTTATAACTTCTGAAGTTCTGGCATTTTACTTCTATTTCTTGCCAAGGCTACTTGCTGGCCATACATGATAGTGCAGGCTTGCAGTTCTCCAGAATAATTACAGTATAATGTAATGAACAATCACCTTTAGTTCTTCTTTTCATGAAGGGTTGCTTCCTAATTGAGTGAAGTGGATTTACATTAACAGAAATGGTCTATCTTTTTAGGAATGTGAAACATTTCAAGTAATTTAGTTATTTTTCCTAATTTAGTTATTTTTCCTATCTATCCTACCAAAAAGGATAAGAATGAATTTTCAATGCCATAACATTTAACAAAATGCACATGTATGTGAATCTACTTTGTGTTATGATCTTTACGCTGGGAGAAAAAAAGTGGCTATTAGGCTTTGAAAGTGGCTAATCACATTTGGGTACAATTAGCCACAGTGGCTAAGCATTTTGAGAGTCTAGCGAGATCCCTGGGAACCCAAGACTTCTACGTTAAATTTGAAATTTCTTTGAAAAATGTGTTTCTGCAACTTGTAAATCTATCTTAGAGGCCTTGTACAGGGTGCGGCAAAAAAAAAATTGCGCCAGCAATAGCTATGAATTATAATTGCTATAATTTCCTGACCAATGCTTCTACAAATATGAAATTTGGACACTACCAAGCCATGTATATCTAAATTGACTTACTCAAAGAATTTTTCATTCATTTTTAGCTTCGACCGCCAGAGGCGCTCGAAGCTAATCAGGTCACGCCTTCACATGGGTTTATCTGGGTCAGGCTGGTCGACAGATTGCGTTGTGGCCCGTAATTGTGTCAGTCATGAGAGGCAGCTTATCTTATTGACAGGCGGAATTGCTTCTGGTTACATGGTTGTTCCGCCATACATTTCATTCGTGAGCATGTTCTCAGTTGGATACAAATTTGTTTGAACCTGGCCTGGATCTTGCAGACGACTGAAGTCAAACTGCATGAGTGGTCTCATGCCCGCACATTAAAAATGCAGACAAGCCCCCAGCTCTGATTCGACGGCGTGTAAAAATTCTACGCCCCAACCCTTGTTCTGATTGGTCAATGCCTAACGAATCTCAAAAATAGCACGGCATCATTTTGGATAAACAAAACCTCCGTGAGGGCCAACTGGTTGCCACAAATTAACAAACCAATTGCCACAGATGTCAGTAACACAAATGCATTTCTAACTGCATAATTTCGTAATTTTGCACCTTACTATGCCCTGTCATTGCAATGAAATCTTTCCTGCAATGAATTTAGTGGTCGGGCCGCCATTTTGGATTCAACAGACATGTGAGTTCAATCAACATGATGTCTGAAATTATCATACAATTTGTCAAGGTCTGAATTGCACAGAACTGATGTTGAAAGTTTACCTGATAAATACTGACTGTACACTGGTGTTGTCAATGCATTTATTCCAATTCGTGCGCGATTTTCAGAAGTGTACAAAATGGCGCCGACATGTTGATAATGGCGGCCGAACAACTCCCAGATCTGGATTTTGGTAATCCACACCTACTTCTCAAATTTCCGATAGAATCCAGGCTGCATGTTTGCCAAAATACGTTATTTACATGCTGATTGCAGCGGTGTATAGAAATCAATCCAGCAAGCAGTTGCTAATCCCGATGCACTGAATACTTTCAGAACTACTTGCGTATGAATTCACGAGCGATCCACTCGGTTAAATTCTAGTTCCTGTTTTCTGCAGGCATGGGACTCTCCCAGCAGGTTGGACTAAAGTTAGGCACTTCCACTTCAAGCAGCCGCTGTGAACGTGTCACGCTTGGCAGCTTGGTGACCTAGTTTTGTGGTCTGTTGTCAATATTGTGCTCTGATCATGTGTAGGTAAGGTGGCACTGTTGCTTCACTTCCTGTTTGATCATAACAATGTCTTGTGAAAAGCACATGTTTCAAAAAAAGCCAAATTACTATGAATCTAATTGTTGTCAGCAACATAACAACATGCAGAACTGTCTATGTAGTCATTGTTGGCTATATCTATGCAAAAGTACACCTTCAGACTTCTTTGATACTGAATTAAATGGTTTCAAAGTTGCCAGGTGAGTTGACAAAAGTTTTCTGTGTTGACGTGGATTTAGGAGAATTTTGATATCTTACCTTGCATATTGTCGTCTACAGGGCAATGCATTTATTTTGCCCTCTCCAGGTATATTCCTTGCAATGAAGGTTTAGTAAATAGATAGTTCCATGTTGATAAATAGACTTTAAAATGTCTAGATTCAGATATCTTTGGCAAAAAGTCCATGGCTCTGCTCTGATATCTTCTGCTCTGACAGTGTTCATGAGGCTCTCTCAAGAAACTGGTGACAGGATTTTAATCTTGTTGTATTGTTTTGCACTGATTGCAGGCTATAATCCCCTGTCTGGAGCCTCAGGTCAATAGACTCTAAACTTGACACCCATTTAAATGTAATTAAAATTGGATTCTCATTCGAAGGGTTGTGTGACCATGTCTGATGCTGCCAGGGTTGCGATTTTTATTGATTTTTATAAAAAAATCAAAAAAATCGGATTTTTTTGGTTTAAATCGGATTTAAATCATTCATGGAAAAAGTTCATTTTCCAGATCAATTTCACCAACTGTTATTAATTTTTATGCCTTGACGTATTATGAATAACACATACATGGATGTCAATAAGGAATATATATAATAATTTTGTTTTAATTAGAGAAATTATAATGCAAAATTATGAAATCAAGGCAGGTGATGTATTAAATATAATAATCATAATGTAAGCTATTGCAGCAGTTCCACATTTTGATGCAGATGTGTTAATAAATGTCTTTTCCACTGAACATCAATCATAACTATACTGCTTACTTGTAATAGAATTACACCTTCTAAAAGATGAAAAGGGATGTCAAAACGAGTCATAATTTTCCCTACTCTTCAATGCTATGTTAAATCACCAGTCTCAGCACTCAGTCTCACGATGCCTGTCGATTGTTTCACATGTGGTGTATTTGATATCAGTTTAGCAGTAGGGGCTTTGGGGACAGTGCTGCATTTGCAGAACATGGCTTTGTTTTTCATTTGCAGCAATGAGATTGTTTAGAGAATCATGAGAATGCCATGATTGAAATAAAATTGTTTAAATTGTTATTTACATGTATGTAGTCATTCTACTCGGATATATTTATCAGAAATATATTATCATATATCTAAAATTATATCTTATATGTAGGCCTATACAAGGGGCCTGTGTGATATGTCATAGGACATATTTATGAAAGAGTGTTGCTAAATGGTAGGTTGCAAGCTGTAATATCTCACTGCCAGCTTTATTTGTGCTTTTTTAAGCCTTTTTATTACAACTTTGATTTAAATCATGATTTTTATTGAGTGATTTAAATCCTGATTTAAATCAATGATTTAAATCGAATGATTTAAATCAAGCAACCCTGGATGCTGCAGCTATTTTCCGTGGAATAAGTGATATTTGGCATTGCATTTGGCCCTGGATTACCACATACAACATTATCATAAGCTGCAGAACGATTTGATGACAAAGTGCTGTTGGATAAATTAATAATTATGTCCTTGGAGTTGTACTGCTTTGAGTTTAAGTTGGCCACCTCCTCCAGCATGTACTGGAGTCGGCATCTAGCAATGCTGAGGGTCCCGGATGTGTCAGGATCCTGACATGATGCTGATTGGCCAATCCAATCACATGACCAAACCAGCCAATCAGATATTGATGGCCTGTATACATATCCCAAGAACCTTCGCGGCAGTTAAGCAATCAGATCACAGAAAGCACTGCTAAGTGCCAGTCTGTTTACACAGACTGTAGGACCAGTGCTAGTTTGAGTTCTACACTACAGTGGTCATGAATCAAGACATCAAAGTTCAATGATTCAATCAGCAGCTGTGGATCTTCATGCAAAATGATAGCAGGTGAGTTGACTTTTGTAATTCATTTTATAGATTATAGGCTAGTGTAGTAAACTATTAAAGTTTGAAAAGTACTCAAGTAGTTGTCTGGCATTGACAACCAGTCCACTACCAGTGACTAGGTAGGCTTACAGGCATAGGCGTATCGGAGGGGGGTGGCAAGGGGGGCGGTAGCCCCCCAAAAGTTTTAGAAACAGTAAGTTTCGGGCAAAAAGTCTAAAAGATTTGGGCAGATCATTAAATAAAAACTATTGAAAATTAATGATTTCGAGGCTATTTTATTTGAAATGGTATTATTAATATATATAAAATCTAGATCTTAAAATTCGGGCGAATGTCGTTCGCGCCCTAAAAATTATGCGCGCCGTACGCCTATGCCTACAGGTCTGGTCCCACTACCCAACTGACTGGATGGTGGCAGCATGAGCAGCAGCAAGGCTTAGAGCTGAGCCTAGGGAGCTGAGCACTGCACTGCATGCTGAACTTGTATTTGGCCGGTGAGCTGAAGGAGATAGGTTGGTTAGAAAGCATTGCATTTTAGATTAAATGGGAAAATCAAACTATAGTTTAAATACACAACATGCATAATCATAATGACATTTGTAGTGTTCACTTGAGCTGTCATTAGAGTGTTACATAACTGACAGCTTGGCTGTTTGCTGCATGCAGTCAGAGACACTTTAATAAAGTGTCTCTGATACAGTGCCATTATC
The DNA here is from genome assembly GCA_026936325.1 of Platynereis dumerilii. Classification (NCBI taxonomy): domain Eukaryota; kingdom Metazoa; phylum Annelida; class Polychaeta; order Phyllodocida; family Nereididae; genus Platynereis; species Platynereis dumerilii. Next base: position 6,737,218 of record JAPTHN010000019.1, on the reverse strand, counting down.
GCAACAAGTGTGTGTGTGTCTGCAAGCACACCAGTGTCACCAGCCACAGTAATGTACTGTTTCATGAGTGTATACAGTATATTTTCCAAAGCACTGTGACAGTCAAACAACCAACATGTATTACTTGTTTAGTATGGTTACATAGCTGCCTACCCAAATTTTACTTTGGAATACTTCTAGAAAATTTTGTCACAATGGTTATATTTAATTAAAATTTAAAAAATAAATTGCCTGTATAGTGTACATTGTACTTTTGAATTACATATACACTGATTAAAATGAAAGTTCTTGTAAACAAAAAAAATCCCAACATTATTCACTTCTTAACCTTATTCAATCCTCTTAACCTCTTCATCAAAAAAAATTTGCCTGTGGTCTGTGGATATGGAATGCAAATTGGGAAAAAAAAATTGGGAATTGAGTGACAGCTCTCCCAAGTATTTTGGATTAGCAATTGTTCAGGGAGTTCCGGGCAGACATTATGTGAATATAATAAGAAGCTGGTAATCATCAATATGGCATGGGGTGTATGGTACCAGTTGATCTGTTGACTGAAATGAGCGGTTTGAAATACTATGAAATATTTTCTGATAAATGCAATGTGTAAACTCGATATGATGTTACATTGATATTCTCTTTTCCAGATTGGTGCATCTCGTATTAGTTTTGGCATGCTTGGGTCAACCATTTGAAAGAAAAAGCCTATAGTTTGTCTCATCCAACATGCGAACTGGTGTTTGGCCTGATTGCTCAGTATCTGAAAATCACACAGTAGATATACACACACTCACAGGTAGATGAGCTGATTTGTAATCTGTCTGTCACGTTTTTGTGGTGTTTTGTCGTGTTTTGATAACGTTTTTGTCCGATTTTCGGCAATTTTTGAGGGCGGCAGTCCATTTCCAGAAGGTTTGTTGACATTTGTGATGAAAACAATGACACAATGGGCAGTGACGTCACAAAATCACACTGCAGCACCACTCGTCGATTAGTTTCTGACAACTTGGGGCCGGTGCCATCCCTCCAAGCCAATGGATTGGTTTTATGCAGGCTGTCAAACCAGTGCTTTATTTCAGTTCGCATGCTGGATGAGACATACTGTACATGCTCCAAATTGTTACAAACCAGTTTGTCTGTTGAGAGACCAGGTAAGTTGAAAAATACAGTAGCCCAGGCTTATCTAGAAATTGCTTGAGAGGGGGCACATGTGGTGAATGGACAGAATTCTGAATTCTGCTGTTTTTTTTAAATGTCGTTCAAGGTTCTGTTTTGACTTGAGGGCACGATGTCATGGAAAAATAAATTTTAATTTTATGTGAATCTTGTATACTGTAGTTTAAATCAATAGAAAATCCAGAAAGACAAGAGCTTGATCTGTATTTCGAAAGTGTAATGTCTTAAATTTCAGAATTATGCATCATTTTCATCCAGTGTAACATTGATGAGCAAACATGACTTCAAATATTTCCTTATTTTCCAGGTGCTGCATGGAGGCCATCTAAGTCTTGATCACAACTGTTACAATACCATTATCGAAAAAAACAACTGATTTGGCAAGCTTCAACTAATCAACATGTGCCATGAGATCAGACATTGTAACATTGTCTGGAATTTATCATCTGTCACCTGCATGGTTCAATGATACTTTCTGACTCCTAACTAATGCTGAGTGTGAGCTTCAAGTCTTGAAAGCCGGACTGTGAACAACAAAGTCCAATTCCCTCAAATGTCTCATAATCGCATCACAATGAAATTGAATTTTCATTCACATTTTCAAGGCGGACTGATAGGTCAGTGGTCATGTGCTGGACTGCCAATCTCAAGTTCCCAAATTAAAAATTCAGCTCTTATCAGGTCACTGGCACATGGGCCTAATTGGATGGCTGTTTCAATCATCCTTTGCCTCATTGTTGTGTCCCCCTCCTAATTAGCCTATTAAGTGCATAGATACAGGATTTAAAGCCCCAATCATCCATCCAAATGTCCATTTGCCAGGATTGGACTGTTTGGTTTTAACAAACACGTATGTAGATCTATATATATATATGCCCGTGTATGGAATGTATGCAAATATCCAATTGTTGTCACTCAAGAGTAACTTATATTTATAAGGTGTTAAGTTTTTATTGCAAGGATACTTTTTAATTTTTCTAATTGATGCACTTAAAACTTCCTTACAGTGTGGATAGCTAATCCAGTAAGTGACATCTACATGTAAAAATTTTAAATCTACGGCTAAATCCTGATCTTTGAAATTTCTAGTGTTTTCTCTCTAATCGCTACAGAATCCGTTTATCAAAATTGTAATTTGTACAATAGAATAACTGACATTGAATTTATGTTATAATAATTATAATAATGACACTGTTAAGTATATGTATACATTTGTATTGCAACAGTATTACAAATATACACTAATAGCATCTGATACGCGATTGTGGTCTTTTTAAACTGTTCTCATGAATTAAATATATTTCCCATTTACCATGCAGGGTATATTGGCAAGCCGGGGGAAAGTTGGCCACCTATTTTGATCCACTTAATGGTGAAAATGCCAATTTTCCTCACTGACACAGGGGGCAAAGTTGACATTCCTGCCATGAAGTGGGTCAAATAGATGGCCAACTTTCCCCTGGCTTGCCAACTTAACCCGGTTCTACGGTATTGAATGAAGTTAAAACCTGAAGGTAAATTCCAACCTTGGTGCTTTGACAACCTATTACCTCTGTCTCTCTGTAACCAACCTTCTCATTATGATTACATTGTACATCATGCTTCATCCTATTTTTTACCGGCCTTACGGCGGTTATAAGAGGGGGGCTTAAACGGATTTTTGGTGAAATGGGACTCTTGTCCACTTGTCCATGTGTCCACTTCTCCATGTGTCCACTTCTCCACTTGTGCACTTTTCTTGTCAACATATTTGAATTGCCCATTGCAACTTCAGTATTTCACTTGGATTTATGAAATTTGGTATAGGGATTCACTTGGGGTCTCTCTCAAAAACGTTTGGAAAAATCCAAGATGGCTGCCAAAATGGTTGCATATTGCCCACTGTGACTTTATTATTACACATAGATTTATGAAATTTGGTTTTGGGATTTACTTAGGGATTCCCCTCTGAATTTTTTGGAAAAATCCAAGTGGCTGCCAAAATGGCCACCAATGTTATGAATTGTCCACTGTGACTTTAGTATTTCACTTAGATTTATGAAATTTGGGTTAGTAATTCACTTAGGGGTTCCCCTCAGAAATGTTTGAACAAATCCAAGATGGCTGCCGAAATGGCCGCCATATTTGAATTTCCCACTGTGACTTTAGTATTTCACACTTATATTTATGAAATTTGGTTTAGGGATTTGCTTAGGGATTCCGTCTTAAATTATGAGAACATTTCCAAGATGGCTGCCGAAATGGATGCCATATTTTGAATTGCCCATTGTGACTTTAGTATTTCACTTACAGTTCTGAAATTTGGTATAGGCATTTGCTGACGGGTTCCCTCAAAGTTTTTATGGCTTGCAGCAAGCACTATCAGTCGGGCAATCACTGCTCATACAAAACAATCCATTTAATAATATATAAATCACCCTCTTCATGATTTCAATCCCGAATATACAATCGGCAAAGGCCGGTTTTGATTCCATGGATTCTTGTCATAGTCGATGTCTAAATGCTGAACTTTATTTCATCAGACCTCGGACCCTTAAGTCAATACCCATACACTCCTGCAGTGCTTAATAATGCATCTCCAAAGTTCGAACCTTCATTCTTTGCTCTTCCGCATAGATCTGTTAACTTGTGTCCGTGTTCTGGCTTTCAGGATATCCTGTTCTAAGAGACTTAAAACCATTTCTTGATATTCCTAAACATGCTGTCTGTTGCAGTCATCTAATGTGCTATTTACGTCTTAACCTACTATATACATGGCTATGACTGTTGCACCGTCTGGTCTGGCTGTACAGGTTAACAGCTCTCTGTCTTGCCCTTCACATATTGATTACCTTACTTGCTCAGTGGTTAGAGCAACTAAATTGGTTTTCGGTTCAATTTCAACTCGTTTTCAATTTGCTCATGACCACCAGTCGAAGCTTTGAATCCATGGATTCTTGTTATGAATTACTTTAAACGTTCTAGGTCTAAAGACCGTGTACGTCAGTTTTTTCAGGTGCATCTTGTTTTTGTCAAGTATACCCAAATTGCTGCGTTCAATCAAGCTATTGAAATTTTGGGGGTGCTTCAGACACCTTTCTCTACTATTGCCCATGTACTGGAGGATAATCTCGAATACCAATGACCTCTCTAGGCTTCTCTTGGCAGAACATACTATACCAAATCTTGTTAGAATATCACATTACAGTTGATCAATACATAGACAGACATATTTGGTAAGTGCAGCCCTCCAAGGCAATTTTTTTTGGTGCTCTTAGGCTTGATTGATGAGCTGGGAGAGTGGGGGTCATTTACATACATATTCACCCCATCATGTCAAGATTTTATACTTGCCAAGCACAAAAACTGATGCTGGACCAAAAGTTCATTATCTCATCTGATTTACATCCATCGGGCATTTTGCTCTGGAAGATCCACTTGAAATATTTTATGTTCATATCCCGAGTTTTGAACCTATGCAATCAAAAGCCATCAACAAAGTAGGCCTGAACTGATACTGTTCGGCCACCAAACTGCTTTATATTGTTGGCTTATACAGTGGGTTTGTCTTGGCCAGAACGCTATCAAAACACCCAAATCTTAATTTTTTTGCCCTTATATGAAAATGACAATGAATCATTCTATTGTCACTAGCAAACAATTAAAAAATGATCACCAGACCACAGAAACTGGTCTTATTATGCCAAATATACATTTGAGCTATTCTCTTTCTTTAAACTGCCTTATTATGCAAAATTCACGGCATTCAGAAATGATCATTTGGCCATCAGTCGCCAAAGTATTGTAGCTTCTTTTGGTTTGGGCAAGCAAGAAGCTGTACATTATTGACTATAGCCAGTGTTCTAACTTTAATTTTACACTAATTTAACTTCTAGGCTACTGCTAATATGTTAGGCTAGATATCCCATCACTCAAAACTTCATTTTGCAATTTTCTGTTTGATCTGCTAGAGATGTTCAAGTGGTGCAAATTTTTTTGCCGCACCCTGTAATGCATGTGCCAGTTAACTCTCTCCTGATTATTCCTGTCACACACACCTGGAACGGAGCTAGCTGAGCGATTCATGAGTACAAGTATAGATAATATACACATTTTCGGAGATAAATAGGTGGATGCAAATTATTGGTGTCAGGCTTTCCTGCTTTACCAATCAAATTGTTCTCTTGCACACTGCTGTTTAAGTGCTTCATGCAAGTCTGTGTGAGAAAACCATGACTGATATTATGTACTTCAATGCATAATCCAGAAATGCAAGCAAAGGCTTGTGATGGACCAAAATGATGGACGTTCTTCGCAATTATAGAAATTTAATGCTTTGAATTGATTTCTTAAATGACAGTTGTAATTAAATGAAGTTGAACAACCTCTTGCTTCTTGTTTAGGTCACCTCATTATGCTTGTCCTGAGGTTATTCGGGTAAGATTTGATGTTGTCAAGGCGTTTACTACTTCTTGGCTATTTATTGGTCATCTGTGTGAAATAGTTTGTAAGAGCTCATTTAGAAAATTCATGCATATGTTTGACTAGATACTATTGCTTTAATTGTTTTTTATTTTTTAGTGCAGGTGCGCATGCACATCTGCATTATTATATTAGTTGTACATGAGAAATGGGTCTCAGGAACAAAAATGTACTACATTTTTGTGAGAGTCTAGCTGTTACTGGTTTATGACAAGATACATTTAAAACATGTTTTTCAGAATAAACGCAAACTAATTTCAGGCTTCTGAATAATAGCTTTTTTGTGATTAGTCTTGGAACAAAACAATTCTGGACTTCAGTTTCGGTCAATATCAAGTTTTACCAGTGGTGGGCAAGTTAACAAAAAAATGTTAGCTGAGTTAACAGTTAATAAGTTAATCATATCATTAGCTAAGATAAAGTTGATCAGTTAAATTTTGTGCAAGGTTAACTGAAGTTAAAGTTAAAAGTTAAGTTAATATTTTTTTAACTTCTTTAAAAACATCTGTGCAAATGTTTACTGCAAGTACCACAATGAGGCTCTTCTGTCTCAAAAAGAGGCACAGGTTACATTTCCAGGCAGAGGAACTCGGACAATGTCTGTCTGGGTTTCACTATTTAGCTATCTTTTTTCAAATGAAGTCTTTTTCATGCAAAAATGTGTCTTTATGCAGCTTTTTTCCACTGAAATTAGTAGAGGACTTTTATTAACTACTATTAACTAATGGACTTGTAATTAAGTAACGGAAGGTTGATGGAAAAAACTTAACGTAGTTCATAGTTACCAAATTTGTTTGCTTCGTTATTAATGGATTAATGATTGACGAGTTAATGCCCATCACTGGGTTTTATGGACCTGAGCTATAGATATTCACCTCGGCCTTGGGCCTCAGTGAAGATCACCGGTCAAGTCCGTAAATCTGATGTTGACCTCAACCAAAGTCCATTATTGTATACTAATAGAGACCGGCAGGTCTTCAAATGATAGAAGACAGAGCTCCTTACGCAGGGATATACTTATAGGAAATCTTTTGCATGTGCCAAAAAAAAGTGGCACTGTTTATGTGACGTCATTAGTAAATGGCCACAGTCGTGATGACGTCACAAGAGAGCTTGTCAGAGATGAGGTCATTTTAGTAATCTATAAATAACTTCATAACGTCACCGCACAAGCAGCGCAGTGACTTGACAGTGAGTTTTATCATGTTGAATCCCAAATGATGACTTACCTCAATGCAATCTTTTGAGGATGTGATCTACTGGAAACTAACAGGACAATGTCATAGTGATGAGGGATAATCTCGAGTTTTTGTCCAAAGCATGTATCAGTCAGACTGATAAATTTCCCCTAAAATAGTAATCCGTCTAAGTTCAAAAGTTTTGTTTCACAATTTAAACTACACTGTTTGCTTAGCTTCAGTAGCTTGGCATACTTTACTTCATGCTAATGCTAATGCATTGCGTGGAACATTTTAGTTGGCCCATAAGTGAAAGCCAAGTTGACAAGTCAGTCAATTTTTACCAGGTGAAATAACTGAAGTCACTTGCAGACTTGTAGACTTTTTAGGTTTTTAACGTTAAGGTTGTGACCTCTTTCGCTGTGGCTTTCGGTCTCCGCTGAATGCGTCGGGTGACTTGAGAATTATGAGAATTATAGAAACAGGTCCATAACCGTAAAATAAATAATTTCCTGTCGAGGAAAACTCCCAAGTCCAGAATGTTTGCGTATTTAATTTTTGAGGACAGTTTTAACATGTCTGGACAATCCGGATAGTTATAATTTATTTTTTATGGTTTTTCTCTCGAAAATTATTTCATAATGGTAATTTGTTCAGTTTTTAAAAAAAGTGTCTTTTAAGTAACAGACCCTTTTAATGTATAATTATGAGAATCATAGCATTACTGTCACAGTTTCATGAATGCTGAAAACAAACTAACAATTCACTTTCAGGTGACAAAAAAGTAGATAGATCTTCATCCTGTCACTTGTGGTCTCTCTCATTCTCCCGCTGGCAAAGTGGGACCTTGACATTGTGAAGATGGTCTCTCTTTGCTTGCCGTTATCATATTAACCTGCAATAGTGCAGGGGAAAAAATAGGAGCAATAGTCTACTTAACCAAAAACTTACTAAACTTAGTAATATTATAATAATATTGTGTCTGTTTATCTATTTGGTGTAATAAAACAAACAAAGACTGTCTGTCTCGTTCAGTAGTCTGATCTATTTCCCTTTTTCCTAGTAAATTAGTTAGTTTTAAAGTCTGCCCAGTCAATAGTTTGTGGATAATGCCCTGAGGGCACCATCCAGTAGACTAGAGTCAAGGAGGGTAAATCCGTCCACTTTTAGCCACTGCATTACCAGGAAAATGGTATAAGATGCAAAAATTAAAATGTGTACATTGGAAAGGGCACACTCCGTACTATCACTTGCAGAAAAAGAAAATAAAATATTCAAATGATTTTGGTGAAACCATGGCAATAAAAAATGCAGGTTAGGGCTTCTAAATCCGTCCAGGTTGCTTCGAAATCCGTCCAGCAAGGATGGTAAATCCGTCCACAGGGCATTATGTAGCATGTATCTATCATATCTTATGATTTCTTATAGTTTTGCATTATTTTAACTTTCAAATAGAATTTTCTGTCGATATTAGAACATTGGGGTGCTGATTTCACTTATAATAGAAGAATTAAATAACAGATGTTAAGTTAACTATCAAGAATTTCAATTGACTGCCTCAATCGCAATTTAAGAAACATTTTTACCCCATGAAGTGGTGTAATTGCTAATTCTAATTTCTTTAATCAGTATTATTCCAGTTTGCCGCTGCCACTGAGTGGAATGCACTCCCGAAGTTCCTCAGAGACTGTCAAACATTTACTGTTTTTAAAAAACACTTAAAGACTCACCTGTTTAGAATTGCTTTCAGTATTTAATCTATACTACATACTCTTATCTTATATTCTACATTTTACATTTTTATTGTGATCTTAATTTTACATGTGAAGCGCCTTAGAGCAGGATATATTCTGAATAAGGCGCTATAGAAATGCTTGTATAATAATAAATAATAATAATAATAATAATTATGCCATTTATAAATATTAAAAGTCATAGAAGTACCTTTAAATAACATTTGAAGTGGCTGGACGGATTTGCAATCACCCAATCAAACCAGTTTTAAAATAATTATGGTAAATCCGTCCACCTTTATTTTCTTTGTATCTCCTTTCAAAGTGTCGGAATTAAGTTGTTTAAGAAATCCTACATGAATAATACAATTCTTCGTCTCCTGCAACAGTTCTTTACCTTCAATGCTTTTTTTGTTGATGGAAATAAAGCCAACAAAGAGCAACTATCTGTATGACAAAATGGCTGTGATGACGTCACAGGATTTCATTGTATTTTGTCTTCAGGTTTTAAAAGGATCTGAAAAGTCATTTAAAATGCTATCAACACAACAAAAATGGCAAAACTGATTGAAAACGAGTTTTCCTTACTTATGCAACTCACACAACTGCAAGAAATGTGAATACACCCCTAGAATAGAGGGTGGACGGATTTACCATCCTGGACGGATTTACCGTCCTTGACTCTATTGACCTGTCAGTCCACACGGTGCTTTCTAATCTTAGTCAGGTGACCCTGGTTTAGCCAATCACAGCAGGGAATGGACTTGGGAGGTGTACTAAAAAATCATATTAGGGGTGACCATTTAATAATCAAGGGAGATTGGAATTTTCCTCAGTGGGAAATTATTTATTTCATGGTAATGGCGGCTGTGATTATTTATTTCAAGCTCGCGGAGTCCCCAAATATTCATTCCTACATTGTAAATCAAGCATCACCTTCTTAAGAAAAACCTCCACCAGAAATTATTTCTTTCAATACTGCCCACAAAGAATTTCTTTGTTTCATCAAAACTGAGCAAGAAATTATTTATTTTAAAAAAACTCCAAGGCCCCCCCCCCCAAAAAAATGGTGGCCGCCCTATATCATATAATAGATGGGTAGACAGATAAGTAGATAGATTCAGTCAGTCACCCAGTAAACTGCAGTTGGCATATAGGCTGATAGTTGTCGGAAAGTTTGTGGGAAGGTTGTATTACAAATTTCTGATAATCTTGTGGAGTACTTAATAGCCTATGGATGGCTGTAGTGCTGGACAAAGAATCTTCTGATGTGAGGGGAAATGAACCGAGACACTAGAATGCATTGCACCTCCTTTTATAGGGCTTTTCTGATTGCCCTTGCGAAGATGATAAATAGAACCATCTTCTTAGTGGAAGCTTTTTAGGCTGTCATGTTTAAATTGTGCTCTATTGCCTGAGTTAAGACTTGGTTGTAATCCCTAATTGCTCTTAGCTGTATAGATTTTACAAATAACCCTTTACTCAGTGTACTGTGTGTCACTTAGTCACTTACAAAAATTCCAGCTTCCGAATTTAATCATTAATTGCAGTGTCTTTAAATTATTTGCTGAATTGCACATGATATCTTTATGTATAATTAGATTTGTTATTTTATTTCATCGTTTGTACATCTATACTTTATTTTTAATTTATATTTCATCTTACTTCATCAAGTTTATATCAATCCATTAATTATTACGATATTCTTAAGTATTCATTATCTTTCTCCTGTTACGTTTTGGTACTTCACTAATGTAAAGGGCTTACAATTATTTTTATTATATATCTTCTTCTTGGTTGACATACTTCTCATATCATATTGACATACCTATGCAAAGTTTATATTGAAGGACATAATTAGGGCTGCAACGATTAACCACAATCCATTTTAATTGTGGTTTAATGCGTCTGGTCCTCCAATCAGGCCATCACTTTTGCCACCAAAAAGCTGTGGCACCACCATTTCAGTCTAATATGCTGACTCAGAAGAGCACTGAGGAAGGCAATAGCTGATTGAGCAATATGAATACAATTAACCTGTTGTCAATTGGTATATTCAGTAGAATTGGATTAATGGCAACATTTTACATCAGATATTTAGATTTCTGCCAATGGTGTGAAACTGAAGTGCAGTACTTTTCTAATATGTTTTCAATATAAGGGACCGTTCAGAATTTACGACTGGGGGGGGGTGGGAGTTTTGCTGGAAATTCCCGTCAAAAATTGATACCGCCCCCTTGAGTTCCATGCAGATTTTTAGTACCCCACCCTTAGGTTTCACGTGTATTTTTAGTACCCCCCCCTCGACATACAAAGCAGGGCTCATATATATACTGTTATACGCTGCCATGCGCACAGTTTCTCGTCATTTTGCGGACTTTTGCGCGTAAAAAAGTGCAAATAAAATGAGTTTATGCATGTTTTTTAACATTTTTTCTTTGTTAAAATTTCTTACCCCCCCCCTTGGAAGTGTTTTCAAAAATTAATACCCCCCCTTAGAAAAGTTAGTACCCCCTCGGCCAAAACTAACCCAGTCATAAATTCTGAACGGTCCCTAAGTCAAGACTCTTCATGCCAGTTCCTTAGATATTATGATGAATTGCTGAAGTAATCTCGGTGTATATGACTGAGAAAATTATGAATTTGCCTACATAGAAAGAACCGTTAAAAAACCTAAACTATAAATCTCTGAACGAAAACTGTACCGTACTTGAGGTTGTGAATCGTTGCAGCCCCAGGCATAAAATGTGCATGTGCCGTGTCAGTTCATTTTTGGACTTCTCTGATCTATGCAAATGATGTCATAAATGTGTTATGTGTTGTGCTTTCTTTGTGAGTTCTCCAATGCATGTCTGATGTTGGTCATGTCATTAAGTGTGCTCCCTTAGTTTGTAAATATCACCGCGTTCTTTGTTTACTATGTGAGAGGGCTTGACACGTGTGTTGAGCTTATTTATTTTCCAAAATATGTCAAATTGAGTCCTTTAAAAATTTTCGGAACAGTTGCTTGTTTCTTTATGATCAACTGTGATGTCCATGTTGATTGTCACAACTGTCTTTATAAATTCCAGGGAGAGAAGTATGATGGCAGAAAAGCAGATGTCTGGAGTTGTGGTGTTATTCTATATGCATTGTTGGTGGTAAGTGTCGTCCTCATCCTACCTCGTCTTGTTTACCTTCAAGAATTCTTGACAGAGAGAGAGATTTCTTTCTGTCAAGACTCAAGACATTTTATTTCTTTTTGAAACGTTATGTTACAGTAAATAGGGAGGACATCACTAAGACAAGTACTTATCACTAGCGAGATGCCCCCCCCCCTAAAAAAATTAAAAGATCATATCATTATCTCAGAGAGATTACAGTGACGGAGAACGGGGTGCATAAGTTGCTGGCTCCAATCTTCACAGTTTTCTTCCAAGCATCATTATCTCAAGGCTCAGTACCCAGCAAGTGGAAAACAGCTGACGTCGTCCCGATCTTCAAAAAAGGAGCCAAAAATCGACCAGAGAATTACAGACCAGTATCTCTAACATCAATATCATGTAAAAAGTTAGAGCACATCATCACCAGTAACATCATGCGACACTTAGAACATCACAAGATACTGACAGACACACAACATGGCTTCCATAAACACAGATCTTGCGAAACACAGCTAATCATTACCATTCAAGACATAGCAAAGTCGATGGATGAGAAGAAACAGACAGATGTCATCTTATTGGACTTCTCCAAGGCCTTCGATAAGGTCCCTCACATATGCTGCTGAGAAAACTCCACCTATGGAATTCGAGAGAACACACTGAAATGGATAGGAAATTTCTTTAGTGAAAGGAAACAGTCAGTGTCCCTCGAAGGAAGCAAATCAGACCAAGCGCCAGTTGAATCTGGAGTGCCACAAGGAAGTGTGCTGGGGCCAACCCTATTCCTGGCGTACATAAACAACTTACCAGCCTATATCGAAAATGGATCTACCGCCCGACTCTTTGCTGACGACTGCGTGCTGTACCGCACCATAGAATGCGATGAAGACTCCAAGAGACTCCAAAGAGACCTGGACGCCCTTCAGAAATGAGAGGAGGATTGGCTAATGGAATTCCATCCCCAAAAATGCCAAACTCTCCATATCAGCAACAAGAGATAGACCGCCAAGCACAAATACCAAATCCACGGCCATGAGCTGGAAGAGGTTGAGAGCGCCAAATACCTGGGAGTCACCATACACAATAAACTCAGCTGGAACACACATATAAATCACATTACTAAAAAAGCCAATAGTACTAGAGCATTCCTTCAAAGAAACCTACATCAGTGCCCCAGAAACACGAAAGAGCTATGCTACAAAACCCTGGTTCGCCCACAACTTGAATATGCCAGTACTGTATGTTACCCACCAATGACAGCCAGCGCCACAACATAGAAATGGTTCAACGAAGAGCAGCGCGATTTGTAACTGGAGACTACCGCCGCACCAGCAGCGTCACTGCCTTGCTAAATACCCTAAAATGGCAGACACTCCAGGAACGCAGGGCCATCAGCAAAGTCACAGCCGTCTTCAGAATCCTACATCAGTTATCAGCGATATCACCGAACATGCTGATCGCAAAGAACACATAGCCAGTGCTTATTGTTACCATTCTGTAGAACTCAAACATACCAGTCCTCATTTTTCCCAAGTGCAATATGCCTCTGGAACAACTTACCAGCAGATGCAGTAGCTGCTGACACATTGGCAGAGTTCCAGAACAGAGTCCTGAAATCTGCTTGAGCTGCCAAGTTTTGCTTTTAACATGCAATTAACATGATTTTAATAATATACCTTTGACTGTATATTTATTGAAGGTAAATTTCCAAGGATTTTAACGTGTAACTACAGTTACTACACCTGTTGCATCACACGCAGATCCGAAAATACGCCAGAAGGTGGTCTGGATCTCTATGGAAGAAGAAGAAGAAGAGATATATAGCATAATGGGATATTACACAAGTTTTCATAGTTCTGAATAATTGTAATTTAATGTATTTTGCAAAACCCTGTAAACTGTTAGTATAAATCGTATCTTTGAAATTCATTGGAGCATTATTTGTGATAGCAGGTAATCTAAAACGAATGCTATTTTTGACAAAATTATGCTTCTGCTGGGGTATTCGGAAAGCATATGCATGCCTGGTGTTGTAATTGTGAATGTCAACGTTTCTAGTGAAGACAGAAGTTGGGAATATTGTCAGCAACATTTGATTTTCAAGCCTATATACAAATTTATACTCATTCAACCGCAGAATATCAATAACTTTCAATAATCTACGAGACTTAAAAATAGGTTCCGTGTGGGCATTAAATTTTGCATTCTTTACAGTTCTGACAGAACGTTTTTGTACTTTCCCGAGTCTCTCAGCATGGCTTCCCAAGACAAGTATTCCATAATTCAAATATGGTGGGACCAACAAGTTATACAGTAATAACAATGTCAATGTCAATGTCCAAATTTATCATGTCAAAACATTAGCTTCGAACCAGCGAAACTTCAACGAACACCTTCCAAACAGTGAATGTGGTATTCCATTGGGGGGAATGAAGGTGATGGGAAGACAAGAGTACGCCGGACAGACACCATTTTTCCAAAGTGATAACAATACCTTCTTCGAACTTCGTTCGCTGGTAGAAGATATGTTCACTGCCGGCCAAAAGTTTGGAAACAGTATGCTGCTAGCCATTGCATTAATGTAGCACTAAAAGGCTTCTGGGTGCCTGGATTCTTAGTCAATCATGTTGAAATAGATCTAAATTAGTGTGAAGGGGACTATTAAAGGTAAATTTGTGAAAAAATCGTCAAATTCCAAAGTCGCTCTCAAAAATAGGGTTGTGGGCGATGTGAGTAAGCTTTGGTCATTGTTATTCAATTTAAATGCTTGTCCAATTGTTTTGACCATATGTATTCTTGAGAGCATGTTTATTAAGGTAGCCAATATGAGAAAAATCTTAATTTCTCACAAAATAAACTTTAATTTCAAACACTATTTAATCCTTTGTGAGTTATTGCTAATATGTGTCAAAATGTTTTCATTGCAGGGTGCCTTACCATTTGATGACGATAACCTTCGAAACTTGTTAGAGAAAGTCAAGAGAGGAGTTTTTCACATTCCACACTTTGTTCCTCCTGACTGTCAAAATTTGTTGCGAGGGATGATTGAAGTTCGGCCTGAAAAGAGATTAACAGTGAGTGTCCTAAGAAAGCATTTGTTTGAGTGTCCTAAGACAACATTTTTTGAGTGTCCTAAGACAACATTTGTTTGAGTGTCCTAAGACAGCATTGTTTGAGTGTCCTAAGACAACATTTGTTTGAGTATCCTTAGACGACATTTGTTTGAATGTCCTAAGACAACATTTGTTTGAGTGTCCTCACTGTTTCTTGGAATAACTATTGATAAGAATCTATCCTGGAAACCCCATTTGAGAAAAATCGGACAGAAGATATCCAAAGTAATAGGAATTATGAACAAAATCAAAAACTACCTGCCAAGTGAGACATTGAAAACCATATATTATTCTCTTATTCACTGTCATTTACTCTGTGGGGTGACCCTATGGGGTTGGAAACCCAACTCAGTAGAGAAATTGCAGAAAAAGGCTGTAAGGGTTATTTCCAAATCTAAATATAATGCCCATACTGAACCCCTCTTCAAACAGTTGAGTATTTTGAAGCTAGCTGATATCCTGAAAGTTGAGGAGTGGAAGTTTTACTATAAGCTAGCTCACAAATGCATCCCCAAATATTTTCAAAATATATCTTTATTAAGAAATTGTGATCTTCATGGCCACAGAACAAGAAATTGTTCCTTATTAGTTACACCTCGTATAAGATGCAATACCTCGAAATGTGCATTGCGAATAAGGCTGCCTTCAATCATAAACTCTGCCTCTCCAAGCATTCTTGAGAAAATTCAAACTCACTCTCTTTATGGTCTCAAATTCTATTTAAAAAGGACTTACTTGGACAATTATAATTATAACTAGCAGTGTACCCGTCTTACGACGGGTAGAGCGGTAATAAAATGAAAAATGTGCTGTCAATATTGATCCCTTCCTTCATCTGTGGCATTGTAAATTTGATTAAAATGCATGCACAAGAAGCCTGCTTGCAGTCACACTGCTCCTGCAGTGTAAGCAATGGCCAAGGCCAGCCATGTGACCTAAAGGATTTGAGTATTTCTAGGCAAGTGCAGTAAATGAGTAAAACGTGTTTAGTATTTATAGCCAGCCTACACATGTATGCAACTATGCATGTCTAATTTCAATGCCTCTAATTGGACAACCTACTTTTCTGAATGGCCAGAGGGGCCAAAGCTAAAAATAAATATATCGAAATTTAGGCCTATATAATTATGTCCAGACAGATGTGAGCATTTTGTACTATTCACAGAGAGGCTTTATAGCGCCACCATACTTAGGTAGCTTCATCATGCAAAGATCATCATGCTGCTTCAATCATCAGTGCCATACATATGACGTTACCATGGAGCTGGGCCTATTCCCAAAGTGAGGTTCAATTGCAGTATGTCTGACTTTAGCGTCCTTGAGTTCACTTGTTATTTTATAGTAAGTTTTGCTCAAGTGGTTATACCAGTGATATCATACATTTGAGGATGGCAAAACAGAGTGGACATATATTTAGAATGTCTTGCAGAGTTTCAGGCAAGTCAGGTAAGCAACAGCTGAGATCCTGAGTTACAAAGCACAGGCCTGCACAAATATATGGTTATAAAGATTGTTCTGTTGTGAACTGTTACATCTGCAGGACTACCATCAATACCTAGGCTAAACCATCAATTAACTATGTCATGATCCATCTGTGCTATACTTTATTTCATTAATGAATGTCTATTAATGTATATAGCGATCAATTAGTCCTTCACTGCTTATTCCTTACTGACAGTTAAAATTGTTTATTTAGCCAATGCATATGTCTAAATTTGTAAAAATATTTTTTGCTCCTTGGTGGCCTGCATGATAGCGGCTCTTGCCTTAAGGCAGGTCTCCAAAGACCGTTGATAATTAATTGGTTGTTTTTTTCAATTGTTTTTCTATTATGGTCTGAATAAACGAATATTGTCTGTCTGTCTGTCTGTCTGTCCTAAGACAACATTTGTTTGAGTGTCCTCACTGTCCTCGGACAACATTTGTTTGAGTGTCCTAAGACAACATTTGTTTGAGTGTCCTCACTGTCCTCGGACAACATTTGTTTGAGTGTCCTAAGACAACATTTGTCCTAAGACAACATTTGTTTGCCAGATGTTTTGGTCCTCCACTAATTATTGACATAGTGCAAAAGAAGCAGGGGATTTAAATTCCTATCACCGGCTATTACTGTAAATGAGTCCTTTTAAAAACTCTTGTAAATTCACCTGTTTTGATCATGTTACTTGTTATATCTTTTTCAGTTAGAACAAATTCACAAACACAGCTGGGTAGTGGCGTAAGTAATTCACTTTTTGAAGTTTTATTATTAATTTATTAAGTATGGTCAAAGAATTGCTCTTATTAGTTACAGTAGACGAAAAACAAGTGCTTACAGAATTGGACTAAAATGTTCCTTGTGAGGTCTTAAACCTCCCTGTCCATGCCATGTTATTCTCAATGAGTCATAAGCTATTCGTGAGGTCATAGCCTATACTTGCAATGCTATCAAAATGAGTGACCAACTGAGTATTATTGAGGTCACAAGTTGCTCAATGACAAGTCGACAGCTTATTTCCATGTGTTTGATTGGGCTTGTTGTGGTCATTGTTGACCACCAACAGCCTGCCTGTAAGCGCTCGTTTTTCGTCTACTGTAATGACAAGTTGCCAAGTTTAACATGTTCACTTGTGACTTCTTATATTCTGTCACCATGGTTAAATAACGTAAAAGGGTCTCATTGCATGTCTCATATATATTTTCTTTTTATGAATCCCTGTACTAAACAAGCAGCTATATTGATTTAAGTATTTGATATATGAATAGATGTTTTACATGTTGATTTTTAGGTCAATGCGAATAAGAAATTCTATGTTAAATTAAGTACTGTCGGTGACAAAGCTAATTGATGGCCGACACTTTTATGATCCTCGTAACTCTATCTGCTCCATCCTGGTTTGTGCACTTATAGCTAATGGTTCTGTCACTGGATGTATCTTACATTGCAGGCCACTTAGCAATGTTGTTCCGCCTCTCCATTTTCTTTCATCTTTTGATAATAATAATAATAATAGACATTTATATAGCGCTAATTCCAGTAAACTGCTCGCTAGCGCTTGAGTAAACTGCTCACTAGCGCTTGAGTAAACTGCTCACTAGCACTTGAGTAAACAGCTCACTAGCGCTTAGTCAAGCCAAGTGCCGTTGCAAGTGATAAGCTAAACGTAGGAAGTGGCCTGCCAATTTTGTCCTTTTAAAAGAACCTCTCAGTTCATGAAAAGTTTTACAAACACACATAAATGATTCGGCTGGATGAGAGTGCTGTTTGATGACTTGCTCAATTTGGCGGCTGAAGAACATTGCTATTTATTCTGCATCCAACTCCATGTGCGCCTCTTGACACCAATAGCTCATGGAACAATGAGGTCAACATAACATTGATGAAACATGTGACTTTAATGATTATAGTGTGGTTTAGCACTCCAGGAGGTGCACACAGTACCTCTCTCAATTTAATTCTTCTGAAGGTTAAATCAATACAATATATTATGTATGTACCAAGGCCACTCCCCAGCCCCTTCATTGTTATGTCAATTGAAAAAGTAATAGTTATTGGCTGTGCACCTTCGATGAAAAGAATTAGCACCGATGTATCCTTTGTCCTAAAAGTCCTCAATATTTTATGAGTATTTAAGTGGTGGTGATTATGTATGCTTATTATTTGATGGCAATACTGTATCAGTTAAAAATGTCATGCATGTTAACATTGTCATATCACATCCTTATCATGGCAGTATTTTAGCGAAGACATTTAGTACAGTACTCAGAAATATTGTAATGCAGAAGTTGCGTGATTGTTTTGGTATGTACATTGTCTTGTTGGCTTAGACTACTGCTATGATAACAATAACATGCCCTTTTTATGCCTCTGCCACACGGTGCCCAGAGGACGTATTTTGTCTGTTCCATCTTGAAATTGTGTACAGCACAACTCAAGAATGCCTAAAGTAACATATAAGATATGCGCATCAACCTCTCAGACAAATTAAGATTTAGAGGATCTTGACCTATTATTCAATGTCACAACCACAAGTACTGGGATAGCTGGTGCACAAGATGAATCCTGATTGCCTGAAGTTAGGAAAGCCAGGGTTTCTTGTTTGTTCTCTTTACAGTTCTTCACTTTCTGAGGGACAAGGTGAAGAATGCCTGAAGTGCATTTTAAGTGTGGCTCAGGTATCCTATTTACCCTATGGGGTCACCAAATTCTTGTTTCTTTTCGAAGGCATATTTTTAGGTCTGTCAGAAAGGTCTTCTTTCATCATGATGACACAGATTATAATAAAGACCCTTTTGACACCGAAGTCAGAACTTTTTAAACGTCACAGGGTTCCTACACCTACCGAGGATCTGGTGGAAACCCATCATTTTGGGTAGTGCCTTTCCCGATGAGGAAGAGCTGAGAAAATACAATATTGCTGCCAGAAGCCGGAAAGACCAGAGAGAATTTTGACAATATTGATTGCATCATGTCATTGCCATTTTTATATAGTATCTGGACAATATTATGGCCCGGCAACATTCTCCTGAATAGATTGGGATTCTTAGCTAGAAGATAAGTTTTAGCATTCTAAAAACCTGGGAAATGTCTTGAATTTGAATGATGTGTAGGAGTGGGAACCCTGGCATTGCTAAAGCTGCCATGATACAGACCAGATTTCTGAGAGCCTGGCAATCATTACTGGTAGAGATAATTTTAAAATTTTCATTTCCTGACAATGGGTGTTACTTTTTAGGGGTACAAAGAGTGAGCTTGAACTTGAGTTACCAATGAAGGATATAGTTGAGGTTTGTGTGGTGTTACAATGACGCAACAGTCACTGTTTTTGTGCAGAAACCTTGGGGGTTCATTGAATGATTCTACTGTTTCATTAAAGTACCCAGTAATCTGATGCAAATATATTGTGATTTAATATTTCAAAATTTGGAAGGCTTTGATATTTTGAGCATCTCAAGGTTTCTGTTCATCGCATGAATTAGATTAGAGCCGCCTTGCTAAATTTATGTCATTTACTTTTTCGTTGTTCATCTCAGTGACTCAAAGTTTTCTTTAGAGTCATTCTTAGGATTAAGTGTTGTTGCATGAGTGATGATGATGTTGTTTTGAATACCTCAGTTTCACTTGTAGTTTCCCTTGATTGTGTAGGACTACAGAATTATTACTTTATGTGCATATGTTAAAAGCAACTTTGTGGTTTGCTTTGCATATATTTACCTTGAATTGGTATATTGTCTGCCATCGTATAACAGCATTAATTTTGATACATGTAGCAATTCAAAAAACATTATTGCTTTTTTTTCTAATTTGCTCTATGTAGACCACAAAGATTGCCTTGCATTAGAGGTACTCTCCTGCATGGATGTTAAAAATTATTTGTTTAGTCATTGTCTGGTTTGCATGAGATGTTTGTCACACAGGAAAGGGGTTGCGAGGTCTTCAGCTTTTAAGGGTTCATTCATTTTGGAGTCATGCTGGTCTAACACAAAATATTCATGAAAATAAACCAAATTTTCAAAGAACGCACTGATAGAATAATGCTTCCCACATCTGTAGGGAACTGCTCCCTGAAAATTCTGCTGCTGAATTGATACGCTGACAAATCATGGGTATTTAAATTTAGAAGATAGATTTGTATGATTATGGAGTCCATGGCATAATTTTGGCATATATGTTGGTGTGTGCCAATATACATTTACCGTGCAGCAGTTGTGGCCTGATCGTCTGTCACTTTGATTTGGTGTTACCAGACCAGCATGCCTTCAATTTGTGTCTTTGCTCTAGATATCAACAGTCCCGTCTCCCTGCCCCTTGCCCACCCCAATTCGGCACGAAAGAACAGCCTCCTCACTCAGAAATAATTTTTTCTGACACACTTTCAACAGTTCTTATTCGGCTTTTTATCCACAGGGATCGAAATGAAGCCAACGTTCATTTAGAATTGCCTATGAAAGAAGTAGTACAGGTAGAGCATGTGTCTGAGGCTGTTTGATGATGTTTTGTGTTACTTGTACATTTCTATTTCAATATATATATATCTTGAGTGCTTTTACATGTTGCTGTTGATTTGTACATACATGTACCTGGTTGTTCAAAATTGAGAAATTTGTAATTTAAATGATAGGATTTGTGGATTTATGTCAACAGGGGTTAGTGCGTCTCCTTTGCTTCAAAATGAAAATAACTATCCTTGCTATGCATGTGCAGTCCAGCGTGAAAATATAGACTCTCCTGGCACAGCGAGCTTGAACAGACTTTGGGGTTAAAAAAATTGACCAAGAAAACGATTAGCGCAGTGATGTAGAGGAAGGTCAGCCGAACATTTTGATGTATCTGACGAAAAAATCTGTTGGGAATTTTTTGAGATATTTAAGTTTTAAACTTTTTATTTATCACACCCTAAAAAAATATATATAGGCAATATTTAAGATAAAATTCATTATTCAGAAGTAGAAATATAAGTCATTGTCTCTGCAGAAAGTATGTACCACTTCATCCAGACTGACAGGGTGTGATAAACCTATAACAGCTAACATTTCTGGCTAAAGGCCTGAGAAAATGTTTGCAATGTCAGGTTGTGTTAGTTACATAATAATTATTCTGGTAAATAATTTTAGCAAATTTGGTCTCGTCACCTCATTGTACCAGGCTTTGTTGAGTTTTTTGTGCATTTATCACCGATTTTGCCACTCTGAAACAAGCATTTCTCAACAATGTAAAAGGATAAACAAAGTTGAGTAAATTATCAGACAATGCGTGCATAGAATGTTTGTAAGTATCTGCTGGGCGCGCTTAGACAAATGTCTGTAATTTGGCCCAGCCTTGATTTAAAAAAAAGAAAAACGTTGAATCCCCTGATCAATATTACATGAAAAGTCTTTACAATTGGACAAAAAGACAAACATAAGATTAAAACCTATAAATAAACAGTAATATCCATGTTTAATGTATTTTGAATACTTAAAATGGATGTTGGGTGTTTAATGTTGATGTAGGTTATCTGGCATCCAAAATCAACCAATCTTTAATTGTACAGAACAACAAAAATAGCATAAATTCAGTAAATTATGTGAAAATGTAGTTAATACAAATATGTAAAACTATTGCACATTAGGACTGCAATGTCAAAGTATTTTACTCCATACTTAACTAAATGCTTCTAAACATTCTATCTATGCGTTTTCTGATGATTCAGTCAACATTGGGTACACTTTACATAGTTGCAAAAGTACCTTTTTCACAGTGGTGAAATTTCTTAAAAACACATAAAAACCTTAGTGATACACCATAGAGTTCAAAAGTAAGGTAGATTCTACTACAATTATTCACCAGAATGATGAAACTGAGGACAAGCTGGAAAATAAACATATTTTATAAATTTTCTGAGAAATGTTTACTGTTATAGGTTTATCACACTCTGTCAGTCTGATTGAAGTGGTATGTACATGCTCTTGTGGCAATGACTGCACATTTTTGCTACTGAATAATGACTTTTATCTTAGATATTACCTAACAGGAAAAATGGACAGTTTTGATCATTTTAGATGGAGATTGCATGCTAACAATAGGGTGTGATAAATAAAAAGTTTAAAACTTAAATATCTCAAAAAATTCCCAACAGATTTTTTCGTTTGATACATCAAAATGTTTGCCTGACCTTCCTCTACATCACTGCGCTAATCGTTTTCTTGGTCAATTTTTTTAACCCCAAAGTTTGTTCAAGCTCGCTGTGCTGGGTCTGTTGCTTTGCATTACCAGACAATTCGGAGCATTATTTTCTGCTGATTAGGGAAACAGTAAATGCACTAATGAAACTTTCCACTGTTTGAAAACACTATGGGAGGGGAATGTGTGCTTAATTGTGGAGCTCTATGTAAAAAATTGGGGAACTCTGTCAATAGATGTTGGAGATTTTTCTCCCACTCCTTTGCATTTCATTGTAATATTTTGAAATATTGTTATGAATGATGGAATTGATATACTCTTTAGTACGTTTAGATTCTATGTTATCAAGAAATTTCGAAAGGTCAAAATTTGTTGATTTCTCGGTCAGTAGATTGCCTGCGAAAAAGCAAATTACGTTGCGCTTTTTATTCTCTAGATAGATAGAAAAAGTGAAATGAATACGTCCACTACGGTGTGTCTCAAGAGTAGGCCATTTAGACATGAATATTGCACACTTTCAAGATAATTTTAACAAAACGACAAACAGCCCAGGATTTGGTCCATGGATTATCTTTTGTTTCGTGATATGCTTTTTTGGTTGGTGATAAATTATGCTCTACTGGGACAATTGTTGTTCTTGGCATGTAAGGTCTGTGTTGTATTTTGTTTGGCATTTTGTATCTGGGAAGTGAATTATGTTAAAATTAGTAGGCCTAACATATAATGATGTTTCCCCCAATGAGTGAAAGACGGATTTTAAAACATTTTTTTATGTTATTTCTCTGGTGGTGTTTATTTTTCATTGTTTCTTCTTTTTCCTCCTTTGGTTTTTTAATGGAGGTGTGTACACACCTCCATTTATGCAGTCACATTGAGAGAATGGAAGTTTTGGCAGGAAATTCAAAATTTGAGCATTTTCAGAATGTCTTTAGACCATAACTTGACCGTTTTGTTTGGAATCGTTTTTGGTCAACTGAGCTAAACTCAGCAACATTAAAAACGCACACTTTTAAAAAGGCTAAAAAATAGTACTTGTTCTATAGATATCAAGATGAAAATTTTCCCACATCTAGAAGTTGCCATCAGGTATATCCACGAAAAATTTCAAATCTCAGTGCAGTACTTTTGTGTCAAATTAAGTTGTCGTGGTCACTGTTGAAAAATGGAAGTCACAAACTGCACTTTAACACAAAACGCACAATTGGAAATATTGGTTTTGTGGCATACTTGATGGGATTAATCTTATGAAATTTTCACATAACAGGCACAAGACTTCCAAAAGAGGTCCCACAGAAGTTTTTGAAAAAAATAGTCAATGATTAAGCAGATTTTGAATTAAAAACTCAAAATTTACGAGTTCACATCTTCAAATGAAGCATGTGAACCAGAACTATTAAATAATGGTGGTTTCATGCATGCCCAGGGTAGAAACACACACACAGACAATCATTCCATATCAATTGCCTCAAAAATCTGAATAAAACATCATTTTTTAAGGTTTTGACAAAGGCTCCAGTAGGGGGCGTGTCAGCATTGACACTTAATTTTTATTAAATTCATCCTCTTTAATTGTGGTTGGGTCAGATATCCCTTTTCGCTAACTCATCAAGGAAGGAAAATTATAAACTTTCCTGGCTTATCAAAAAAGTTTGTAGAAAGAACAGCTAAGTTGTTGAAATTAATGATCAGAGGAAATTGAAGTTTTGTGACTTCCATTTTTGACAGTGACCACGACAATTTAATTTGACAAAAAAGTACTGCACTTAGAGATTTGAAATTTTTTGTGGATATACCTGATGGCAACTTCTAGAAGTGAACAAATTTTCGTCTTGATATCTTAAGAGGAAGTAGTATTTTTAGCCTTTTTAAAAGTGTGCGTTTTTAATGTTGCTGAGTTTATTTATCTTGATTATAGAGCATGCATCTGGTATAGAAATTAAGAGCAGGCATGTTGTCATTTAGACGTGACTTCAGCTAGAATTCATATATAATGGGTGTCCCATTTGTGTATTGGGCAGTAATACCAGAACTATGGCTTGTATGTTTTTTATTTTTGGCACATTATTGTATCGTTTATCATGTTTATCCTAGTTAGGCCTATGCTCTTTTGGGGTCCAGTCCATATGACATTATTTCTTTTCTCAAAATTATTGAAAAATGTGAAAAAAAAAGTTTCTTGTGCAGTAATGCCATGACTATGCCATGTATATTTTTTTATTTTGGCGCACTACTGTATCTTTTATCCCACTTGTGCATTTACTGCTTTTAGGGGTCTAGTCCACAAGACATTAATACTTTTCTCACTATTACTGAAAAATTTGGATTTTAAATTTGCATATATATGTATTAAATACCCGAGATGTGCCTTTTGACGGTCTAAATGTTCTGAGAAACAGGGACTGTTGAAAATTCACCAAAAATGTGAAAAAAAAATTTTTTTTAACTATGTGATTCAGTCAATCTTGCAGTTACATCTATGAAATTTCCAGCTAGCTTCCTTTTAACATCTCTAGGTGGAATTTTAACCCTATGATTTTTAAATGAAAATCTAAAAGCTAAAAAAAATAAGGATTTTTGCCAATTTTCTGACATTTCAACATGCCGCCACCTCCATTTTGAACACCTGGGATCTTGTCTCTTTTATTTATCTGTGATAGTAGTCATTTTAAGTCATTCGAATACATTTGGTACTTTCAGCGTATTCCTTTTTGATTGACACTTTTTGAATGATGAATTGCTCAGCTTGCATGTAGTACTAGCCTGAATGTTTCTGCAAAGCATGTTTTTTTTTAACGTCAATTGGTCCCTATCACCTCTTGGAGGTTGTAGTTAGAAACTGCCTCTTCTTGTTTTATCATTGCATAATTTATCTGCCTCGAGTGTTTATAATGCCTGTTAACAGTGTTATATGATCCTTACAAAAGGGTTAATTGATTTTGACTGGAATTGCTGGTGAATAGTCATATTTCGGTTAAGTATGTAACAAAATTAAGTTATATTTAAGTAATAAAGTGCAAGATTTAAATGGCAGTAACTCTATTAGCCAATGTGATATTATAGGCCATGTATGGGTGCCTTGACATAATTTTTTTTTAAATTTCAGACCAGTATTATACCTGAGGAAGGCATAGACCCAGATGTTTTAAGTACGATGTGTTCCCTGCAATGTTTTAAAGACAAAGAAAAATTAGTCCAAGAACTCCTGACTGCCAAGTAAGTAGTGGTTGATGGGTGAGGGGGGGGGAGAATTTTTTGTACCCGCGGCCATATATATTGCTGTCAGATATTGTAATTTTAATATATATCGAAAATTTTTGTCCATCCAGGCGGTAGGGCGAGCTGGAGACGTCACTCGTGTGTATTGGCTGCTGCGCCAAAAGTACTACACTTTTATGTATGATATTTGGCACATGAACGGGTCGGGTCATTAAATTACGGTACATACCACAATATATAATATAATAGGCATAAAACCTCAAGAGGCTTGTTAGCCTAATAAAACGATTACACAGGGAGTGGAAACTATCAAGAAAAAGACTTAACTTAATAATTATCTGTCTGATCTAAGTATATGAAAACAAGACATTTTAGGGCTGACTGATCTAATTTTGAATTTCAGGCATAACACAGAAAAGGTGATATATTTCCTTTTACTAGACCGAAAACTCAGGAAACCATCATATGATGATGAAGAAGAGATTCGCAATAAATCTTCAGACACAGGTATTTATTTCTGTATTTTGATTGAATTTAAAGGTGGTCATTATTTACCGTAATTATTGGTGTCTTTAATTGCCGATGTAAGGTCTGTAACTTAGTACTTCATAAACTGGTAGTGTAATATATATAGTTGTAACAGATTCTTTAGTCACATTTTTAAATCTCACATGAAACTAATACCTTTCCACTGCCAAAAATTGTCCTTGATAGTTTGTGTTTGCAAGTGGCTGGCTCCACTTCCTTGTGAACTGTATGCTCCATGGGTTCTTTTTTGTGCAAAGCAGTGGATCCACCTCGGAAGAGAATTGACTCAGTGCAGCTCAATGGATCGCCAAAGCTTGCACTGGGTCAGTTGTGTGAAGGTTCTCCTGTGGCCTCTCGGAGAGCTCTTGTTGTCCAGCAATGGTAAGTGCTGCTCTCTTCTTCCTCTTTTTCCCTGGAAAACAAATCTGTTATTCTGTTTGTGTTATTTTCAAGTTCAATCTAGATAAGAGTCATTACTAAACATGACTCAAAATGTTAAAACATGATTACTATAAGTACATGGCAAAAATGTGTGTTGCGACCTGGCATCAATAGAAACGTGGGGTAAATGGATGGTACAGTGTAAAATATCCACCCAAATGAATTTTGAAGTCTGGGTCGCTTGTCCTTTTTAACCGGCCTAACGGCGGTTATTAGAGGGGGTCTAAGGACGAATGACAGCAGGAGTGACAGGGGGAGTGACAGGAGGACTCAATTGAATGGATGAGTGAAACTCGTCTGCTACTTGAGTCATTATGAGATGGCCCGAAACTTGGCAATTTACGAAGGAATAGCGTGAATTTTTCATTTAAACATTTATATGTAACATAAGGATAGTATTGCCAGAGGAATGACATGTGTGTATGCCGTTATTTTGTTAATTGATGACTTGAATGAATAGAACATGTGAAAGTGTTTTTTTTTTAGTAGCCTATATCAGCACCCCCAACAGATGGCACCACAAAAATGTGATGCTACATGCAGCCTCCTAGTGTTAAATATTTGCAGCACAGAGTTGAGCCAAGACCTATGCTTCTGTAAGTAGACTCAGTTCTTGGCTCAAGCTGAGATTGCCTGATTCTCATTAGGCAATAACACAGGCCCCTCAATCTCTTCCCTGCAAGCCTGCCCCTTCCAATGCTCTTCATACATGTAGTGGGATATGAGTGAGGGATGGGAGACTGCTGTATGAGGGGAAGAGATTGAGGGGCCTGTGGGCAATAAAAATCATAGACAAGTGAGTCAATAAAACTTGGCCACTTGCTCATGACAGAGTTTGGTTCTGTTTGTTAAGTCTTGATGACAATTACTTCAAAGTGTCATGCTTAATTACTTGTAATTGAACCTGAGCCATGAAGCTGAATAATATGCCTTAAACATGTTAAAGCATGGGGGACCTATTATAAAAGCAGGATGGGTGGAAACCATGGTCATTTTGTGTCCAACATCTGAAAAAGTCAACATCTCCCATTCCTCTGCACGAACAATGAAATACAATGAGATATATTCCATCTATTTGTAGAATTTCCCTATATTTCATTTTATTTAATAATTTTGCACAATTACTGCTACTTCTGGTTTTTAAAAGTTCGTATTTTTTATAAATACAAGAAAATATGGAATTATTACGGAGTTTATCTTGTAACTTTGATTCACAGGTCATCTTTTAACATGATCAATGATTGGTCAGAAATAAGATAACTTTTATGACCCCTATGATATCAAAGGTCTATAGAGCTCTGAAGTTGAAGTATAGCATTGGAAGAATTATACAATTTGTACCCCTCTTCCAATTGGCTAAGGCCATTTCCAGGAAACCAATTTGCTCTCTTGAGCTCTTAAGAATTTATTGCCCCTATTTTCTTATATATGGAATATCTCATTAATTGGCAACCGGTCGGTTTTAGGAGCCTCCAGTACCTCATCCTTTAATTTGGCAAAGGAGATTCATACATTTGTTCTATATCTAGCCTATAGTACTCTCTTTTTGTTGCTAAATATTTATCATAATAATCAATTATTTAAAAAAAAATCTTGTGACATTTTGATTTTGATTTATTCACTTTTTCAAGTAAGTGAATGACAATTCACACATTAATCTTGTTTTAATGCAAATTCAGAGAAAGTATCCACATAATGACCATTTTCTAAAAGAGTAATTAAGCTTCTTGCACTTATGTGAATTATCATGATTAAGTTCCTCTGGCATGTCTGGTTATTGGTCGATGACAAATAGGCCTACAGAATATAGCAACAATGTAAGTTATATAACATCAGCGTTAATGTGAAAGTCAAGTGAACATCTGAAGCCTCTAAATAGCCCACGCTGGTGCTGATGGGGGGTGTAAAACACATAATCACTCTCTGGAGGTAACTGGTGTAAAAACCCAAAATTAAATCAATAAAACCAGTGTCAAATACAAATCAATTAATTGTCACTCATTTTCACAAATGCATACACAAATTTCCTCAATTTTCTAACTTCCATTAAATCAATGTCGAATTGTTTCCGGTGTTATAAATGACAATGGTGTAGTTCTACATGGAATCCAGGTGGATCACATGCCTCTTTACTTGGTAGATCAAAAAAATCTATCTTATTCAAGGCAGGATATAGAAGACATTGCATTGAGACTTTGCCTGCATTTTCATATTGCAGCAGTTGTTTGTATTGTAATATTGATCCCCTATGGGCCGTAGCTGACAAATTTTGCCGTTGCAACACCTTGTAAAGTATGCTTCTTCTACCATTTCTAATCTTTCAAATTGACATTGCTCATTCAAAACTTTGCAAAGGTATTTTGCAAATTTCCCGGAAAAGGAACTGTTCAGGTCACTCTAATGTCTACCAATCAACTCTTTCTTGCATCCTCATGGCAACACTTGCTATCTAGTTAGAGGAAATGCTACCTTTAATGCAATTACATTAGGCCGGTTTTGAATCCTTGGATTCTTGTTACTTGTAAAAGTACTTATGAGGGAGTAGCCCACTAAGGTGCTGCAGGGGTGTAAAACACACTTATGAGGGAGCAATATCTTTGTGTTTTATTTTCAGTCGAAAAAACAGCCTGCAAACTCCCAGTCCTCTTCACTCTCCTGTTAGCAGTCCTAAATTGCCGCCTAAATTACTGACGCCAAGTGAAAGTCCAGCAGAAACTCCGCCTGGGTCTCCATCAATCACTTCCATACCCTGGAGAACACGACTTCATACAATCAAGAACAATTTCCTTGGCTCTCCTCGATTCCACAGGAGGAAAATGCAAGGTATGTCACTTCTCTGGATCCTATACCAGTTTTCTCTTCGCTAGAACACTTTCTAAGTCAGTCATTATATCCTGCGACATTTGTAGAAATATATTTTCCTATGAAATTCACTGTTCATGATTCATGGTGCACCAATGTGGCAACACTAGTACTACCGTATATAATCGTGTATAAGTCGCACTTATGATACCCAGAATTTTGGCCTATAGACCGGATTCGGAATATACTAATGTATAAACTTTATCGGTCGAAACAACCAAATACTGAATTTTCATATATCTCTCGTCTGCCATTTTGAAAACGCGCTGTCAACTTCGCCAAGTTCTCGCTTTCGCATGATCTCAAGTGAGAGAAGACGTGATGCAGACGGCCAAGATGGCGTCTCATAGATGTAAACAATATGGATTCGAGTTGATTTCTCGGTACTTTAGCTAATATAGAAGGTATATTTACCTACAGTGGTGTATTTGGGGGGAGACCACTGGGTCATGGCCCCCCCTCAGGCCCAAAGTTAACATGGAGGAGATAGGAAACGTCTTAATTTTGCCTCAGTTGACATTTAAAGGAATGACTCTCTGGCTTCACTATTTTGGGGTGTGACATATTTTTTTACTTTGGCTATGTGTGTTGTCATCATTAAGGCTTCACTGACACTTTTGTTGCAGTTCCAGCTGGAGAAGATGCAGGACTCACGCCAGACTCTTCACCCGAGTTGACCAAGAAGTCTTGGTTTGGGGCTCTCATGGGTGAAAACAAGGAGGAGCACCACCATTTTGTGATAATTAAAGAAAAACCTCTTAGTCAGATAAAGGCTGACTTAGTCCATGCATTCCTTTGTGTAAGTTGGCTTTCAATTACTGTTTCTGACATTTTTACTCCGCTGACTATGTAATATCTTATGGGGTATTGCAATTCCCTGCATGGCAGCTGGGCGGAGATTTTGTCAATCGTAACTCACTTCATGTTGCACTTCTTGCATTCACACTTTGCCTGTTAATTTACTTTGTCATTATGTCAGGTATGACGGGTTTCCAGGCATTTCCAGTTATTAGATATGGGTCATTCCATGTCAGTTCAACAAATTTAATACCAGTTTCCCACTTGACGGCCTCAGATTCGTCTGAAAAAAATTCTCAGACCAGCCTTTAGCAATGTAATGGGTGTGTACTAAGTTCTAGTTCAATATCTTGAATAGTTTTGTCTGAAGAATTATTAAAAAGACGGTTTTTGAGGCTTTTTGATCCTCATAAAAGTCACTTTTCAGCAGTTAATATTGTGGATTTCCTGAAAGATAAAACCTTGATTGTTTCCAGACATGGTATCTTGGGCCCATAACATTGCTTTGGAGAGTTTTAAGGGGTATCTGTCATCTTGTGTTATTTCTGTAGGCATTGAAAAACATCTTTCTATTTGGCAGAACTTATTGATGCAGCCTTTAAAATAGCTGTAGAACTATGGCATCAAGAAACTTCTTATCTTCAATTTATGATTTAATATAGTAGTGAAGGTAATAAAGTAAGTACTGGTCATATCCAATTAGCAGTTATGGCGATGAAGGACATCAAATTTAGAAACAAAATAAAACACATAACAACTTAAACAAGAGGAAATGCCAGAGCCATCTATGATTTTAGTTTTCTCTATGATATCCCTGTGATGAGTTTCTGGTTGTATCACCGATTAGCACCTGGTGCAAAACAATCAAATTTAAAAGGTTTACCCAAGAAATTGCTACAGCACCAAAACCTTTCATGTTTCATGTTTTTATGGTATTTCTTGTGACCAATATATCTTTTTTTTATGAATGAATATGTTTTTTCTTTCGAGACCACTATGTATTTAAATTTTGATTATGTTTTTTCTTTTAGACTCCTGATATTGCCCACAACGTCACCTCTACTACATCATTCCGTGTTGAATATCGAAGGTCGGGGAGCACGTCCATGTTTTCCCGGAATGTCAAATTCCAGGTGGATATTGCTCCAGCCTACAACGGAGAGGAGGAGGAAACGCCCAACAAAACTCATTACGTCAACTTCACCCTCCTCTCAGGTGTGTGCATCTTCTGTGCCTCAATGTGGGCCAGCTACAGGGAAGCTGCGTCTACTTAGAATTAATAGCTATAAGAATGAAAACTCAGTCATTCCAAGTTGTCAACAACTTTGTTTTGGTGGTTCAACTAGCCCTGCATGGGCCTGGTAGTTGAAGCAAATGATTTTTGGTAAATCTTGAAAATGTGTTTGTGGCACAATTTTCAATATGACATTGTATTTTAATACCGGAATACTGAAAGACTGGGAAATTTGAGTTGTGAATTTCCCATTTGGAAATGCGTAGAGTTTGGATACTTCCTTGAAGAGGCTGGGCAATTGTTTCCAAGGAAATAATTATCATTATTGTGGTTCACTGTAGCTGTGACTGACACCTGAATGCAACCCACTATATGGCCCCGGAGTAGATGGAGTACGAACTGCACAGGCAATCCCAGTGGGGGAGGGGGGGGGGGGGTACTCACTACATTGGTCTGTCTACTTATTCTGCAGGGTTTACTCTTGTTTTGGGCCCTGGATGAGTCTGGCTGACCCCAAATTCGATCATGGTGACCCCACTTTCAACCAGTATGAAAAAATTTGGGGAAAATCGGACCATTAGAGCTTTAAATGTCAATCAAGTACTAAGATTCAAACATAACTTTTTTACCAAAATAAGGAACATTTTACACCTGTCTGTTTTCTTTGAAAACGTGGGGCTAGTCGCCGTCATTGTCCCGGTTTAGATAGATATCGAAGTCAATTTGCTGAAGTTCACAATGGCTTCCCTGCTGAGAGAAATTGTACAGGTGTTGCTTATATGCTCTCATCCATAAAAGCATGGTAAAAAATTAGTATTGTGTCGCATGTTGGGGACTCCATGTCTTTGGACATGTCTTCTATATGCTAGGCCTTATATTTATCTTCAGTTATCTTCTTCCTTCCTAATGGCTTGGCTTGTCAGTGGAGGCACGGGATCGGAAACCTCTCTGATCCCACTTGCTCCTTACCTGCTGTGCAATGACAACTAGACATAGACTTGTAGTCCATCAATTTTAATGTACACTCACCAGCAAAAGAAACGCATCACTTTATTTTGGCTTATAATTTTGCAAAGAAATTTTTTGGACAAAACAAATTATATGGTATTGATACTTAGATCAATTAGTGTCTTTGTGCCAAAAATCATTCAGCTGTGACCATTTCCTGTCTGCCTTTTGACTTGTTTACCACATTTCAGTTTTTGTAATAAAATATGACGTTACCAACAAGTTATATGAAAAATAAAGGCACTCTTTTAAATAATGGCCAAACAGATGACAATAGCCGAAAAATTAGCGCAGCAACGCTATTTTTAATGGAGGTGTGTACACATCTCCATTTATGCAGTCACAGTGACAAAATGGACCGTTTTGGCAGGAAATTTGAGCATTTTCAGAATGTCTTTTAGGCGCTGTCTTGGCTATTTTGTTTGGAGATGTTTGGGTCAAGAGATGTTGATAACTTGATTATAGAGCATGCATCTGGCATAGGAATGAATACCGGGCATGTTGTTATTAGGACGTGACTTCCTTGCCATCTTGCTTGGATCCACTGGGGGCGGCTGCACACATTGTGTATTGGCCGCTGTGCCTAAACTATTGCACTTGTGTATATGATATTTGGCACATGAATGGGTGTTACAGCATATATGTGCACTTTGGTGTTCATATTTAAGCAATTGGTTAAGTTTTTGTAAAATATTGAAAATTAAAAAAAAATTTTTTTTTTCATTTCCAGAGCTGAACTCTGAAACGGTTTTAACTATGGGCATGACATTCTACCATCATATGCATTGAATACCCTTAATCATGTTAATGTTCCTTTTGGGGGTCTAAATGCTATTACAAAAATTATTAACAGTAAATTCAGCAAAAATGTTATTTTTCAATGCTCCATGATTCCGTCAATTTTGGAGTTACACTAAGGAAATTTTTCATTTATATATGTCTAAATTATCCTACCACTTTAAATGACTAAATTCATTTGGAGGGCCAATCTTAGGAAGTTTTCATAAAAACTGGGAAAAAGGAGGATTTCTGATATTTCTCTCAAATTTCTGGTTTCTCAAAAATTAATGGTAAACAATAAATTGGTAAACTTCAACAAATATTTACTTAATCATATTAGGAAGTAACTTTAGTATCCATATATCTATATAGTTTAGTGTACAATTTTGCTTGAAATGGATTTATTTTTAGAATTCTGAAATTTAGCACACAATATGAACAACATCTGGTTCTGGCTACTCTGGGAAAGTCTTTTTCTGGGGATATGAAGTAAGACACTACACCACCTCCATTTTGAACCCCTGGGTTCTTGTTGAATTTTACAGGAAAATTGAGAAAATTGGAGTTTTTACCAATAATTCCAGCAGTTTTGCCATTATCATTTCTCTCTGTGTATAAATGTTATTATGCACGCAAAATAGGCAGAAAACTATTTTTAATGGAGGTGTGTACACATCTCCATTTATGCAGTCACACAAGAGAATGGGAAGTTTTGGCGGGAAATTTGAAATTTGAGCATTTTCAGAATGTCTTTTGGGCCCTGACTTAGCCATTTTGTTTAGAGGTGTTTGGTGTCGAGTCATGCACTTAGCTTGATTATAGAGCATGCATCTGGCATAGGAATGAATCGCAGACATGTTGTAATTTGGATGTGTCTTCCGTTACAAACTGCTTGGATCCACTGCAGGCAGCATCACACATAGCCGTATTGGCCACTGTGCCTAAACTCTGGTACTTGTGTATATGATAATTTGCACATGAATGGTTCTTATAGCATATATGTGCCATTTGGTGTTCATATTTAAGCAATTGGTACAGTTTTTGTAAAATATTGAAAATTTAAAAAATAATTTTTTTTTTCGTTTCCCGAACAGAAATCCGAAATGGTTATACCTATGGGCATGAAAATCTACCATAATATGCATTAAATACCCTCAATGTGCCTTTTGGGGGTCTAAATGCTCGTTCAAAAATTAATAACAGCAAATTCAGCAAAAATTTGGAAAAAATGTAATTTTTTTCAATGCTCCGTAATTCCGTCTATTTTGGAGTTAGACCTCTAAAATTTTGCATTTAGATATCTTAATTATACCTCTTTAAAAAACTTAACTCATTTGGAGGGCCAATCTGATGAAATTTTAATAAAAACAAAAAAAAAGGAAAAATTAGAATTTCTGATATTTTTCTCAAATTTTGGCTTATCGCAAATTTATGCTAGTGAATAAATTGGTAGACTTAACAAATATTTTGGTTAAACATATTTTGGTAGGCCTAAGTTTTATAGCCATATATAGTTCAGTGTTGACTTTTGTGTTGGAACTCACTTTTGTCAGAGTCAATTGGATATTGATGGATATCAGTAACATTGTATCCAGTGTTCCATACTGAGACAACTAATTCTATTAGTGGATCGTGTATGTCTAAGATTCCCAGTCTTCTCATCTCATAATCACATGATGGTCTCCAAAATGATTGTGTAGCTTCTTCCACAAAAAGGAGGTTGAGCTACCTGGCAGATGACATACATTTACGCACATCGTTTTAAAGCTCTTTCCAAGTTCTTTAATGAAATGTATTCAATCTTACGTACTAACTATGCCACATGGCCATTTTGTGGCTTGAAAATGGATGATCTGTAAAAATTCTGAAAATTAGCTCACAATATATATATAGGCCTATATATTAACAACAGCTGGTTCTTGGCACTGAGGGAAATTGTCATTTTTTGGGGGATATGAACTTAGGAAACTACTCCACCCAGAGTCCGCGAAAAGTGCTTTTGATGTACAGGACATTCGGGCAGGTAAATTCTGGATTTTACCTGCCCGAATGCAATTCTACCTGCCCGAAATTTTAATTTCATTAAATTCAATTTAGGCATTTGATATGTATGTAAAGTATATCCACAATGCTCTCCATACACCTTATAAAAAAAGACCTTATCACATTTGTTGAGAATGGCCCTGCCCTAGACCAATCACATGCAAGTTAGTTGGCGAGTATGGTACAGTGCCGCCTGTAAGTAAGTGAAACGCATGACATTGCGCCATTGCATCAATGCTAAACATCCTCAGCAAAACTGCTTGTGGAAGCATGAATTCTCATCGGAGGAAAGGGAAACAAAGTGGGTCATAAAGGCCGATGTATGAGGCAAGTGGGATAAAAATAGCAGCCCATTTTCTTCACTGTAGTCGGAGTTAGGTATGGGTCAAAGTCTTATATTAGTAAGTGAACCACCCTTCCCTATCTTTTAACATTGGGCCTGTGTTTCACTTACTTATCAAAGACTTTGACCCATACCTAACTCCAACTACAGCAAAGAAAATTGGCTGATATTTTTATCCCACATGCCTCACATATCGGCCTTTATGACCCAAACTTTTTTCTCTTATCGGATGAGAATTCGTCCTTCCAGAAGCATTTTGGTTAAGGATGTTTAACATTGATGCAATGGCACAATATCATGCGTTTCACTTACTTACAGGCGGCACTGTAATTAGAAATCAGAAGAGGCTGGTCTTTGAGAGTCTGTGACTGCCCAATTGTCTCCCCTAAGCCAGTGGGTTCTTTTGTTCAGAGATAACTCCTCCCCTGGGAATGTCTCAAAAGTGACTGATTACTGGCCATCCAATCAAAATGTTTTGATTTCAAATTTTCCCATGGATTATGAAAATATGTTATTCTTTACAGTCTGGCCTGAGTCTATTTCCCTGAGTGTCTCCATATTGATAGAGCCCATGAACTCATTGCTGATGCTACTTAAACCTATAGACCTTATTAAATAAATATGCAAAAATCTTGTATTTAACGTGATTTTGTTGCTGTTGGAATTATATAAGTTGAAGAAACATTGTCTCATCCTTGTTTTATTTTAACTTTGTAATTCTTGTTAACAAATTGGGAATAATATGTATAGAATCAATAAGGCAATGCATCGCAATCAATCAGGGTTCATAATGATTATATTTGACCATGCAATTATTTTGTTAATGTGGAATTCATTGCCACCATGCAAAAACCCTGTCAGGACCCCTAAACATGCTAAAGCGTCTGTTTCAGCCTTCAATCTTGTGTAAAAACTTCCTCCCCAAAGGTGATCATTGCTAATTGAGTTAATTGCAATGCTGAGGTATTGATACTTGTTGCAGTGTTTAATCATGTGAATTGCAATCCATTTGACACTTCTGTTACCAATTTGTGTAATTGATGTATGTCAATTGCACCCGAGGTTTCAAAGGCCAGCACTAATTGCATTGGTTGCTATATCAGATCATTGACTCTCCTACAAAGCCATCGGACATTTGGGCAGGTAGCCACTCTATTTTTGCCGGTCACACGCTATTTTTACCGGTTTTGACCGGCAAACCGGCACTTTTCGCGGACTCTGACTCCACCTCCATTTTGAACCCCTGGGTTCTTGTTTTATTCTGGAAGTATCAATGTGATTATGAGCAGTTGTGTTTTGATCCTCCCAATTTTGTAAACCCACTTGAGCAATGACAACACAGGTCTCTTAAGAGTAATAGAAGAATGACTGAATGATGCAATTACAGTAAAAGTCACCAGACATAGGCTACCTGGGAAGATGACAAGCTTTGATAAAAACCAATAACAGTCTCCAGGATGCAGCATTCCCACCACTGGGTATCCAGTGTTCTATGCTGGGGCAACTGAATGACACTGGGCATCCCTGAATTAATAGGGTATGTGCCAGACTCATAGTCTTCTCATCTCATCATCATACGGCGATCACCTGCCTCGATATAGCCCACTAAGGTGCTGCAGAGGCGTAAAACACAAACAAACAAACAAACATTCCCACCACTGGCATCAATACAAACAGTGATTCTGTTTTCAAGTGAATCTATTACTCTTATGAGGGTCTCTATTGTCACTTCCCAATTGGGTTTATTTTAATTTTTTCTGCCTATGACAACATGCCCGGCCTATTTTGGTTGGCTGATAACATTTTTACACAGAAAGAATAAGAGTTACACATTTGCTGGAATTATTGGAGTACTAGACTACAGCACCACTGTAGGAACTTTTTAAAATGACACTTCAATTCTGAAATGAGGAACTTCACTTGGAACTATGGAACTTTTTTACTGGCGTATCTGGTTAGTCCGTTCCTGGACTCAATAATCTGGAATATCTCGTGCTTTGATCCATATGGTTTTTTTATTTTAAAATTGCGTGCAAGTCATGTTAATGTGATTTGAGAATATTGCCTTCGTTGGTGAAAAAAATTGTGTTAAACTCTGAATTTTGCTCTGAAAAAAAAACTGTGGCAATTTTTAGACAACAAAAGCTCAATTCTAAGGGCCTGAACCATAGAGATTTTGTCTGCTACATTTTGAAATGTGCAAAACTCCAATTTTCAAATTGTCCTGTAAAATTCAAAAATATTGTTGCTGCGCTAATTTTTCGGCTATTATCATCGGTTTGGCCATTATTTAGAATGGCGCCTTTATTTTTGGTGTAACTTGTTGGTAAGGTCATATTTTATTACAAAAACTGAAATGTGATAAACAAGTAAAAAGGCAGACAGGAAATGGTCACAGCTGAATGATTTTTGGCACAAAGACACTCACAATGGGTTTTAACCACCATTAAATTAGAAAAAATTCTAATGGCATGACTCCTGTTGGATATAGTCCACACGGACATGCAGATTGCATAACTGAAAACGAGAAAAAAATCTGTTGGGAATTTTTTGAGAAAATCACATTTTTATGTGGAAGCAATTTTTCAATGTGATAAACTCCATAAAAGGTTCTGGAGATCATCAAAACTCATTTTAATGGCATGAAACCTGCTCAATATAATCAATAGGGATGTGCAGATTACTAATCTTTTAACATGAAAAAAAGTTGGAAAGAACTTTTTGAAGAAAAACACATTTTTATGTTAAAAACATATTATGATGTGATAAACTCCATAAAAATGCCAGAAACACATTAAAAAACATAGAGATGTCATGAATTCTGCAGGAAATAGCCTGAAAGGACATGTAGATTACATATCAGAACATGGGAAAATCTGTGGGGAATTTTCTCAGAAAAAACATTAAAATATTTTTACGTTGCAGCTATTGTGCCATGTAATAAACTTTATTAAATTAGTTCCTTGTACCTTTAGAACTTCTAAATTTTCTTGAGGATGTCTTGGAGCCATCTCAATTTCAGTATCTTCGAGAAGATATCACGAAAGCAACAACGATGCAGACATCTTCCAGAATATGCTAAACTAAGGATATAACATTGGAAAACCAATGCAGAAAGACCAAGATGCTACAGGAATGATGAGGAACAAAGAGAATCCAAGCAAACAGCATGCAGATGTTCTCCAGAAAGCACTGACACCGTGCAGAAGGTTCTAAGAAAGAACTAAAATATATTTCGAAGTGTGTAAAACCGCTTAGTACAAGATATGTCAAGAAAAATCTAGTCTTTGCACACAGTCTATCAACTAGTAACATTTTCTCATTTTGTCGGCACAATGCCTGGGCCTCATCCTGATTGTCCTAGACTATTCTTTTATTCCTCCTAGAGTATTTCTAGACGTATTTGCACTGACCCAACATGATCATGGGTATCCAACACTCTGTCTGATTTCTAACAAAATGCCGAAGTTCTTGGCTATGAAAAAAATCCTTAATCCTGTCTCTGATGCTGAGAGTATGCTGAAATGATCAAATCTGCTTCCTGAACCCTTCCTGGCACTGCCTTGGCCCATGTGTATGCCCTTCCAGCCCTTTAATAAATGAAAATTGGTTCACATATCAAAAATTATAGTTTGGGTCCTATTTGATGTTATTGTGAGTATTGTTGTATTTCACTTGAAAATAATCAAATCAAATGCACAGTTAATGAACATAATACATCTTTCACAAAGGTGTGTGTGTGTCCTCTGTTTTCGGGAAGGAGGCCACTCAGTCCTAGACAGACCACACAATAATCATTGTAGACACTATCCAAGTGCTGATAACTGGAAATTTGCCCATCACAAACATGTTTCTTTGTGCTTATAATTACGGGTACTACATGTTTGTGATGGGCTACTGTACCTGCAATCATAGCACACTAAGACGCAGTATGATTCTGACTCACTGTATAACATAATTGCAGATTGACCTTTTCATGGAGTTTATCACATTGAAAAATGTTTTTCACACATAAAGATGTGTTTTTCTTCAAAAATTACTAGAAATATTTTTCCTGTTAATAGATATGTAATTTGTATGTCCTTGTTTATTATATTCAACAGCTTCCATGCAATTGACATAATTTTTGACGATCTCCAGAACCCTTTTAAGGAGTTTATCACATTGCAAAATGGCTGCCACATAAAAATGTGATTTTCTCAAAAAATTCCCAACAGATTTTTTTCTCGTTTTCAGTTATGTAATCTGCATGTCTTTGTGGACCATATCCAGCAGACATCATGCCATTAGAATTTTTTCCAACTTAAAGGCGGTTAAAACCCACTGTGCACTAGATGATCTAAGTATCAATACCATGTAATTTGTTTTGTCCAAAAATATTTCTTTGCAAAATTATAATTCAAAATAAAGTGATGCGTTTCTTTTGCTGGTGAGTGTATGTTACACTCTAGATCGCAATCATGATAATAATCCGAATTAATGCAAAAACTCACAACATAGTCCAATTATATATAAAACAGAAGACTGGCCTCTTAATGCATACACTGATACAGAGAGAGTACCAGCTTCTTCGTCCACTCTCTGAATCCTTCTATCTTGCTAGTCTGGGGGCCCACATGAATGGCGTGATGGGGCGATTGGCCACAATTTCCATGTGATAGGAGTGTGGTATCCTGTAATGACCTCTGAGAGCTGAGTCAGGGAAACTAGTGAGCTATTCAATAAGTGATAATGATATTTATTATCAATACAAATGAATCTGATACTTCTTGATAATTATTGTAATTAATTAACTTGTTATTAGTATTCAACAATTAAGTTGAACATAATATAAGTTTAATATTTCAGTTTATTGCCTAAGTATTATAATATAATTTGCACCTTGAAGTGACAGTTGCAGTGCAGCATTAGCTGCACTGTGGCAATCGACCCCTTTTAAAAAACACAAATGAAAAGTTAGTTCCCCCACACACAACTCCCATCCCTCACTAGCCTTGTCAGAAATTCTGAACCATCGGTTCAGAAATAGTTTGTTGTATATGGGCCTCTTTAATGATGAACATTCTTGTAATGCAGGTCCGGGCCGTCGTTTCAAGAGAGTCTGTGAATTGTTGCAAACAATGCTACTGTCTAACAGAGGTCAGAACCCCACCCCTCGTAGGATCAGTTCAGACATGTGCAGTGATAGTTCCAGTTCATCATACAGCAGCATAGACCGTGTATCTCCCACTCCACCTGACTCTACCACTGATAACAAGGTGAGGAAGGCGTAAAGAAAAGTGTCTGCTTTTTCATGTAAATATTGGAAAGTCGATCTACAACAGCTTCATAAACAGAAAGATTTTCAAATTCTTGTTTTTGATATATATGTTTATGCAATGGTGACAAGATAATTTTGTGAATGAATGACGTTTCAGATGTATTCAGAGCGTCGTCCCTCTCAGCGCATTCCTCAACCCCCTATCACAGTGATCACAAATGGTAAATCAAGTAACAGGGAAGAAGAGAACGGGGAGGAAAGTGGTGATAAGACGCCCCCTGCCACATCACCCTCCTCCACGCCCACCCCAGAGGAGGAGGTCACACTCAAGGAAGACGATGTCTGACAAGAACAAGAGCCGGTCCCTAATCCCCCCCACTCCTTTCCCATGATCAGTGGACGCCCCCTGGTGGAAACCCTTGAAAACG
This sequence comes from Platynereis dumerilii, assembly GCA_026936325.1. Lineage (NCBI taxonomy): Eukaryota > Metazoa > Annelida > Polychaeta > Phyllodocida > Nereididae > Platynereis > Platynereis dumerilii. The sequence goes on along the minus strand of JAPTHN010000019.1, from coordinate 6,695,834 downwards.
GAATCAGATTTGTTACGCTACTCCTGCGTGACCACACTGGGTTGTGAACAGCTGAGTTACACTGCAATATGTCCGAGTAGAACATACATTGCTGCTCAACATCAGCAAAAGGCTGCATTAGCCATTTTCCAAGAATGTCTACAAATCTTGAAGCAAAAAAAAAAGGAAAAGTGAAAGCCTACATTGTGATACTGTTGTACAACATAACAATATTAAGCAATTACATTGGATATCAGTACAATCACAGTGTTCTGACAAACTATAGACTGCATGAGTTGTGCTATGGGCTGTCATTGGCTATTATTTTGTGAATATGACTTTCATGTGCACGATAGTTCTTCGCAGTCCGCTATGCAGTTGCGTACCTCTTACAGTTTGCTGTCAGTGTTACATAATTCAGAAGTCAATGGCATGATTGTGTGTGTCATATGAGGTCAGCAGCTTTTAAAAGAAAGAAAGGGTAACTTGCTGTGTAATGTTCAAGTTGTTATAATTAGAAATGTGGTTGCTTGCAAGTGCTGTTGATTTGAGAGTAAGAACAGTGAGATTGCAGTGACATTGTCATTCATGTCATCAATGGCTTCCTCCATGATCAATCAGACTCTTACTGGGGGCTAATGGCAGGCTAATGGATCTGCAGTGTGTGAACATTCATTACATTCCCGTATGGTTTGTCTGCTCAGCAGATGTGATACGTGATTGATTGGACAGATCATCGTAGTAGTGCATAAGATGTTAGATAGACTTAATAAATAAATATTCAGCAGCTGTAAGCCACCAATCACTTAGGAACAAATTCAAAACATTATTATTCACAAATGGGACCGGCTCATGTCCTTATGTACAAAACAAGTGTGGGATTCATGGTTTTATGTATAACACTTCACTGATGGTGTCCTCATCCACATGTGTAACAGTGCTGTTCTGTATGCTACAGTTCAATTCATATGGTATTCCTCCAGAACGCATAACTGCTAAAATTTGCATCAGTGAAATTAATGTCTCTAAATTATCATTTAATGGATTTCAAAATGTGTAAAACTGGATACTGGAATTTCATAACTAATTGGATGTATTATCTAGTCATTGTATTAATCTAGTCTCACAAATATTCACATTATCACCTATGATATTATGGATTTGCACGCGAATACCTCTGTATTACTGAAGGACCAAGTCCGGTTGTAATGTGTTCACTTCATTTCTCATATTTGTATTTCAAGCAACTCTTAAGCATTTGGGAGTTTTCCAATGAATCTCAAAATTGGTGTACATACTGTCATTGTTACTTGTATGCTTTCCACCCAATGGTATTGGCAAGCACTAGCTTTTGTTGTTTTGCTAAGTTGTTGCAATGGTTCATTTTTTCTCCGCTTCACTAGCTTCCTGTTAATCTTTCACTTTTGAACCTTTGCCGTTTATTTAGTTGCTAAGGCCCTTTTGCCATACACTCCTTTTTTTTAATCCACGCATGTTGCAGTCACCCTGTGGAAAAATAGATTCCCCTGAGTGATTGCAGCAAATAGGATATTTTCAGAATGTTCAGTTCAGCTATTTTTTAGTTCATGGATAGTTTCCTTTAAGAATAGATCGGGCCACAACATATCATTTTTCTGACATATAAATATGTGTGTATATTTGCAATGTATACAATGCATCGTTAACAGTGCTTGGTGTGTATTCATTGAAGACCCCCTGAAATGACATAGAACTTTATTGAGACATGAATATAATTTTAACTTGGTGTGGTTACAGTATGTCTCGTGCAGAATTTGTAAAAAAAATTTGCTGTTGATCATACTGAGGATGCTCAAAAGTGTTTGGGCGAGCAGGTACTCACTTTAGATAAACTAGCGTGATACCCGTTAAATGTGGGTGGGGGGGGGGGCAAAATATGAAATATAAATTTTGAAGACAAAAACCAGCCTGAAACCTTCTAGTGGGTGAGAAAAGGTTGCATGCAAATTTTTGTGGATGGGCAACTTATACTTTGGCTGGGAAGGACAGAGGGGTCCATGATTTAATAGTAGGATGTTCCATGGTGAACTGACGATGCAGGGTATGCTCTGTTAAATGCACTCTTATTTAATAAGCATCCACTCCCTTCGGTTACAGTACAGTCAAAAAGGCACAAAAGTTATCTCCCTATAAAACTTATTTTCTTTTTATTCCTGGGTTTAGCCAGCCTGATGAAATTCAATTCAATTCAATTTATTGACCATTTCACCATTCTACATGAACTACAGAGATATCTAGAATAATAATCAGTATTCCAATGGTGGGCTGGCAGTGAAAATGGCAAAAGAGTCTTGGCTGGTTGTGGTGACTTGCATGACACCTGGATCTGGTCACATGATGTGGTGCTGCAGAAACGATTTAGACCCAGGAGTCAGTCGAATATATGTCAAGTCTTAAAAGAAGGCCATTGCTGAAAGTTGCTGGTAAATTGGTTTGAGTTGTTCAGTATTTGTAGGGGCTTTTTATGGAGGTGCACATGCACACTCCATTGAATGTGCTGAATCGTGACAAGAAGATGGAGGGACTAGCAGATCTGTTTGTGTACTTTTTATAGCTGTTGGCCTGTTTTCATAGAAAGAGATGTCATATACGTCAGAGCCATCTGACATCATATATGTCAGAGCCATCTGATATCAATAAATTTACCCCTATTATGTCAAGGAATTTGTAGTTTGAAACGCAAAAGTACAGTTTTCCCTCATAATACTGATAAAGACTTGCGCCGCAGTGTTTGGATCTTGTTTTAAAACATAAGAAAGAAATAGGTGATTTTTTAAAAAATGGAGAAAAAACTTCTTGAAGCAAAAACTGAAAATTTGCTTTATCTTTAAGATAGCTTCTTCCAGAGTAGGAAATACTTTATGTGACTAGAAACCTTTGTAAGTGTCACGTAGTTCTCACTAACATTTTGAAATTGCTCTGCTGCAGTTGGAGTTGCATGTGAAAAAGTAGTTACACTCCTGACAGTTCCTGCAAATCTGCAAAGCTGCTATTATGACCTAGTTACAAAGAAGATATGTCATTGCCGTAATGTCATCCAATTTGTAAGTTTATAAGTAAAATACTGAACGCAGGTCGTTAGACCTCTATGTTCAGATCTATGCCGTCACAGCAAAAAAAGTGCATGCTTCCATTGTCTATAGATAGTATAATAGTCCTTTGACAAGGAAGGCTGCTCATGCTGCCTCTTGAGAGAGTAAATAGCACCTGTTAAAACATCATGACATTTACAATACAAGTATAATTGGACAGACATCTAAAGCCTAGGTAAAGACTAAGGTATAATACCGTACTCTATAATACGCGAATAAATGAATACTAGAAAAACACTAATACTTAATAGCCCCATGGCAGGGGGACTGGACAACACCATTACTAGAATATATAAATCCTAATAAACCTAAAAAAAATAACATATAACTCTTCTACAAAAATTGTAAAGTCATTTTGAGTAGCATATATGTACATATACGTAAGTTTGGCACATTAATGTAATATGGCACCCGATCTAGTCCAATAGTGGCACATCAGTTTATATACATTACTACACAGTCATAAATGAAACATCAAAAGTCTTATAGCATTCCAAGGCATTGGCTGCTCATACTGCCAGCACCTGGTCGTTAAGCCGTCTAGTTGAATTGGGGATCGAACTTCATAGGATGATCCTTCCAGTGCTTGTTGAGTCGGGCTTTGAAACTATTTAAACTTGGTGCTGCTATGACACTTTCCGGGAGACTATTCCATGGTGTAGCTGTTCTGTTTCTGAAGCTGTGTTTCCTAATGTCAAGACGAGACCTTTCTTGGAACAACTTCATGGAGTGGCCTCTTGACGTTCTAGGGGCACTGGTCAGTTTGGGCAATACGGCAGGGTCATACAATCTTATAGATCTCGATCATGTCTCCACGCAATCTTCGAAATCTTGAACTTGGTAGACTGAATCGTTTAAGGCGTTCCTGGTACGAGAGCCCTTGGAGGTCATTAACTTGTCTAGTCACATGCCTTTGAACGCTTTCCAGTCTCTTCATGTCTCCGATTAAGTATGGACTCCAGATGCATTGGCCATACTCTAGTACTGGGCGGACTAATGTTTTGTACAGGGCTTTGAAGGTTGTTGCATTCAAATCCTGGAAGGATCTTCGAATGATGCCCATGTTCCGGTTTGATTTTTTCGTAACATTAGCGATGTGAGTGTTGAACCTCAGCTTATTGTCAATAGTTATCCCTAGGTCTTTCTCTTCTGAGTAGGTGTCAATTGCGGCTGATTGGCTGCCTGCAGGCGTTAGTGTAAGAGGCAGATGTCTTGGATCAGGGGCAAGTCTAGATATGAATAGTCGCTTACATTTCGCTGGATGGAACTTGAGAAGCCAGACCATCTTTGTAGCATGTCGAGGTCAAGTTCAAGTTCTTTATTGGAAAATAATTACTTAGCAAAAATATATAAATCATGTACAATTATCAACAATCAAATTTTCCTTAGTCAAGATACAAAAAAAAATGTATATTTTGACGTATGATTAATATTACAAATATATTTTACGTTACATTGGCTAGAACTTCTAACAAACTAAACTAACACCTGTATAAAAAATAATATATCATATACTGAAAACAAAATAATAATAATCTTAATATATATTAAAAATAAATATAATTATATAAATTAAGAAAATTTAAAAAATAATAATGAAATTACAAAGTTACAATATCACTGCTAGTTATTACAAAAATCTAAATCATTAACAAGGAGGTACTTTTTCAGGTGTTTTTGTATAGTGAATAATGTAAAATTACTCATTATAACGTCAGAAAGAAAATTCCACACAATGACTCCCTTATATCTCAAACATCTTTGACAAAAACTACTTCTAAAAATGGGCAAGTGTAACTTATCGCGTAACCTAGTATTATGAGCATGATACTGGGAATTAGAAAGAAACATGTCATTAAAAATGTCAGGGCTTTCTCCTTTCTGCAATTTAAACATAAACAAGGCAACCTTAAGGACATAGATTTTGAAAATATCTAAAACTCCATATTTCAGGAGGAGGGGAATTGATGGCGTTCTAAGAGGTGAAAATGATATAATCCTTAAAGTTCTTTTTTGGAGTTTATGAATTGAAGCCAAGTTTGTAGAGGTCGTTTTGAATAGTGTCTTGTTCTCCCTCCTGGTCCTTACCTCAGCCTAGCCTAAACAACACAGTAGTGATTGTTGTATTCTACTCATTTCTTGCACTCCTGGCAGCAAAATCACACCTTGCTTTGGATCTTGGCATGGTGGGAAAGATCTTGTGCAAATATTTGATAAAAACAACAAAGTTTCTTGAAATTTAATATCTCATGTAAATCCACGGAACAGTAAACCTGAAATTCCTCCACAATTTTGTAACAATGCCAAAATGTTTGTGACCCAAAAATTTGAATTTTTGCCTGATTTTTGACATCAACAAAAACACCAGAAGTTGCAGAAAAATTAGAAAATCTTTGCCGTCAGATGGGCCCAAAAACTTGTTTGATGGATTTTTCACACCAATGTTCTGAACCTTGTCTTTCTGTCCGATCGAATTCACAGGCTTTTGATACTGAGGCCAGTGAAGGACAGATAAACCTGGTGCAGTCTGAGATAGGTAGATAGATAGAGAGTCCGTCCTAAACTCTTTATTTATTCATGATGATAAAAAACGAACTAATCCAAAGTTAACCCATCACATGTACAAGAGTATAATGTAATGTAGTGGGTTTACAGTCTGCATCTACGTCGTATAGACATACTCTGCCGACTTTACAATTACATCCTTGGCAGGCCAATCCAGATTCTTTCTCAACTCCCTGGGTAGGGATAGGGTAGAGTATTCAGCCTTGAACACGGGGTTAACTGCGGTGGCTTAACAGCTCATTCCAGTACCATCACTGTGGTTGCCTTATTGCCAAGTACCCATTGCACCTGGGTGGGGTGAGGCAGTGGTTTCAGGAGGATCTGCCCAACTCCTCCATGCCATGGCTGGGATTCGAACCCACGACCTGCGCGCGTGAGTCGAGCACCTTATCCACTACAGGGTGCGGCAAAAAAATTTGCACCACTTGAACATCTCTAGCAGATCTAACAGAAAATTGCTAAATTATGTTTTGAGTTATGGGATATCTAGCCAAACATATTAGGAGTTGCCTGGAAGTTAAATTAGTGTAAAATCAAAGTTAGAACTCTGGCTATTCTCAATAAGGTAGAGCCTCTGCAAAATCTTGCTTGCCCAAACCAAAAGAGGCTACAATAATTGGGCGACTGCTGGCCTACTGATCACTTCTGAAGGCCGTGAATTTTAAATCATAAGGTGGCTTAAAGAAAGAGAATAACTCCAGTGAATATTTGGCACAATAAGACCAGTTTCTGTGGTCAGGTGATCATTTTTGCATTGCTTGCTACTGATTACAGAATGATTCATCATCATTTCCATATAAGGGCAAAAAAATGAACACTAGGGTGTTACAGTTTTAATTGCGATCTATTCTTGCCAAGACAAACCCACTGTATGAGCCAACAATATAAAGCAGCTTGGTGGCTGAACAATATCGTTTCAGGCATGCTTTACTGAAGGTTTTTGATTGCATGGGTTCAAAACTTGGGAGATGAACACAAAATATTTCAAGTGGATCTTCATGAGCAAAATGCCCGATGGATGTAAATTAGATTAGATTATGGATTTTTTTGTCTCCAGCCTCAGTTTCTGTGCTGGGAAAGTAAAATATCTTGACATGATGGGGTGAATATGTATGTATAGGACCCCCACTCTCCCAGCTCATCAATCAAGCCTTGGGAGTACCAACAAATTGCCTCAGAGGGCTGCACTTACCAAATGTGTCTGTCTAAGTATTGATCAACTGCAATGTGATATTCTAAGAAGATTAGGAATAGTATGTTCTGCCAAAAGAAGCCTAGAGAGGTCATTAGTATTCGAGTTTATCGTCCAGTCCAAAATCAGACCTCAAAATTTCAAATTTTTTTTACATGGGCAAAAGTAGAAAGAGGTGTCTGAAGCACCCCCAGCTTTTCAATAGCTTGATTGAGTGCTGCAATTTGGGTATACTTGACAAAAACAAGATGCACCTGAAAAAATTGACGTACATTGTCTTTAGAAATAGAACGTGAAAAGTAATTCATAAAAATGAAAAATGCTTTGAGTAAGTAAATTCCGATATACATGGTTTGGTTGTGTCCAAATTTCATACTAATCGAAGCATTTGTTAGGAAATTATAGCAATTATAATTCATAGCTATTGCTGGTGCAAGTTTTTTTGCCGCACCCTGCAGGCCACGGCATCCACTAGTGTCCTTGATGTGCCTTGTGCACATCATGTTCTTAAACTGACGATAAAGGCTAATTTATCAGCAATTTTCAGACCAGTGCCAAATAGTGAAAAATCTGCCGACGGAGCTTTTATTTTCAACAAGCTCATCCTGATTCATTATTTCACCCAATTCATAGGAGGGTTAGCTCTCGGAATTGTCGCTATGACACGAGATGACCCTATTTAGCAGTCTTCGCTGCACAAGGTTCCTGTTCCACAAGTTCATATCACTAATGGCTGAGGTAGAATAGAAGATGCCAGTATTGTCAATGGAAGCATACAGGTTTCCTTGCATGTATCCTGGAGTGGTATTGCATTTGCAATATTTCCCTCCCCTAAGTGTCCTTGAACAAAGTTTAGGGTTTAAAAAAATGTACAAAAAATCCGTCAACATGGCGTTGTAGTATGTGGTCTCAGCTTCGATTTGATGTAAAGATCAAAAAAATCTGTAGGGAAAATTTTTAGAAAATTGAAATTAAAAATTTTTAGTTTTTCGCACCCTTGTTGCATGCAAAATATCAATTATAGATATATCAAATGGCATTGTAGTGTTATTGGAACATCATAATTTATGTAGTTAACATTAAGTTCTTCAATCAGGTTAAAAAAATAAAAGAAAAAGCATTTATTTCTAATTTTCACATCTTTTCCGACATTGAGGGGTGTTGCAAACTCAGTAAATCTTATAATGTGTCAAAATCAAATATGATCATGGCCATTTCGACTTTATTATTTATTGAACCAAAGAAAAGCTGCAAATGAACCACCAGGGTGTGAGAAAATGCCTTTTTAACTTCATTAGTGATGGAAAATGAGATTTTTTAGCATTTCACCAGCAATGTTTTTCAACTGGGATTCACAAAAACATCTGTAAAGTTATTGGATAATAAACAGCAAACACCTGTAGAAATACCTACTGCGGGCATCTGACAAGTGTATATCTTCACCACAACTTTCTATGTCAGTTGTATTTGATATCTAAGGAAATAATATTGAGAGAAGTATTTATTTATATCAATTTTAAAAAACATACGCAAGTGGCCTAATGGCCCTAAACAAAAATTTCAAATTTGAGGAATGGACATTGAGGCAGTCATGTTTCTTCAGATTATGATTAGAGGTATTGATGTTGATATGAAGAGATATACTTTGAAAGTGTTGCGACATACATCTCAAAATATGGATATAGAAATGCTAAGAAAATGTCTTTTCATTGGCTACATTGCTACAATGTTCTGCTACTTAACTAATGCAGTCGATGAATTAGGCAAATTATGCAGGTTAAGCTGATTGGACTCTAAATGGGTTCGTAGAATGCAGATAATAGTCTAGCAAGTTGTAACACCTTCAGAATGTGATATTCCTTTAAAAACCACTTAATCATAATTTTGACTTTTGTCCACTGTATATATAAGCACCAGAGTGGGAAAGGAAAGTATTTCTATGTTAAGATTATCATTTTAAGTATTCTTTAATGGATATTTTGCATGCAACAAGGGTGTGAAAAACTAAAATTTTTTAATTTCAATTTTCTCAAAATTTTCCCAACAGATTTTTTTAATCTTTTCGAAGCTGAGACCACATACTACAACGCTGTGTTGACAGATTGTTTGTACATTTTTTAACCCTAAACTTCGTTCAAGGACACTGTGTCCCATGTAGAATAAGCATGAAGAAATATTTGTGTATATAATGTGTCTGTATGGAATGATGTACATTAAATTTTAGTTACATAAGACTTGCTCACATATTTATTGGTACAGCCTGGCTAGTTGACTTAATTGCATTTATGTTTTTGTTATGATTTCCCTTTTTATTTGTTAATTATCATGTTATTGTGTTTTAATTGAAAAGTCTGTGACTTTACCATCTTCTTTAAATGTCTGAGTGTTATTTATACTGACCTATTTTTCTGAGGCAGCACGGAGAGTGAATCATGTTCCATAACAATATTATCAGCTTAATTAAAATAATATCTCAACTCCACACCGTGTTTCTCATGGCTTACTCTCATCTACTGTAATACTCTAGCTAAGAATTAAGAATAAATTGAAACTTCACAGGAAATATTGTCATTATCGACGTTTCTATAATGTCTTGAAATTATTACCAAAAACTGATTATCCCAATAGCCTGGAGATTTTGTCCTGGCATAAAATTGAATATGAAGTGTTTATATGATTGAATGGATTTGTGTTGTTGAGCCTTGTTTATTTGCTTTGTTACATCCCTATGGTATGAAAATTGTAAATATAAATGAATGCTTTATTTGTTTGAAAGATTAAAAATTTATAAAACTTTACTATAAAACATGTGATACCTCTTGATATTGAAAGTTTAAACTTTTTCATCCAAGCATTTATTTTATCCTCACCTGGCAGCATTCGAAATTGTACCTGAAGCCTTATTGACTTACTCATGATTGTAAATGAGGGGAAGGGCAGGTTTGTGGATACATTTTTCAGAAAAGTTTGCCTGCAAGGTAAACAGAGGATTTTTGAGGAATAATAAAGAGCCTAGTCTTTAAAGAGTAATTATAGAAAAATAAGTATATTTCAGTAGTACCAAGTACCAATTTTTCATGGAGGTGTGTATACACATCTCCATTTATGCAGTCACAATGAGAAAATGAGAAAGTTTTGGCGGGAAATTTGAAATTTGAGCATTTTCGAATGTTTTTTGGGCCCTGTCTTGACAATTTTGGTTGGAGATGTTGGCAGTCAAGAATGCACCTTAGCTTGATTATAGAGCAAGCATCTGGCATAGGAATGAACAGCAGGTATGTTGTTATGTGGACGTGACTTCGTTTTTAGTTTTTATCTTGCTTGGATCCACTGCGGGCAGCATCACACATTGTGTATTGGCCACTGTGCCTAAACCATTGCACTTGTGTATGTGATATTTGGCACAGGAATGGGTTTTATAGTATTTATGTGTTTTTTGGTGTTCATATATAGGCACAGTTTACAGTCTTTAAATATAAAATATTGGAAATTAAAAAAAAAAATTTTTTTTCCGTTTCCGTAGCAGAATTCCGAAACGGTTGTACCTATGAACATTAAAATCTGCCATATTATGCATTAGATACTCTTAATGTGCCTTTTTGAAATCTAAATGCTCTTAGAAAAATTAATAACAGCAAATTCAGTAAAAATGTTTAAAAACTTCTTTTTTTTTCAATGATTCATGATTCAGTCAATTTTGGAGTTAGACCTCTGAAATTTTGCATTTAGATGTCAAAATTATACCTCTTTAAATTACTTAACGCATTTGGAGGGCCATTCTTGTGAAATTTTCAGTAAACCAAAAAACTGAAAAAGAAATTAGGATGTCTGATATTTTTCTCGAATTTGGGTTTCTCGCAAATTAATGGTAATAAATACATTGGTTAACTTCACCAAATATTATAGTTAAACGTATTAAGAAGTAACTGTTATAGCCATACATAGTTTTAAAAAATAAATTGTGTTTGTCAGAGGCCATGGGATGTCAGTGGAGATCAGTAATTGTTGTATCCAGTGTTCCATACTGAGACAACTAATTCGATTAGTGCATAGATTATGTCTAAGATTCCCAGTCTCCTTATCTCATTATCATATGATAGTCGCCAAAATGTAGCTCTTTCCACAAAAAGGAGGTTGAGCTGCCTGGCTGATCACACATTTCCATACATCAACTTGGCTCTGATTAGTCCAGAAGTTGTCTATTCTCAACAAATGCCATAAGATCTTTTTTAAAAGGTGGTTCTGGGACAATAATATTTATTGTGCCTGTATCCCATACAGCAGAAATAGAATATAGGATATGATGGCTTCAGATATATATGTATATGTTAAAGGTATTTTTTAAAATTGAAAATATTGGATTTTAGTGTGATAAGTCAGTCTACTTTGAAGGTTTCTGTGGGACACAAAATTTTGTGCAACAGCATTTGATCCAATTCTCTGCTTCTGTTTTAGTTTTGCATGTCAGTAACATTGTAAACGAATATCATTAAGTCGTGGCCCATATTGCAAGTGTGATAGCATTTATAAAATGGAAGATTTTTTACATATTTGCCGGATTCGGGGGATGTGAACTTCGACAACACACCACCTCCATTTTGAACCCCTGGGTTCTTGTTATCTGTGAAGGTAAAATGCATTTGATGTAATGAATAGACATCTAGGGCTAGTCTTCAAAATTACTAATTGTGACAACTTAATGTGACTTATTACTAAGCTGGAATACGATAGCAAAACGGACAGGACCTGCATGGGAACAGAAGTAATAATCAAGGCGGTAGCCCGTCTGGATCGATTCATCATTGATAAAATCACTGATTTAAATCAGGATTTAAATCAAACGATTTAAATCAAGCAATTCTTGAGTAGGGGAGACCGGGGCACGTTGGACCTCGGGGCACGTTGGACCATTGTCAATATTTTTTTAATAAAACATGCGCAGTTATCCAAATCCCTGATGAAGAGACCTTTAGTGACATGCGCTGCTGCAGCATTCAAAGGGAATGTTGTGGTTCTTCGTGCCGTGAACAAAATGCAAAGGGCCGAACCATGCAATCTGGGCTCACGGTCATTTATGACCTTATGTCATTTATGACCTTAGGTAGCTAGTACTGACTTCTGTAATCTGATTGGTGGAGACAACTATGTAATGCTATGTGGATAGAAACGAGTCTGGAACCATGTGGTTCTCGTGTTTTCCACTAGGGTGACAGGCTCCATAGCCATCTAGCGTGCAGAATTTGTACTGGCGCCAGTGGTTTTGGTTTTTTATGCTTTGCTGTAAGTTGGACCACCTCCTCCAGCATGCATTGGAGTCGGCATCTAGCAATCTTGGTGAAGGGCCCGGATGTGTCAGGATCCTGACATGATGCTGATTGGTCAATCTAATCACATGACCCAGCCATCCAATCAGATATTGATGGCCTATAGACATATCCCTAGATGCAATGTGGTAATTAAGCAATCACATCGTAGGAATGCCTGCTAAGTGCCAGTCTTGTTTACACAGACTGTAGAACCAGTGCTAGCTTTGCTTGGAAGTTGGATCTCGAACACAGAAGATGGTGTTTGGTTTGCCCATCATCCCAAGTCATGTGGAGGATGGGTTTGCCACGTTGATTTGTATGAACCAAATAAAGTTTTGACTTCAATAGAAAAAAAGAAAGTGCAAGCACTTTAAGAGTTGCTTGTAGATAGAATATCTATAAAGATCTATTTGCTTATTTATTTTTCTGTAAGGATCTATCTATCTATCTATCTATCTTCCGTCCTTCCTTCCTCCCTCTCTCCCTTCCTTTCTCCCTTCCTTTCTCCCTTCCTTTCTCCCTTCCTTTCTCCCTTCCTTTCTCCTTTCCTTTCTCCCTCTCTTCCTTGCATCCTCCCTCCCTCTCTTTCTCCCCCTCTTCCTCCCTCCCTCCATCCCTTTCTTTCTCCCTCTCTTCCTTTCTCCCGCTCTCCCTTCTTCCTTCCTTTCATTCTGCCTTCCTTCCTTCCTTTCTTCCTTTCTTTCTTCCTTATTTCCTTCCTTCCTTCATTCCTTATATTGAATTTGTAAACACTGGATCTGGCTGCTGCTGCTGTTGCTATCACTGCAGCTAGACATTTGAAATTCCAGCCAAAAACGAACATTTTAGTTTCGTAAATAAACATAGGCTGCGCGGCAGCATACCCTCGGCTAATCAGCGGCTATTACGCAGGCTGTGGAATTGGGGGGCTTTTGGGGGTAGGGTTGCACGAAAGTTTATGGTCGATTTCTGTGAATTTTCTATGACCTGATTTTTGATTTTGCATGACCGAAATTGTCCAAAGTAACAGAATTGGTGCAGGCCTATATGGGCCATTCTCAAATTTCGGGACAAAATGCCCTGGAAAATGTGGTAACGGAGGGGACCTTTGATACAAAAAACCTGCTTTTTGAGCAATTTAAAAATTGAAAAAAAATGAAAAAAATTATGTAAGTCTTATTTTCAGAAGTACTTCATCTCAGATCAATCGTTTTTTTAATTAAATATTGATTTTTTGTGGTAACGGAGTGGACAGGAATGGGTAACGGAGTGGACTGGAACTGTTTAGTTTTCTCTTAATAGTGCATTCTATTTGGGAGATAAAAAGTTTTGATTGCATTCTATTGAATCCTGTCACCCTCAGCAATATATACATAAAATTTCTTTGAAACTGGTAAGCTCGGAATTGGAGGTAATGGAGTGGACATTTTAGTGGGACCAAAAAAGGTTCCAATGAAAATTATGCCTTAACTTGTTGAATACCTGTTTAATGAAAATCTGCAAAGCTGTGGTAGTTTCGAGCATGTGCATTTTACGACATTGAGTGGAAATTGCTCATTAAAAACAACAGCGAGCCGAGCTATGCCTGGTAACGGAGTGGACTAAAAAATTAACATAAACTAGTGACAAGTCTTTTACATCAATTAATTTAATGAAATGAAACAAGAAAAAAGTTAAATATGATGTATATGGGTAAGGCCACGAAGTTGAGGCATTTGAGGTGCTAAAAGTGTCCTCTAAATTCAGAGCTGGCTGGCTGAAACGGATTTTGATAAAAGCTTAACTGAATGAATGCAGGACTAAGCATGCATATTAGACTAAACTGTGTAAAAATTTGAGGTTGATACCACAAAAACTAAAGGCACAGGACAACTTTTTTGTCATGGAAACAGGCCAAAAATGTGTTCGTTTATTGACATGGTCAAAAGAGGACTTTACTGTCTTTAGGAAACCCTCTGTTATGTCATTTTTAACTGAATGAGGCCTTTGTACCTTTCTGTACTATGAAACTGCTTGTATGCCGACTGCTTATCATCATCAAGTTTGTTTTGAGTGAGGTGATCAACATATTGCTTGATGATGGCACTTTCAATAAGTTTACCAAGAAAAGAGAGGTTAGAGACAGGACGATAGTTCTTTTTTTGTCAATTCAAGGCCCGCCTTCTTCAACAGAGGTTTTACAAGTGCATGCTTTAAATCAAGAGGCATTTCTCCAAGAGTGAGTGACAGATTGACAATCTTTGTTATAATAGGAAGGAATGCATCAATGCATTCAAGCAGTAGCCATGTGGGCATGGGATCAAGTTGACAGTGTTTTACTGGCATATCAGAGACAAGTTTCTTCACTTCCACTTGTGATAGAGCTTTGAATTGATATAGCTTGGGCCTAGAATTCACTTGGGCATCAGTTGTCTTCTTTGGATAGGAGTCCAGTTTTGATCTGATTGTTTTGATCTTTTCGTCAAACTAACTGTTGAAGTAATTTGCCAGGTTTTTAGCTCGTCTGTTTTCTTCGAAAACGAAGAGCTATTGTCATCACTCGATCGGCGTCGTCGTCGTCCTCGTTGTCCCGGTTAAAGTTTTTGTAAGTGTCCATTTGTGACCTTAGTTTTCAACATAGAGTTATGAAATTTGGTACAGGTATGGGGCTATGGGTATGGATCGGGACCATATCGAGAAATCCAAGATGGCTGCCATTTTGTGGCGGCCATTTTGGCAGCCATCTTTCTTCATTCTTGAACTGCCCATTGTGACCTTAATATTTCACTTACATTTATGAAATTTGGTACAGGTATGGGCCTCTGGGTATGGATCGGGAACATGTCAAGAAATCCAAGATGGCGACCATTTTGTGGCGGCCATTTTGTCAGACATCTTTCTTCATTCTTTAACCTGCCCATTGTAACCTTAATATTTCACTTACAGTTACAAGATGTGGTACAGGTATTGGCCTGTGGGTATGGATCAGGAACATGTTGAGAAATCAAAGATGGCGGCCATTTTGGCAGCCATCTTTCTTCATTTCTTGAACTGGCCATAGTGTCCTCAATATTGCGCTTAGAGTTATGAAGTTTGGTACAGGTATGGGCCTGTTGGTATCAATTGGGAACATGTTGAGAAATCCAAGATGGCGGCCATTTTGTGGTGGCCATTTTGGCAGCCATCTTTCTTCATTCTTGAACTGCCTATTGTGCCCTTAATATTTCACTTACAGTTATGAAATTTGGTACAGGTATTGGGCTGTGGGTATTGATAAGGAACATGTTGAGAAATCCAAGATGGCCGCCATTTTGGCTGCCATCTTTCTTCATTTCTTGAGCTGCCCATTGTGAACTCAATATTTCGCTTAGAGTAATGAAATTTGGTACAAGTATGGGTTTGAGGGTATTGATCAGCCACATGTTGAGAAATCCAAGATGGCGGCCATTTTGTGGCGGCCATTTTGGCAGCCATCTTTCTTTATTCTTGACCTGCCCATTGTGATCTCAATATTTCGCTAAGAGTTATGAAATTCGGTACAGGTATTGGCCTACGTGTATCGATCGGGCAATTTTGAGAATCCAAGTTGGTGGCCATTTTGTAGAGGCAATTCCTGTTTTCTGTTAAGGCTAGAATTGAGAAGTTTGAACATTGCTTTCGAATTTCCCTTTGTGGCTTGAATCTTGGACTTAAGGTCATCAAACTTAAGTTTATGTAGCATTTCATTGAATTCATTTCATTTTCTTTGAAATGATTCCAGTCTTTTTGAAGTCCAGTTCGCCTCCATAATCTTTCTGCCTTTCTCTTAGCTGTTTTGAGGGGCTTTATGTCTTGATTTGTAAATGGATTGGGTTTGCGCAAAGTCACCAGTTTCTTTTTCAAAGGGGCATGTTTGTCAAAAATGTCTTGAGTCGAGTTGTAAAGAGCCACAAGGTTCCTCAAGTAGACTGATCGATCGCCATGTTGTACTTTTTGTGAAAGATGTTGCTCTATGTCCTTTCTGAATTCCGATATAATAGATTTATACTCCTTGCGGAAGGAAATTTCCTTTTGAGGATTGTTTCCTTTTTTAACTTCAATATCGAAAAGCACACAATTGTGGTCTGAGAGCAGATCACTGACCACACATCCTGTCAGAGATGTGGTTGAGTTTGTTATAACAAGATCAAGTATGTTTCCATCCTTGTGTGTTGGCGATGATACATGTTGTACCATGTCAAACATTTCAAAAGTTGTTGATTTTAATAACTTTGGCATCATTAGGCTTATTTAAGTGGCAGTTGAAATCCCCGGTAATAACAGTTTCATGGTTGTACCATTGATAGTGTGAGAGAAAATTTGTAAATTAGGTGAAAAATTCAGATAGGCTGTATTTATTCTTGCTGGAGGGTTCAGGCCTGTACACAAGAAGAATAGTGATTTTTCCACCATTTATTTGCAACTCTACTTCCATGTGTTCGAAAGTCTTTGTAATCATGCTTTCCTTTTTGGTTGCTTTTATGCCTGTTTTCACAATGCAACCTACACCGCCTCCGGGTCTAGACGTACGAGGTGTGCTTAAATAGAAACATTCTCCGTTTCTTTCCAATTCCCCAATTTCCACTTGGTCATTGGCTTTTAGCCAGGTTTCAGTGAACAGAAATATGTCCAAATCAAATTCATCTCTGAAATCCTTCACACACTCAGTTTTTTGCCTCAAACTCTTGAGCATTCCATACTGAAGCCTTGAGTAAATGGATAGTTGTGTTTTTAGAGATCTTCTTAACAAAATCAGGTTGCGTGCTTCGGTCTGTGAATCTTTTATTTGCTAAGTTTGTGGGTACCATTTTATGTTAATTCCTAGTTTCATATAAGCCAGTGCGTACCACATCTGAATGAAGCCTAGTGTATTGAGGCATATTGAAGGAGGTAATTGAGCAACTAGAGATGTACCGTTTTTGTAGGGACCATCTCAGATCTGTGTTGCATACTCCAAATTAGGAAGTAATTGACATTGAAGGTCCCTTACTATTGGGACAAAAATAATCAGCCGAGTGCTATGTGTCATCAATTTATGTGTACTGCAGTGGTGTTCTACTTGAGGGTACACGTTCTTATTGAGTTGTGGACAGCGTTCTTATTGAGTTGTGGACAGCGTTCTTATTGAGTTATGGACAGCGTTCTTATTGAGTTGTGGACAGCGTTCTTATTGAGTTGTGGACATGTTCTAATGGAGTGTTTATGAGTGTCAAAATACTCAAATATTCAACTTCTCAAAACTGCTCTAATGTTCATAAACACATGGAAAGGGTAACAATCCAAATATGCAAGTCTGAATTAATTGTTATAGAAATGTGTTTGAAGAACCTCATATTTAATACTAGGTCCCTACAATTCTTTTTTTAAAAAGAATTTCTTGTTATTTTTTGTAAGGCAATAATTTGGCTTGGTCTACAAAGCCTGCAAGTGCTGCGAATGGGCAACACAAGTAAGCGCGTAATCTAAGCAGGTTATCGAGGCTCACAAGTGCTACGAATAGACAACACATGTGAGCAAGTAATCGAGGCAAGTAATCGTGGCCTACAAGTGTTACGAATGGGCAATACAAGTAAGCGAGTAATCGAGGCAAGTATCGAGGCCAAAAAGTGCTACAAATGGGCAACACAAGTAAGCGAGTAATCGAGGCACGTAATCAAGGCCTACAAGTGCTAGGAACAGGCAACACAAGTAAGCAAGTAATCGAGGTAAGTAATTGAGGCCTACAAGTGTTACGAACAGGCAACACAAGTAAGCAAGTAATCGAGGTAAGTAATCAAGGCTTACAAGTGTTACGAATGGGCAACACAAGTAAGCGAGTAAACGAGGCAAGTAATCGAGGCCTACAAGTGCTACGAACAGGCAACACAAGTAAGCGAGTAATCGAGGCCTACAAGTGTTACAAATGGGCAACACAAGTTAGCAAGTAATCGAGGTAGGTAATCGAGGCCTACAAGTGTTACGAACAGGCAACACAAGTAAGCAAGTAACCGAGGTAGGTAATCAATGCCTACAAGTGCTACGAACAGGCAACACAAGTAAGCACGTAATCGAGGTAGGTAATCGAGGCCTACAAGTGTTACGAACAGGCAACACAAGTAAGCAAGTAATCGAGGTAGGTAATCGAGGCCTACAAGTGCTACGAACAGGCAACACAAGTAAGCAAGTAATCGAGGTAAAATCAAGGCCTACAAGTGTTATGAATGGGCAACACAAGTAAGCAAGTAATCGAGGCAAGTAATCATGGCCTACAAGTGCTACGAACATGCAACACAAGTAAGCAAGTAATCGAGGTAAAAACGAGGCCTACAAGTGTTACAAATGGGCAACACAAGTAAGCAAGTAATCGAGGCAAGTAATCCAGGCCTTCAAATGCTACGAACAGGCGACACAAGTAAGCAAGTAATTGAGGTAAGTAATCGAGGTCTACAAGTGTTACGAATGGGAAACACAAGTAAGCAGGCAATCGAGGCAAGTGATCGAGGCCTACAAGTGTTACGAATAGGCAACACAAGTAAGCGAGTAATCGAGTAAATTTATTAAGGCCTAAAAGTTGTAGAAATTATTTTTTGGTCCCACTGAAATGTCCACTCCGTTACCTCCAATTCCGAGCTTACCAGTGATACCTTTTCAAAGAAATTTTATGTATATATTGCTGAGGGTGACAGGATTCAATAGAATGCAATCAAAACTTTTTATCTCCCAAGTAGAAACAACTATTAAGAGAAAACCAAACCATTCCTGTCCACTCCGTTACCATTCTTGTCTACTCCGTTACCATTCCTGTCCACTCCGTTACCACAAAAAATCAATATTTAATTAAAAATACGATTGATCTCAGATGAAGTACTTCATATATATATTTTTTTTCTATTTTTAAATTGCTCAAAATGCAGATTTTTTGCATCAAAAGTCCCCTCCGTTACCACATTTTCCGGGGCATTTTGTCCCGAAATTTGAGAATGGCCCATTTATGAAAAGCATGATTTGCAAATGTATGTGTTTGTATGTAAATGTTTAGAAATATAAATTTTAAAGTATAAAAGGCGAATCACAGCATAAATAAAATAAAGTAGAATTAATTCCATCACTAGTTAAAAACTGTTCAGTCTGTATGTTCGACTCAGCATTTCAGTGTGCTGAATTTGCTTAAACCGTTTAAAAAATTGCAATCAAAATTTCTTAAATTTAGAAGCAGTAAAATCAAACCTTTAGCCACTAGTTGCATGAACTTGACATGTATGGTAAATAGAGTTAGTGAGTTACTGCGTTTCAAAGTTTCTAGGTCTTCGTATTTTCAGTTGAGAAATTCAAATATTTCCATCTTGTGCAGAAAGTGTGAATCCGTTTATCGGATTATGTGAAACTTTAAAAAAGTTGGGAATAAACGTTACCACATAGAACAACAAAAAATATGCTTCTGCATTAGATCTTGTCTAAATTACTAATTACTGGCCATCATGCTATCTGAGGAAAAATTAAGAAAACCATAACCAGTCAAGGAAATTACCATCTGGTCAAGACGAGAAATGTCTTCAGCCCCACATGACACCCTAGCACTGTCATGACCCTCTCATGACCCTCTCAAAGTGTCATAGCCCAGCCATGACTTTGGCTGTGCTCAAAATTACCTTTGACAGGCTATTACAAATAACTGCTGCTACTATCACTTCCAAACCTTCCAATACCTTTTTTGTGCACAGTTTGCATTTTTCATGGTGCAGTTTCACTTATCATTTGTGTGATTTTACAATTTCTCAAATCATCCCAGTTAGAGCCAAAACTAATTGGATTGGCCTGAGGTGAACGGCACTAATGTTGCACAAGTTTTTTTGTTTTGTGACGGCATCATTGTAATTTGCATGAAGAGAAGTCACAAATACATTTAGTAAGGGCCTAGCCTCAACGAATGATCCTGCTGCTATCTGGACAATTCTGTGAGTCTCCTTCAAACATCTCTGCATTTCCAAACTTCTTCTTCTTCCACGTGAGAGCTGGGTTCATGTGTTGAACCTTCAAGCTCTGCAGGACTACACATGTGTGCATGAACAACACATAACACAGCCTATAAAAATGTGGTCCTAATGGTTAAAATCAGTGCGTATGTATAACAACATTTTACGAGCTGATGAAGGTTGTGTCCGTTGTCCATGCATGTGCTTAATCCCCACTTACAGGCTTTGTCTCTGTGTGAAGCTGGCCAAGTGATCCAGACATTCTACTTCAGTATCAATTATTTGTCCTTGGAGACCATTACAGTTTGTGGCACATATGACAGCTAGTGCTTCTGACCTTTGTGGAAATTCACTTTTTGTGTGTATTTTTCAATTTCGTGATTTCTCTAGGCCCTGGCCATTCCACATGCCGTTTTTTGATAATTTGAATAAATGCAATGTGCCTGAAAGTAGACATACACACCATGTACGTGAACAGCTAATAACTGGTATTCAGGCAGAAGGCCATCATTACCTTCTGAGTTATTAAGGTCGGTAGCCACCGGCCTTCATGTACATATATGAGGGCCCTGACGTCTGGTGTCCACTTGCTTGATACCTAAATCGTATGGGAGATGATTTCACCTTGCATAGGGTCCTAAGTGGTCCCAAACTGTGTGAAATAGCTGTCCCATGTAAGGAACTGGCCTCCTATTCTTTGGCAAGGCTGTACAGGGCCATTTCATGGAGATATTGCCAAAATAGTGGACGGGTTAAGTGCAAAATATAGGCCTTTGACTTCAAGTCATGATGCAAAGGTCCCCTTTGGCAGAGATGTTCCTTGGGTCAAAACAAAAGATTTTATCCTGAGACACACGCTATATCTCAGATTCAAGATGGCTGCAGGCGGCCATTTGAATTTTGCCGCAAATCTCACAAGTTTACTAATTTTGATCACAAATTAAAGTGTGACACATCAATTTCAGCCAAAATAAGTGCACCATGACCTTTGACATAGTCATAACTATGATATAATGAATTTCAAGATGGCCGCCGGCTGCCATTTTGAATTTGTGTGGCAAAGATCCACAATAAATGGGTAAAGTTTAGGATGACTTCAGGTTATCATGCAAATGTCCGCTTCGGAATGAAATTCATTCGGTAAATACTCATTTTAAACGTTGAACCCCAAAACACACGTTTGATGACCTTTTCCAAGATGGACGCCAGCAGCCATCGGAGATTTCGTAGATTTGTGTGTTATAAAAGTTTATTGCAACAACGAATGCATTACTATCGAGTATCGACTCTCTGTAATGTGATTGTCCTCACTGAGTTGATTTATAATCCATTACAATATAGATATACAAATGATTCTAAATGATGCATTGAGCTCATTTCAAGATGGCGGCTGATGGCCATCTTGATATTTTCCTGTAAATTTATAAATCATGAACTATTTGTCCCAGAATTAAGTGTAATACCTCTTTTTGATGTATTTTTGAATGACAAGTACACTTTTTAACTTAAACAAGTAAAATTACCTTTTTGCAAATAGGCAGCCAATGGCTATGGGCTATCTGAGGAATGTTTGTTTGGTTTTTCAATCAATAGCTTCACTAGATTTCATACAAATATTTTCTCAGCCAGGCTTTTCTTTGGGAGGACGGATGTGCAGATGTTACTGCGGAGAATTGAGGTCCATAGAGCTCAAGACTTTTGGCAGGGAGTGTGGGGCCTCTTTAAGCCCCAAGAAGGCAACTAAATTCAAACAATCTGAGATGTGGTCTGAAAATTCCAGAATCCAGAGGGTGTAAATTTGATGAAAGTCCCAAAGAACTTCAACTCAGTACCATTTTAAACTATCGAAGTCACAATGTAAATGCCCCGAATGCTGAAATCTCTTGGTTTCACGAGAAAGACAGATAGATATGAATTTAATACATAGATATATGAGTGCTCATTATTTGCCAGGAGATTGGACTATACTGTTATGGAGGGGATAGTAGGGATTCTGTGTGGAAGTTGGGATGGAAACCATGGACAGGGATGGACAGAAAAGGGAACATTAAGTACTCAGTAGAGTAAGATTTACAGAGGCAGTTAGAAGACTTTACACAGGGCTGATACAAGAATAATATGGGGGGGGGGACCAATGAGGCATGATAGGGGGAGGCATCAGCCTGGTAGGAGGCAGTGAGGAAGGACAGAACAACTATTAACAATGTCTAGGAGGAGGCAAGAGCTGGGGGAAAGCAGAATGGTAGAAAACAGGGTGCAAGGAGGCAGAGAGGGAGAATGCAAATTCTAGGGGAGCAGAGAAGGAGGAGCGAAGATCTATTGGGGAGGAGGCATAAAAAAATGCAGGGGAAAAGAGGAGGCAGAGATGGGGAAGGCAAATGCTAGGGAGGAGCATAGTTGGAGGAAAGAACCTTTGTAGAGCAGGCCTGGGGGAGAGAAGAACTATTGGGGAGGAGGCAAACATGGAGGGGCAAAGAGGAGGAAGAGATGGAGAAGGCAAGTGGGAGCAGAGATGGGAGAGAGAAGAACTACAGTATATTTAGGAGGATGCAAGGAATGGAGAGACCAAGATGCGGTAGAGATGGAGAAGGCAGATGCTAGGAAGGAGCAGAGATGGAGGAGAGAAGAACTACAGTGTGTTGGGGAGGATGCAAGAAATGGAGGGGCCAAGAGGAGACAGAGATGGAGTTCTAAGGCAAATGCTGGGGAGGAGCAGAGATGGAGGGGAGAAGAACTGTGGGGAAGGAGGCAAGAAATTGAGGGACATAGA
This sequence comes from Platynereis dumerilii, assembly GCA_026936325.1. NCBI lineage: Eukaryota > Metazoa > Annelida > Polychaeta > Phyllodocida > Nereididae > Platynereis > Platynereis dumerilii. The sequence continues at coordinate 6,672,963 of JAPTHN010000019.1, read as the reverse complement.
GGAGGCATAGATGGAGGAGAGAAAGACAGTTTGGGAGGGGGCAACCAAACGGAGGGGCTATGAGGAGGCAGAGATAGAGAAGGCAAATGCTAGGGAGGAGCAGAGATGGAGGAGAGAAGAACTGCTGGGAAGGAGGCAAGAAATTGAAGGGTATGGAGGAGGAGAGAAAGACAATTGGGGCAGAGGTAAACAAATGGAGGGTAAATGAGGAGGTCGATATTAAGAGGGCAAATGTATGGGAGGAGCAGAGATGGAAGACAGAACTATCCAGAGGAGGCAGGAAGTGGAGCCCTGGGCAAAGAGGAGGCAAGATGTCAGGAAGAGGGAAGAGCCATTGAGAAGGCAAGAGCAAGGCAGATACAGAAGAGAGAATGCAGTCTGAGCGAGAAAGGTGACTAGATAATGAGAAGGTGGAGAAGGTATATGATGGGCAGAAGATATTTTGAGATGGAGGTCAGAGCTTGGGAAGAGGCACAAAGGGAAATGAGAGAGGGGAGATACATATTCTAGGAAGAGGTAGAGTAGAAGCTATTACTAGGGAGGCCCATGAGACAGAGTTAATGCAGAGAGGAAGGAGGCATTGATGGACAATATAAGAGCTTAGTGGGAAGGAAGGGGAGGCATAGCTCAAGAACCATATTCATTCATGTCTGACTGTATGTATCTGATGTACTATTAGGAGTTCTATGGGTCAAATTCACCTCTTTGGTTTTGTTGGTCTGACAAATAAAACCTAACACATCTGAAGCCGTTATTTTAGTTCCTTTACTACACAATGCCTTATTATATTCTGTGCATACAATGCCATACATCATATCCAACGTTCATTTAATATGGGAGAAAAATCAGATAAGCAGCCAGCCTTTAACATTTTAATTATAATCTGAAAAAATTGCTTTTGCCAAAAAAAAATATCTGAGCGAAATCCAGTAAACATATATATATAAAATACCCCAACTGAGTATTAAACTATTTAACAGGTAGCTCCTACCTTTTGTTATCCATCTTTGAAAGAGTTATTTTGCAATTTTGGGTTTACAGAAATATCTCTCATTCATAATTGTATGAAAAAGAGGTATTGCACTTAATTCTAAGACAAACAGTTCATGGTTTACAAATTTACAAGGGTATATCAAGATGGCTGATGGTGGCCATCTTGAAATGAATCAAGTGCATCCTGTAGCATAATTTATCATATTTGAAGTAAATGAATTTGGTAAGGGTAAACAGTACTAAACACATTACAGTAAGCTCATAGTCTGACTTGATGCATTCATTATATTGCAATAAATAACTTGAATAATGCTAATTAACTATTAAAGCCAAGATGGCCGCTGGCAGCCATCTTGTAAATAATGATTATATTCTGTGTCTGGGAGAGATATATAAAATTGGTATTTACCCAACAAGCTGTCACACCAAAGAGGACATTTGTATGATAACCTGAAGTCATCCTGCACTTTACTCGTCCACTGCTTATTTACTCGTCCACTGCTTATCTTGGCCACACAAATTCAAAATGGCAGCCGGCGGCCATCTTGAAATTCATTATATCATAGTTATGACTATTTCAAAGGCCATGGTACCCTTATTTTGGCCGAAATTGGCGTGCCACACTTTAATTTGTGATCAAAACTAGCAAACTTGTGAGATTTGCGGTAAAATTCAAAATGGCCGCCGGCAGCCATCTTGAATCTGAGATATAGCGTGTGTCTCAGGATAAAATCTTTTGTTTTGACCCAAGGAACATCTCTGCCAAAGGGGACCTTTGCATCATGACTTGAAGTCACCATGCACTTAACCCGTCCACTAAAAGAAATGCCATAATACGATGGATAAATACTGCCCTAGGCAATGAGCAATTGGGTCAATTGTTGGTACCCCCCCCCCCACTTCTCTAATGCTTTAAGTGACCTCTAGAGGCACTGTTAAGAAGCAAAAACTCCACAGAATTTTGTGGACATATGTTGTTGGATATGTGTGGATAGAATTTGGTGGATAGAAGTTGGTTGATAGAAGTGGATCAATAGAATAAATCCTATATTAAAGTGGTTGGATATATGTGAGTGGATGGAAGTGGATTCAGAGAAGTTGGGTGGATTGGAGTCGGGGTGGATAAGAGTCATGAATAGGAGTCAGGGTGGATAAGAGTCATGAATATTAGTCGGGGTTGGATAGGAGCCATGAATAAGAGTCGGGTTTGGATAGGAGTCATGAATAAGAGTCGGGGTGGATAGGAGTCATGAATAGGAGTCGGGGGTGGATAGGTGTCATGAATAGGAGTCGGGGGTGGATAGGAGTCATGAATAGGAGTCGGGGGTGGATAGGAGTCATGAATAGGAGTCGGGGGTGGATAGGAGTCATGAATAGGAGTCGGGTTTGGATAGGAGTCATGAATAGGAGTCGGGGTGGATAGGAGTCATGAATAGGAGTCGGGGGTGGATAGGAGTCATGAATAGGAGTCGGGGTGGATAGGAGTCATGAATAGGAGTCGGGGGTGGATAGGAGTCATGAATAGGAGTCAGGGTGGATAGGAGTCATGAATAGGAGTCGGGGTGGATATGAGTCATGAATAGGAGTCGGGGTGGATAGGAGTCATGAATAGGAGTCGGGGGTGGATAGGAGTCATGAATAGGAGTCGGGGGTGGATAGGAGTCATGAATAGGAGTCGGGGGTGGGTAGGAGTCATGAATAGGAGTCGGGGGTTGGGTAGGAGTCATGAATAGGAGTCGGGGGTGGATAGGAGTCCTGAATAGGAGTCGGGGGTGGATAGGAGTCCTGAATAGGAGTCGGGGGTGGATAGGAGTCATGAATAGGAGTCGGGGTGGATAGGAGTCATGAATAGGAGTCGGGCTGGATAGGAGTCATGAATAGGAGTCGGGGGTGGATAGGAGTCATGAATAGGAGTCGGGGGTGGATAGGAGTCATGAATAGGAGTCGGGGGTGGGTAGGAGTCATGAATAGGAGTCGGGGGTTGGGTAGGAGTCATGAATAGGAGTCGGGGGTGGATAGGAGTCCTGAATAGGAGTCGGGGGTGGATAGGAGTCCTGAATAGGAGTCGGGGGTGGATAGGAGTCATGAATAGGAGTCGGGGGTGGATAGGAGTCATGAATAGGAGTCGGGCTGGATAGGAGTCATGAATAGGAGTCGGGGGTGGATAGGAGTCATGAATAGGAGTCGGGGTGGATAGGAGTCATGAATAGGAGTCGGGGGTGGGTAGGAGTCATGAATAGGAGTCGGGGGTGGGTAGGAGTCATGAATAGGAGTCAGGGGTGGATAGGAGTCATGAATAGGAGTCGGGGTGGATAGGAGTCATGAATAGAAGTCGGGCGTGGATAGGAGTCATGAATAGGAGTCGGGGGTTGATAGGAGTCATGAATAGGAGTCGGGGTGGATAGGAGTCATGAATAGGAGTCAGGGGTGGATAGGAGTCATTTCTAGCCCTGCAGGTCCCATGCACTTCGTCCTAGTTTTCAGTTAGAACTATAGACTTCTACCGACCTTTGCACATTATCTTTATGTGCCTTCTAGTTATACAGAAGAGACAGTGTTAACAATTTTTCATCAGTATTTTAGAATTAATTTTAAATGATTGCAAAAAATCTAAATCTGACAACATATCAATGGCACTTACTACTTTTTGAAAATCTGTGCTGGTCCAACTCAAATTTTAAGGCAATGGCATTTATAGAAATTTGCTTTTTTAACTTAGTCCAACATTTTCTCTTCATATGTCCTTTTGTGAAGTGATTAGTGATGGCATGGATGCCTGGAATCGATCATTTGATCAAAGATTGGGTAAGTTTGATTGCATCTACTCTAACTAGGCCCACTCCGGAAATTATGTTTCTACTTTGAGAGTAAACTACTTCAAAATTGACCAATTTATAATGAAAATGAGTACGGAATACCCTGGCTGGTGGCAATTCAAACCATCATTTGACATCTTCAATTGACTGACTTAATTGTTTCAATTGAATTACAGCAATCCACACCATAAAAACAACCAGCCACTGAATCAGAAGTATCAGCTTTTTATGTAATCAATCCCATGTCATGGGATATCACAATTTCTAGACTCTGATCTACTTCCAGAGATGCAAAAAATGATGAAGAGTAAACTACTATACTCCAAGAATACCAAATCAAATCCACTCAGCATTCACAGACTGAGTGATATGATATTGTAGTGAAATATGAAACCATTCTGGTCTTGATGGTCTAAATGTGCCATTGCACTCCCATTGTTACCTGGACCATTGATATACTGTCAGCATGAATAACCAGTTATATAGCCATATGATGGACATTGTCACAAATAGCAATACTTGTTTGTTTTTAAGTAGTTGCCTGAATAAAATTCCAGTGGCACCAAAGCAAGGATTCAAGGCCACTATTTGTGTCTGTCAGGTGGAGCCACAGCAACTGTCTTCCAATAATAAAGTTAGGAGGCACTGCCATCAAGTTACCCAGTTCAACAACTTGTTTAGTCTGCACAAAAGATCATGTAGAGATCTGCAATCTACTTAAATAAAGGTGTAAGGCCAGTGGCACATTTGTCACTTGGTGTCCCACCTCCGACGCCATCAAAATCACCCCATTTGCACCTCCTCCCTATTCACACTACCCAATATCCATCAAAACATTCCTATTTCTCATATCCATGTCATTAACTCACCCACATCACAGTTATTTCTCTTTTCAAACAAAGCCAATTTCAGCCCCCTCTTCCCAACCTGGATCAGCCTCTGCCTGCCTGGACTGTGCACTTTTGTCCAAGGTCTTCAACAATCCTGGCAATCATCACCCCATCAATTATACATATTTGCTCTTTTTCCAATCATGCTTTTCAGATGAACCTACATCTGAACCAATTTTGGATGCCCCTTTTCTTTCGATTCAAATATACATAGATTGATAGCAAAAGCAATGCCTCAACAACCACGCCATTCCCTTCGTAATTATACTTCCGGTAGAAGACTTTGTTGTGATCCAGGAGGATCCAGCATTTCGCGCCGTTTTGTGTATTTCATTCACGGCAACCACACTGCAAAAAACCATTGTAATAACCTAATTAATGACTATTTCTTTTCTTCCATGATATTAGGCTGTATATCTGGCTTCAATTGCCAATTGCTGCCTTCTTCACGTACATTGAATTGTTCACACAGTGCAGCACACAATACCTTCGATTGCTGGCACTTGAAGACAATGTATTGATGACAATTAGCAATGTGTCACTTTGTCAAATGTAATTTACCTTCACACCTATCCACAATGTAAAGACATGTAAAGACATAATTACTTTTTTATGTAGGCCTACACTTTGGATTCCTTTTTAGTGCACTGTTGTTTTAATAATCATGAATTTCATATATTTCAATAAAAAATACATGTACATCTTATGATGTCAATAACGAATTTCAGCCCAACAAACAAACAGCCAAATCACAGAATTACCAATTTAATCATCCATTACATCTGCCCTGTCTTTTGATTTCTCACATGAATGAGGAACCTGTTGATACATATATATTCATGCATAGACAAATAGATATATCTATAGATTGGTAGAGTGGTAGAGATAAATAGATAGATTGATAGAGATAGATAGATAGATAGATAGATAGATAGATAGATAGATAGATAGATAGATATATAGATAGATAGATATATAGATAGATAGATAGATAGATAGATAGATAGACAAATAGATACATAGATAGATACATAGATAGATAGACAGAACATTTTGCCAACTCCCTCTCTCACAGTCATTTAGTGGCATTTTGGTCGAAATACGCATTTTCCTCAATATATTGAACAATCACAATTATACTATTCATCCCGGGCTCAACACCACGCTTCAGTTATATCGCAGCGTGTCCTGCCCACATCACTCTGTCTCTCAGCCACATTACTGCACCCCCCCCCCCAAAAAGATTTTTAATTGCAGTCCTCCTCCTTCATTCATTTATCAATGGGTAATTCTAGTTCTACATAATGTGTTAAGGAGCTGCACATATTCCAATCCTGATTCCACAAATGTTTAGCAAAGCTATGCAGTTTGTTTAAGTGAGATATACAATGTACATGTTGTTTAGAATGCTCAACAACCCATTTAGACTGTAAACGTCATGTCTTCATATTGAACATGGTGTTGTCATTGACAACATTTGAAGCAACATCCATGGAGAACCTAAACATTAAACATTTGAAATGTTTAGAATTTGTTTAGGTCAGTTTAGAGTGTGTTACCTTGTCATTAAAACAATATTCTCCAACTTTATGAATTATTGTATGGAGAATGTTTGTGCATGTTCATGGCACAAAATGGCACAAATATTTCTAACCATCTCAGTATCTCAGATAGCATCCACACAGTATATATCTGGTGCAGTGAGTGGTACTCTGAGTTTGCCTGTGTGACGAAGACTTGTCCTGTTACTTATTGGCTCCGCCTCTGGCGAGAGCTTATGTAACGAGTCAGGCCCACAACGCTGTGCACAACTTCCTGACAAAATTCGAGATCGTATATCATTGTCCTTTGGTATCATGTTTTCAAATCACCAAATGCCTGCTCTTTTCTATTTTGGCTCCAGTTTGTGCATTAGAAGTGCCATAAACACCCAATTACAAATTGTGCCAGGCCAAGCCAATGGTTGTAAGGCCAAGCCAAATTTATTTTTATGGTCAACTAGATCAGCAGCACAGACCAATGCTAACATACAGACTGAGCTCAAGTCTCACAGAGATCACCTGACATCTGGCCTGGCCTGGCCTAGCAGTGTGGCTGGTGTTTGTCAACACACCAGCAGTCCAGCACTCCATGTGGTTTCAACAACATGTACACACAGCAACATACAAGCTGTATGGATTCAATGAACAATGATAGCTGATGAGTCTAAAAGTGTCACTATGACAATTTTCATTGCTATTATTTAACACTACTAGGTTCATTCTAGTTGTGACAATTTAGAAATATTTTTGGTCCTACCTGGCCTTAGTGGTGTTTGTGTAAGAATGTAGAGAACTGTATTCACTCAGTCAGCAGTGGTAATCCAAACACATGGACCATGGCCATGTCCTAAACTGCTAAATTCCATGCCAATTAACTGAATTATTCCAACTCCAGATGCAGAATATATAACTTCAATGTCAGACTGGTAATTTCTTTGGAGCAATCATGGATAGGTCCATAGAATGACTCAAACAACCTGTTATACAGCTACACTTGGAGGCATGCTGATGCTACTCCAAGAATGTGATGACATATATTTAGGTTTGACCTGCATTTGTTTTACCCTAAAGTCCACTCTGCTACTGTGCTGTTGCAAATCACTGCACTGAGATGGGGAATGTAAGAGGGGGGGGGGGGGGGGTAACTGCTACAGGTAGGAATCTGCAGGGCTAAATATGTGTCATGAGTCAGGCAGACCACAGGGGCCATTCAGCTTGGTACAGTTTCCCAAGCAACTTGCCATTTACATTGCCACAATTACATACATGATAGATAGATAGATAGATAGATAGATAGATAGATAGATAGATAGATAGATAGATAGATAGATAGATAGGTAGACAGATAGATAGAAAGGCAGAAAGGTAGATAGACAGATAGATAGACAGATAGAAATAGACAGATGGAGATAGACAGATCAACAGATTGACACACGGACATAGATAGATAGATAGATAGACAGCTAGATAATCTTTTATGCAGCATGTGACACTCATTGGGTAATAAACAGTGGCGTCTCTATGGGGGGCATGGGGGCGTGTGCCCCCCATACTGGACCTGTGCCCCCCAGGTCCCCCCCATATGAACTTTCCATCTGGCTAAAATATACAATTAGTATTGTGGGTGCCCCCCCAGAGAATCACGTGCCCCCCCGGTATCCCCCCCTCCGCTCGAGACACCCTAGTTACGCCACTGCTAATAAACATGTCTTTGGTTAAACTCACACCTCAGCATTACTACAATTTAGTAGTAAGAACAACAATGTGCATGAAATGCAACTACTCCCTCACAACTAAACAACCACATTCTCCTTCTAATGCGAATGGCATACACTTTTTACATCTGACAAATTGTCAAAAAAGAAGCAGCTTTCGGGTTGGCGGAGCCGTGTGCTCTCCGAGCGCCCGTTCTAGTTTGTCCTGTTATGCAATAAAAATGACGGGAGTTGGTTTTACATTCTAGTTTGCAGTCATTTTTCATGTTTCTAACAAGTTTCTTGCTTGCCAAATACACTCCACATGGGTTCCATACCAGTAAATTCATGATATTTGCTTTAAGGCCGACTTTAGCAAATGATCCAGACAAAAAAATTAACATGCAAGCACTTTTTAAGGAGTTGCTGTTAGAACGATACATGTCAACATTTAAGACCGTTTTTTTTTTGGCATGTGTGGTTTGGCGAAATACCTTCTTACAATACAAGCTTCTGAAAACGTGACTGTAGAGTATCCATGCAACTTAAAAAGAATATAAATACCATGGGAAGGAAAGTGTACATAACTAAACAAGTGTTACAATGTTCAGAATCCCGCACCATACACTTCATTTTTAAAAAATAGAATGCACTATCATACAACACAGAAGTTTCTGTCACACATCTATCAAATGACATCAAACTTCATTTTGAAGACTGAAAATGCTCTAAGAAATGTGGCACTTTTAAATCAGAAATTCGTCGTTTGATAGATTTTGACCAGAAATGGCTTAAATGAAAGCCAAAGCCTTCTACAACCTGCTTATATAGCAAAAATAAAGTTTCATCCCAACCTGAATATTCTAGAAATTAATGATAAGAGTCTGTCACAAATATGCTTGGACAAAAGTCTTGTCGCATGCATAACTTAATGCTGAATATTTGTTTTAAAGAATAGTGAAACTGCAAAAAGGATGCAAAAATGTTGGAGAATTTAGTCACGGTGTACTTGGATGAAAAAATATCACTTTGCATGAATTCCTGATCTTTGAAGACAATATCCATGGGGTTTGGGTAAAATATCAACATTACATGAGTAAAAGCCATCAAGGATGGCAGATTATGCAGGAAAATATCATCGAAAGTTCCTCAATATCTTTTGGAATGATCCTCCCTACCTCCTATTCCATTTTGGCAGACATTTGATGATCGTACATCATTTATAGGTGATGGAGCAAATGCAAAGGGAGCTTCATAATCGGTCAAAAGATCAACAAAGGGTCAAAGTTGGCATTGATGTATTCCAAAGATCATTGTTTTGGGCCTGAATTTGATGATGCTTGTGATAAGTAACATTTATATGCACTTTGTTAGGTATGAATGGGGTTTTTGTACTTTTTGCACATGGGTTTTACCTCAAGGTGACACAGGCCGAGCTGAACTGTAATCAATTTTTTCAAATTTTTTATCCAAACAACATTATTACTGCACAAAAGTTGCACCAATGAACAATGAAAATGCTCTGTCAAAGCTTACATGAATACAATTGATCCTGAATTGACTGAAATTGACCATGGCAATGAAAAACATAGGCTGCGCGGCAGCATACCCTCGGCTAATCAGTGGGTATTCTGGAGGCAGTGAAATCAAGTGGCCCTCAGGAGGCGCGGGCTTTGAGGGGGCAAGGTCCCTAAAAACTTGAAATTGATGTCTGTTTCCACCAGGTCACAGCAAGTGCCATAATGAAAATCTGTAAAAATTTAAGCGAGAATCAAGGCCAAAATTTGTTTTGGTAATTGGTTGAATTTCCATCACCACAATGTTTTTCATGAGTTTCCCTGACTTTCCGTAACTGCAGAACAGACACTTAAATACAGTTCAAAAAAACTTAAGCAATACTTGATTTGCAAACAAAGACAGGGTTTTGAGGGGGGAGGGTTGGTCTAGTGGTAGCGTGCTGGACTGCCAATCGCTGGGTCCAGGGTTCGAATCCTCATTGCCGTGCCCTCTTCCTTTCCTAATTAATTAGCCTACCAAGTGTGTAAATACAGGATGTAAAGCCCCAAACATGCATCCATCTTAAGAATACTGTTCTTTTATTGCATACAGAAGTTCATTTTTAAAATTTCATTAATTTTAAAATTAGAATTTATTGGATATGACTGAAATTTGTCTACACCCATTCTATGAAATCTACAGATCTAATGACTGATCATGTGACGTCATGACAACGGTTGTGACGCAATGATTTTATGAAGTAAACAGTCCCTCAGGAACTTCTTATCCGTATATTGGACTTGAGCCATAGTATATACAAATACTGTATGTTATTAATGCAATATTAAAATCCAGTTGCACAAGGAAATTAATTATTTGATCAGTCAGTCAAACAATTAATTAAGCAGTCATTTAATCAGCAGATCAGTCAATCAAACCACCCTGGTTTTATACCAGGTTGCCACCATTTAACTTCGGATAAAACGAGAAATTTGGTTGCATCTGTGATAAGTGATAACACATGGAAAGAGACCTTTTTTTTAATTTAAAAATCTGTTAAAGTCAGTTTAAGGATTCCATTAACGCAACAATAAATGCAATTGATGTCGGGGAAAATATGACTGATGAAGCAGGAACAATCACGGAAAAACACAGAGAATTTCCTCCAAAGCTTACTGTGCACTAAATTATATAATTTTAGCTATCTTTATTTAGTTTCATTTCAAATATTAGCTCCAATAGGCCTACATGTAAACTAGAAGAATATTTCTAATAAAGCAGCTTCCAATCAAACACTGGAACAACCTTGCAAATAGAAAATACAAACAACCAGGGCCAGGCGACAGTCAGATTATAGGTCCGAATAACAATAAAAACGACCAAAAGCTCCGTGAAGTGGCACATTCAGTCCCATTTGCTGAATTTAGGTGTTTTTGATACTAAGACAATATGTCTGAATCTCTTGGATGACATGTTGATCTATCTATCTATCTATCTATATCTATCTATCTATCTATCTATCTATCTATCTATCTATCTATCTATCTATCTATTTATCTATCTATCTATCTATCTATCTATCTATCTATCTATCTATATATGCATCTATCAATCTATCTATCTATCTATCTATCTATCTACATGTGTCTATCTATCTATCTATCTATCTATCTATCTATCTATCTATCTATCTATCTATCTATCTATCTATCTATCTATCTATCTACCTAGTCTATCTAGTCTTAGCTATTCTTATCATAAATTACAAATATGGAATATGGGTCTAGAAACATAAATTATAGATAAGATGTCTCCAACCAAAACCATTGTAAATAGTAAGACTAAATCAAGGTTTATGCCAGTATATATATATATCTTTTAAGACTAAGCAAGTTGCTAGTTAATACAAAGGTTAAATGCTGGTCAAACTTTGAAGAATAACAATAGCTGTAAAGAAAAACAAAACAAAAGAAACATGTCCCAACTCTGTGTACAGCCTGTATGGGTTACAGAAAGTCATATCTCAGCTTCTACTAGGCCTAAATTTTTTATTCAAATTGGAAATTTCTTTATTTGTTCAATATAAAACTACAAAGTTGGTGTCAATGCAGTTTGGACATATTTCTAAGAAAAATGGAAATTTGTTAAAAAGTTGATGGTGCTGTGCACTGCTTTTGTGCTCCTTTGTTCCTAGCTTTGGTCACTGGAGAGGATTAGTGACACAATGTTACATAACATGAATGGCTGGAGGGGAGGGGTACAATGAAGCACAGACACAGTGTCTCCACTTTTACCCCCTAAACAATATTTCTTTAAAATGCTAAAAGTACAATTGGAGTGAGTTTTAAAATGAATTAAAAGACAGATTTATCCAATAATGTAAAATAACACACTGAAATTTGCAGAAATGGGGTTTGCATGCCAAGTAATTTTCTTTAATAACCCTCTATATACATAGTGGTCTTATTGCCATTCTGTCTTATATGTTCATATTTAATTTTCATTAAATACCAAAATAAAAGTAAGCTGACAGTACTTCATATGTTGAAATGTACATAACTGAGGTTAGATGTAAACCATTAAGTTAGAATTGAGAGTTTAAGATTTCTTGTCAAAGGATTAGCAGGGAAGACAATTACCCTGTGACATAACATTACATAATCAATACTTCTCCAGTGCTCCATTCAACAAAAGCCAATCTGTCTGATTCATTCACATTTAATTTTCATGCAAACAACTAAATAAAAGGGGCTGACATTAATTTATCTTCTAAAATTTACATCACTGAGTTTAGATATTAACCACAAAGTTATAATAATTGGGAGTTAAAGATTTAGTGTCAACATTTTAAAATATTAACACACAAATGCATGTTTTTGAATATACTTAATTAATGCTTTGAAAATCCACATAATTATATAAAATTTATATATTTCCTCTTGATAATATTTCATGAGGAGAGGTAGAAAAAGTCAACTTTAGACATTATTGTGGCAAATTTGATTGACCAGTGCCAATATTTACTGATATATGATTATATGAAAATCCTTAGTATTTATCTAATTTTGTTAATATTGACCTCTGCTGCAAATAAAAATTTTCATATTGCTGAAAATCAGCATGATGATGATGTGAAACATGTCAGGTTTATTTTGACAAAAAAATGTCAACAACTGGTATGACATCAGAAGGAAATGGAGAGTATATATAGACATTTTAATGATTTTTTGCATTTTTCAATCATACATTTCAATGGAAAAAATTGCAACAACTCATGCAATTGCTGTGAATATTAGTCAATAGTGTGTCTAACTACAATAAGACCTAAAGTTAACTAACTTACCCATTACCATTTGGCTTTTCACGCAGAAATGTTGGAAAATTGAGATTTTTTCGAATTTTTGGGTTTTTATAAAAATTTGTACAAACGAACATTCCAACTGATTAGAGATGTTTAAAGAGGTATAAGTTAGACACCCACTTGGAAAATTTCATAGATTTAACTTCAAAATTGACTGAATCATACTAGTTTAAAATAATAGTATTTTTTCATATTTTTGGTAAATTGTCGTCCGTTCAACTTTCTCAGAGCATTTAGACCCACAAAAAACACATCTTAGGTATTTAATACATACAATATGCAAATTTAAGTGTCAAAAGTACAGCAGTTGTTTAGTTCCGTCCCAGAAACAAAAAAACAATAATTTTCACATTTTTCAATGATTGTGAGGAAAGTATTAATGTCATGGGGATTAAACAGTCTTGGAGCAAGAAATTGATCAAGATTCGCAAGGGGACAATATAATTAACAGTAGCTTTAGACAAGAACAAATTTTAGTCCTAGATTATTGTAAACCACTGCTATGGTGAGACTTTGAAGTCAAACGTCATAGTTTGTACAAGTGCAGCCCTCACATTAAGTTTTCTGGTCAAAGTGACATGTCCCATTATACCTGCTTTTCCACCAGGAATGCAGTAATCTCAATTTCCATGATCCCATGTCCTCCAAAATAAGTTGGAAGGCAGCGAAGACAATAACAAAGAATATTTATGAATTTAAGAAAGCACTGGTCTGTATTATCTATCACTTTTGATGATTATTATTGATACTGTGTTGATATTTCACATGAGTCCTTGTGGAACCCCATTGATGTTGTTCTGCAAGATCATTAAGTCGAACAAAGTGAATTTTTTTTTCTTCTCCTACATCATGACTAAATGCTCTGACAATTTTTCATAATTTTAGCAGTTTCACAATTAATTTAGACAATTTTTTCAACGTAGCTTCTTGCATGCGACAGGGCTTTTGTCCAGGTACATTTTGGACACAATATCAATATTAATTTCTACGATATTCAGATTGAGACAAAACTTTATTTTCGCAATATAAGCATGTAGTAGAAGGACTTGGCTTTCATTTGAGCCATGTCTCATTAAAATCTGTTCAGTACAAGTCAAACTATTGACAATTGTATCTGTGACATGTGCTAGCGACGGAACTTATGTCCAGGACTGTACACTATTTGCCTTATGTCATCAAATAAAGAAATTTGATTTACTTTGATGTTAAATTGACATTTAGTTTAGTTTTCTTTTGTTGACATGGAAGTAAAAACTTTTAAATATTCGGTATTAATTTGCTATAATCAGTTATTTCCACTAGTTGGAACTCCATGGTAAATATATTTTCTGGAACTGAGATATGTTCTTAACAAAACTGCATGGTCATTTGATAAAAAAATACATTATAAAATTTTGATGGTCATGTCACACTTTGGCTTCATTATTTTTGAGATAGGCCTTAACCATGTTCATTATTCATTTCATATTACGTGACCCAACTTTTTGGTTTTTGTGTTGCTATTAATCATTTATTTTCATCCAAAAATAACACTAAAATTGACTTTGGCTTGGTTTTTGTTGAGTATAGTCAGTTACTATTTTTTTCCAAAGTTGGTCAACACTATATCATGAACATTTCCTGTTTGTTTGGTGGCTTTAATACCTATACTTTTTGCGACACAATGTTTTGACCAATTGTGGAGAATTCAATTTTTGCAGGGTGAAGCTTAAGGTGCAGCTCCTCACTGCCTGCAATTAAAAATGTAAAACCCCATCAAAATATACTCCAGTATGTGTATTATAAGTATGCCAATAATTAACTTCCTGGATTAAGTGGAAGTAGTTATTTTTCTTAAGAAATAAACCAGATTTCGGTTCTGTCATGATTCACCCCAGTATAACAATTCACCCCATATTACGGAACAACGAATGCACATTAAGCTCAATCCTTTTGGATTTAGTTTCCCTAATATATTAGCTATCAAAATATAAGAAGTAGTTAATTGTGCTATAACTTTCATTTTTCATCATCAGTGGCCAAAATGTGTATACAATAGTGTGCTACAAGCCTATACCAAGGGTCATATTTTTGTTTGTCTGTATGGCAACTCTTTGAAGTGCGCTGCATTGTCTAAAAATTCACTCAAAGTTCAAAATTAAATATCCCTTTTTATTTCGATGCTGCAGACTATTTACCATCTTTCATGCCATAACAAATATTCTACAATAGTCCAGTCAATCTACTGTGAATATGAAACATACCCGCCACAAATTGCAAAAAAAACCAAACCAATTTTTTTCTCACCATTTGGTTCTACTTAATAACATATTAAAAATCCCACTCAATGAAAATATTGGAACAATATTTTTAGGCCATTGAAAATATAGCCTCTCGGAACGACGGAAATTCCATTTTCGCACATAATTTCAACGTTCTTACTTCACATTTTTGACAATTGCAGCATCTACACTTACAGTATTGCCTTGAATTATGCATCAAATTAAAGGTAATAATGTAAGGCATCCATCTGTACCTCCAGTAACCATGTAGCTCCTCTCTGGATCTCACAATGTAAGTGCAAACATTGTGTCCAATCCGATGAAAATCGACAATTTTTGGCTTGAACTCTTTCTATGACTCCTACTCTTTCCCAGAGCATATATAAGACATATACTTATGTGCAGACACATAAGTCCAAAGTTATGTCTATTAGAGTTCTAAGTCTTACTAATTCACTAGCATAATGATAGTGTATGGCCAAAGATATTACAGCAATCTTGTTTTCTTAGACTCGCAGCTGGACAATGTTATTAGAAAAATGGTAATTATTTGGCATTTGGACTCTTCAAGTATGGCCACATTGGTATTTCCAGAATGTACTATGCACACAGAGTTTATACTTAAGATTTATCAAAAGATTTTACTCTCTATACATGCACAAGAGCAACAGTAGTGTGTCAGAGTTCACATGCAACAACTGACCAGCAACTGCCCCTCTGGTGGAACAGCCGCCCTGAAAGTTGAAACTGACACATTAAAGCATCCATTGTCACATGGTATATTTCATTTTAGAATATCATCACTTTTAACACCAGGAACAGAGGCCCAAATTTGGAAATTTAAACATGAAAGGACTGTATTTACTCGTGTGCTCAACCATGAATTCTGACAGTCTCTTCACTGCTGGCACTGTTCATTCTGTCCAGATGGAATCCAGTGTTGCGTAGGATGAACGTTGGCAAGGCAAAGGGGTCCTGGAGCATAATACTATATTATTATACATACATAAAAACGAATTTTCTTTGACTAATTCGGTTTGGTTTCTTAGAAGAGTGAATAATTTCATACATAGACACTGGGTAATGGAAGTAATGGGGGAAAATACCCTAAATTAAACCATTACTTTTGGTGAAAGTGACCAAGCACGGTCACCAATATGAATTGAAATATCTAAATCGCAGATAAAAATGCCTGAATCAATAGCTGTCTGGCCATACCAATGATTTCCACTAACATGAGTGTGAATTCCTTTAGAATTAATAATAATCACTTGTAAATGGGATGGAAATATTTGCGGAAAATGTTGCCTTCATTGTCAATAATCTCCTCGGAAACAACTAATTCTTACATGTCTTTTAATTCCACTTGTCCTAATGACGATATAACTCATTCCTGACCTACCAAAAGAGATATGAATGGATAGCCCTTGATGTCAACTGTCATTTGACACCTTGGTTTCATTGTTACTACAACTATCAACCCCCTAAAAGCTAAATAAATGTTGCCTTCAGTGTCAATAATCTCCTCAGAAACACCAAATTTTCCCATGTATTCTCTATTCTACCTATCCTAATGACCATATAACTCATTTCTGACCAATCAAAACAGACATGGATGGATAGCCCTTGATCTGGACATTCATTTGGCACATTGGTTAACTGTCAACCTCCAAAAGCTAAATATATATTGCCTTCAGTGTCAATAATCTCCTCGGAAACACAAAATTCTCCCACGTATTTTCAATTCCGTTTATCCTAATCACCATATAACTCATTCCTGACCCATCAAAACAGATATGGGTGGATAGCCCTTAGTGTGTACTTTCATTTGGCACATTGGTTTCCTTGTTTTTACAACTCCCAACCCTCCAAAAGCTAAATAAATGTTGCCTTCAGTGTCAATAATCCCGTCGGAAGCACCAAATTCTCCCATGTATTTTTAATTCCACCTATCCTAATCACCATATAACTCATTTCTGACCCACCAAAACAGATATGGATGGATAGCCCTTTATGCCAACTGTAATTTGACACCTTGGTTTCATCGTTACTACAACTTACAACCCTCCAAAAGCTAAATAAATGTTGCCTTCAGTGTGTGTGTGTGTGTGTATTTGTTCTTTACGTCTCATCAGCACCTTGTTGGGCTATTTAGAGACATCCTTGGTTTGTGTTAAGGGAGTTAATTCAGTTGGATTGGTGTTTGGTAATTATTTTGTGTTTCCTGTCTTTGTCTTCATGTTAGTTTGTCTTTGTATTTGTTCTTTTATCACTTGCATAGCAGCAAACATAAAATCATGTTGAATCAAAACAATAATGGCTCCATAAAAATCGTCTGTGAAGTCGTGCTGAGTGACTAGATTAAGTACTTCTTTTTTGGTAGCAAAGGTGTCTGGTGGCCAACTGTGCATCCTTTGGTTAGTTCGCTCAGTCAGTTTGGCACGCAGTTTGTCAAAGCTAGGCATTGGTACCAGATATGAAACTGCCAGATTCAGGTATTTTTGTACAAACATTGGTCGTTGAATGTCTCCATTCGGTACTCTTCCTTGAAGGAAGCGGAGAAGATATTCTCTGTAAGAGATCTGTTCTGGTACTGGCTTGTCTTTTCCTTTGTTAACTGGTTGTCGTTCCTTTTCGTTAATTTCTTTCTTTCGTTCTGCTTCCTTGTCTGGTGAATGGTCTTCCCTTACTTCCTCTTGACTCTCGGCTGTTTCTTCCTCCTGTGGATTCTCTGGACCTTCTTCTTTTTCTGCTTCCTGTGGAACCTTCGGAACCTGTTCCTTTTCTGCCTCTTCATCTTCTGCTTCCATGGATTCATTGTCAGGTGTTGTGCTTCTGTCATCATCTGAGTCTTCATTTTCCTCATTTGTGTCTGTTGTAGTTGTGTGTTCTTTGTCCGTTGCTACCTCATGAGGAGCTGTGGTTCCAGCGTATGGGTTTGGTTGTTCAAGGTCTGCCTGGGATGTAGGCCGTTGTGTGGTGGTTGTTGTCTGTGGAGTGGATGTTTCAGTTGTTCTTCCGGAGTGTCTGTTTGTGTCTTCTATGTTGTCTGTGCGTTGTTTGTGTGATCTGTTGATGCTGTGTTCTTCGAGTTGTAGCCTTCGTCTGGGTGTTGCATGATGTTGAGGTTGTGGATACCCCGCCATGTCCGCATAGCTTGGAATTCCTGAGTGCTGTTCCACAATCCTTCTAGCCTCTGGAAAAGATATCGCTTGGGTTGCCTTCAATGTGAGGATTTCTTTTTCTTTTGTCCACTGTTTACACGTTTTGCTGTAAGAGGGGTGATCCTCCTTACAGTTAACACAAAGAGGAGGGGATGAGCAAGGTTGATCTTTTGATTGGGTGTGGTCCTGGGATCCACAGTGTCCACAAACTTCTTGTCTTTGGCACCACTTGCTCAGATGACCGAAACGTTGACATTTAAAACATCTTCTTGGGTTTGGAATATAAGGTCGTACCTTGCACCGTTCCCATACAACTCCAACACTCTCAGGAAGAGTAGTGTCTGAAAAGGTCAAGATAAGAAGTTCTCGATGATCCCTCTGCGGGATGCGATGAAAATGAACGACATCAGTGAAGGTTTCAAACCACTCTTGTAAGTCCTCGTCAGAATTTAAATAGCTAAGTGAGGAGAAAACCACCCCCTTACAAGTGTTTAATGTGCGATGTGGCTCGACTATAGTCGGAGTTCCTGCAATACTTGTCAGCTCAAGAAGTCTTTGTGTTTGTTGGTCATTTCTTGTTTTAAATAAGACAGTTCCATCTCTTTGTTGTGTGGTTTCTGCAGGTTCTCCGACTTTTTGAAGAATTGTCTTGTAGATCGCAAAGGGAGAAAGTTTGCTTGTTGGATTTAGGACAATGTATCGGTGTCGGTATTCTGACTTCCGCGTGGTCGTTGGTCGATTTAGAAGTTCCGGGTCGATGCAGTCATTCGAGGATGACCGCTGCCGTTTTAGTCTGGACTGAGAATTAGTAAGAGAAGAGTATGCCATAGGAATGGTTGTGGTTCATCCCCCATGCTCCCCACCCACCAAGGAGCCCAACAAGGGGAACTAGCATGGGTAGGGCTGCGCCCAGTACCCTAGTCCAGGGATACATGGGGGATATACTCGTAGAAGGCTAGGTAAGAAAAACAGCTGCAATCATATTAAAACATGGCCAGCATGTAGACTTGGTCAGAACCTTCTTTGATTGACCCATCAGCCATGGCCAAGTAGGACCGAAGTCCTAATGACAACATGACAAGCCGATTGACTGGACCGGGCCAATCCAGCCTCCCGTCTAGGAGAAATCCAGGCCAAAGTAGTGTATTGTATGGGAGGACCAAGTTAGGCCCACCCAACTCAACTACCAGGATCCCTTCATCCTCCGACACGGGTCGCAACCCACGGCAAACAGGTTGCCCCATTTCCGTCGGGGAGACGTGTGCTTGCGCACTGTCTCGTGTTGGCCACAAGAGTTAGAGGACTTCACTTGTGTTACCACCCACCGCCACGAGGAGGCCCGAGACCTGCGGGGGCGTTGCCTTCAGTGTCAATAATTGTTTCAGAAACACCAAATTCTCCTATTTATTCTCAATTCCACCTATCATAATCACCATATAACTCCTAACCATCAAAACAGATATGGATGGATAGCCCTTGATGTCAAATTGCTTCTGGCACATTGGTTTTATTGTAACTTCAACTGTCAACCCTCCAAAAGTTAAAAAAATGTTGCCTTCAGTGTCAATAATCTCCTCAGAAACACCAAATTCTCCTATTTATTCTCAACTCCACCTATCATAATCACCATATAACTCACTCCTGACCCATCAAAACAGATATGGATGGATAGCCCTTGATGTCAAATTGCATCTGGCGTATTGGTTTCATTGTAACTTCAACTGTCAACTCTCCAAAAGTTAAATAAATGTTGCCTCCTAATCACCATATAATTCATTTCTGACCATCCAAAACAGATATGGATGGATAGCCCTTAATATGAACTTAAATTGGGCACATTGGTTTCTTTGTAACTACAACTGTCAACCCCCCAAAAGCTACATTAATGTCGAATTCAGTGTCAATAATCTCATCGGAAACACTTAATTCTCCCATGTATTTTCAATTCCACTTATCCTAATCACCATATAACTCATTCTTGACCCATCAAAACAGATATGGATGGACAGCCCTCAGTATGTACTTTCATTTGGCACAATGGTTTCCTTGTTATTACATCCGTCAACCCTCCAAAAGCTAAATAAATGCTGCCTTCAGTGTCAATAATCCCTTCGGAAGCACCAAATTCTCCCATGTATTTCCAATTCCACCAATCCTAATCACCATATAACTCATTTCTGACCCACCAAAACAGATATGGATGGATAGCCCTTGATGTCAAAATTTCATCTGTCAGTTTGGTTTCATTGTTGCTACAACTGTCAACCCTTCTGAAGGCTATATAGATGTTACTGCCAGTGTGAAAGACCTTCTCGGAAACACAAAGTCCTTCCAAAATTGCAGCATGGTCGATCCCTGAAACTTATTTTTAGTCAACAACCATATTTGTCTAAATGGCAGTTGTCATCCCTTCCAGCTGAATCGTAAGAGTGGGGTATTGCAGAGTTGCATTAATTAACTAATTATTGAATGAATGCTGGGAACGAGTGCCAAATAAGCTGTTCCATACATTTGTTCCCGCTTATATAATCTTCACTACAATTCCCCCCAGTAAGGCTATACACTTGGCGCCTAGCTCAGCATGTTTGTGGTTTGAGAATGCGTCAAATGAGAAGGTTTTATTATCTGTTGGACAATTAAATTTCAAGGTATAGGGATAGCAAAACGAGGGATAAAAAGATCATATTGGGTAGTCCATGGAGTAAAATTGTTACATGACAAAGTGTATCTATCGTTAACAAAGAAGTATTTTCTCAAGAATGTTGTTTCTATGTGTAACTAACACAATGTCATTATTATTATTTTCATCTGTATCAAAATCTTGCTAATGATTCAATGGTCAATCCCAGTGTGGTCATCCTAGAACTGTCGAAATGCGAAATAATTACCATTTTTCTATCAAAATTGTCCAGTTGCGAGTCTATGAAGACAATATTGCACTTATATCTTTGACCATTCACTATCATAATGCTAGTGAATTGGTAACAGTTAGCACTTTAATACATATTACTTCAAGCTGATGTGTTTTCCATATAAATATATTTCTTATATATGCTCTGAGAAAAAGTAAGAACAGTTGAAACAGTTCTAGCCAAAAATACTTGATTTGCATCAGATAGGACACAATGTTTGCACTTACATTGTGAGATCCAGAGAGGAGCTACATAGTTACTGGAGGTACAGATGGATGCCTTACATTATTACCTTTAATTTGATGTATAATTCGAGGCAGTACTGTAAGTGTAGGTGCTGCAATTGTCAAAAATGTGAAGTAAGAATGTTGAAATTATCTGCGAAAATGGAATTTCCGTCGTTCCGAGAGGCTATATTTTCAATGGCCCAAAAAACATTGTTCCAATATTTTCATTGAGTGGGATTTTTAATATGTTATTAAGTAGAAGTAAATGGTGAGAAAAAAATTGGTTTGGTTTTTTTTGCAATTTGTGGCAGGTATAATCCTAGATTGACTGGACTACAATGTACATTTATCAACAATTCCCCTTCAAGTATCTTTCTTATTCGAATTTAAAAGTCATCAAACATTCGTTCTGAAGCTGTCCGATTGAAGAAAATGGTTTAAAACCAAGCTATGAATGACAATTAACTCTTTTTGTCTGAGCGGTTGTTCCCCAGTCATTATGTGCAAATTTTTTATTTCTCATATAATTCAGTCACATTGTTATTGTGTTTTGACCAAATATGACTGGTTGCTGAGGCCCGAAAATGGACCCGAGCGGTAACCGGCTGAAATGCATTCATTCCAAAGCAGAATTTTCTGAATTTTTCAGAAATGGTATTTTTATTGTTCTATCTGGGGGCTATCTTGGTCAAAAATGGTTACCATGGCAACCAAAAAAAACAAAAAACTTAGATAATGAAATCTAGTAATTTCCATATCTCTTTGTCTTTTTATCCGATAGACAAAATTTTAGTGTCGATATATATGTTATCAAACATGCCCGTGTCATTGGTGCTATTGGGGTTAAGGTCCAAGGTCAACTTCATTTGCATATGTAATGTTTCTACATAAAATGTACCCATTAAAAGAAGGTGGTTTGTTATATGTTATGTTTCACTTACTCAGACTTGGATATTATTGTGAAATCCAAACACAAATTTATTTCAGCATCCGTCCACAAAAAGGTGAGGCCCAAACTGCGATATTTGATTCAGTTATAATGCGAAAAATTTCCATAGAAACAGGAAAGTTGATCTACCTTGCAATTTCTCGGTCATTGAAAAATTGACACACATCTTTCACGCACCATGTATACATCACTTTAGTCCGTTTTTATACATACACAAATGTAACTTTCCTCTGTAAGAATGTACAAATATGTTGTAGAACTTGCATTTTTTCAAAATTTACATAATGCTATCTGTTGTGTTGCCATGGAAACAGTTTTAATACGAAACAGAATTTGCAAAATATGTTCTTCCCAGCATGTATATGCTCCGGATGGTAAGCAGCCAGAAAAGATAGATTCTGAAGCAGAATTTTCTGAATTTTTCAGAAATGGCTTTTTTAGTGTTCTAGCTGAATGCTGTATTGGTCAAAAACTGAATGCTGTATTGGTCAAAAACGGTTTCCAAATTATAAATAAAAGTTCAGTTGATGAAATCTAGTAATTTCCGTATCTCTGTCTTTTTATCCTATAGAATAAATTTAAGTGTCCATATATATGTTATCAAACATGCCCGTGTCATTGGTACCACTGGGGTTAAGGTCAAAGGTCAACTTAATTTGCATATGGAATGTTTTTTCATAAAATTTACCATTTAAAACATGAAAGTTCGTTATATTTTGTGTTTCACCAAGCCAGATTTGGAAATCATAGTGAAATCCAAGCACCAATTTATTTCAGTTAGCATCCAAAAAAAGAAGATACCCAAATCATGCATATGGTGATGTTTGATAACACGAAAAATTGCCATAGAAACAGGAAAGTTTATCTACCTTGAGATTTCTGGGTCATTGCAAAGTGGACACTCATCTTTCATGGACCACATTAACATCACTTTAGTCCATTTTTATACATACACAAATGTAACTTTTCTTTGTAAGAAAGTACCAACATATCGTGTAGAACTTGCTTTGTTTTTAATTTACGAAATGCTAGCTATTCTGTCGTCATGGAAATAGTTTTAATATGATACAGAATTACAGAATATGTTATTCCCAGCATGTATATTTTGACCTCGGGGGTAAGCAGATGGTTAAAGATTGATTTGAAGCAGAATTTATCAGAAATGGCATTCATATTGTTCTGTCTGAAAGATAAATTGGTCAAAAATGGTTTCCATGGCAACTAAAATAAAAACAAGTACTTAGTTCAATGCAATCTAGTAATTTCCATATTCCAGTGTCTTTTGTCCAATAGGCAAAATTTTTGTGTCGATATATTAATATGTTATCAAGCTTACCCCTTTGACGTGGGTTACATGAAGGATGAAGGCCTATTGAAGGAGTCCTGAGTTTGTAGGACAAAGTTTGTCCTGTCCATAAAATACATTACTCAGGCCTGGTTTCACTTAGATGGGAGGCTGGATTTGCCTGATCCAGTCAATCGGCTTGTCATGTTTCCATTAGAGCATGTCCTATTTGACCATGGCTGATGGGTCAACCAAGGAAGGTTTTCACTATGTGCGTACATGCTGACATATTTCTCACTATGATTGCTGCTGCATTAATGATCAAGCTTTCTTAAAGAGTATTTTATTTGCCATGTTTTCCTGGGACTAGGGTACTGGGCAGAACCATAATATAGTTTCTTGTCGCTGGGCTACATGGTGGGTGGGGAGCTTGGAGAACGAATTAGAAAAAAGGCATTTTCTTGGAAAAACTCGCAAGAATCTCAAGGGAAGTGGCAGCAGTCATCATCAGATGACTACATCAAAACCTGGCCAGCTCAATGGTAACAAGGCAATCAGAATAATTTATCCAGATCAATATTTTGTTATAAAACCGACAAGAAATCCTCCTTCTAAGAACAACAAACTAATACTTGATATGATAAAAAACCTGAAGAAATGAGCCAACAACAAGATGGAACCATCCTTGTCAAGACAAGGGATGTCAAAAAAAAAAGAAAAAAAGTTCTTTAGCTAAAAAATACTGCAGAAACAGCCATGCTTGACCCCCCCTATTATGTAAATTATTATTATTATGATGCTCATTAATCATATGGAAGAACTTGTAAGCAAAAATAAATTCTGACGCTGCAGGCAGCTTCAGCCGTATCCTACCCAGAGTCAAGAACACCCAGGGACCAGAACTCTGGCATTGACAGTACTGTTTTGCTGTGGCAGGATGCCCATGACCTCAGCCTCATGTTCCATCAAAAAGAAGGATCCAACTGGAACAACACAACAACAGCAGATCCCATTGTCACAAGAAGGCTCAGAAAATGACAGTAGGAGATCCCAAAACCCTCCAGATACCCTCTGCAGACACTCTCTCCACAGCAGCCTGTTAGTTACCATAACCTTGAAGATCAGGTATCATAAGATTATACCAGTTTTACGTGGGGAGGGTTAGGGAAGTTCTCCTTCCACTGACATGATGGTTCATATCATGCCAACTCACCTGGCTCCCATCTCCAATTCTCCATGTCAAAATATGTACATGGCTATATAGTTGTAAATGCAGCCATCTAAGCCACTTCTGAGTGCTCATGAGGGTTTATTGACAAGATGGGATTCCTCGACATGTTGCATGTGAAGGATCTTTAACTTGCCCAGTACAGATAGAGATGAAGGATCTGCCAATTTAACATCCAAATGACATACATCTTGGATTTTGCTGGTGAAGGTCTACTGAATATATTTAGATTTTCCTCACATTGTTCGAACCCATCAGATCAGATCTGGACCATGACCACTAAGCCACCCAGCTGCCAAAGGAGCTAAAAAATGCATTATTCTGTAAATTATTTTTCTACTTTTCCATTATTTAATACTGAAAGAACACAAATAAAAGAGATTTGCTTTACTACAGATATCTATAGACCAAAATATTATAGTGTGAGATGAGTTGCAAGGTATTTTGTATGCCATGCCATGCTTGAGTTAGAAACTGATAAAAATATTTTTGCCAAAATTGTAATTGCCATTCATAACTAGAATATACTCAAGACAGCCTGTCACATTGTTACAATAATGCCCATATCAGTGTAAGCTCCTGGTTGCACATCTTTTGTGACACTTAGATTCAGTTTTTATGCAACTGGTTTATGCCTTTTTTTATGCAACTTGGTGAAAATATCTGTTACGCTGCCAGCTGGGTTGCCAGCCAGCCCAAGCGCCAGTCAACACCTCCCAGCCAGCTGATACGAAAATTGTTCAGCTGGCCGTCTAAACTGCTTTCTCGTTACCCGGTTGCATATTTCATCAGTTGACAAAGTTGATCATGCCAAAAATTGACTCCCAGTTGACAACTTTGCCAGCTGCAAAAATCTCAGCTGACAGTCTACCAACCAGCCGGGCGCCTGCTTCATAACAGATATTTGGCATAACAGATCATGGGGTGCCCTGTCCTTACAGGTTAGGGGCCTATGATAGAGGCTACTTTAGATAATTTCAACATTATTTGAACAAAATTAGTCTTTGGGGTTGACCAGCATGGTCTCAGCAGAAAATTTTGCTAATTCATTAGCCCCTATGACAGTACCCTTGTTTTCTCGGGAATTATTGTGTTCTTTTCCTGGTTATGTAATTGAAAGGCCTGACAAAATGTACAGAGAAAGTTGAGACCCTGAAACACCTCCACGCCAAGTTGGGTAGTGATAACAACAAATGTTATCTTTAAATTGCCTATGAAAGATGATGCTAAACACTAACAGAGTCCTATTCAGGCTAGGACCCTCAATAGTTTCACAGCACAGTGAGGACAGTACCTACTGGAGTGCGAGACCTCCAGGTCTGAAGACATTGGAATCCTCAGTGCATGTACGTGGTTATTTCCCAGACTGATAAACTTATGTTGCAATTAGTCATGTTTCTGTTGCCATGGCAACCAATTTTGACTAAGTTTGAGCAAAAGAAATAACAATTCACAAAATTCTGTTTCAGAATCAACCTATTATAGCATCTTACCTACCACCTAAATTAAATATTACGTTGGGAAGAACATATTTGGTGATTCTGTTATTTATCAAAACTGTTTCCATGGCAACAGAATAGATGACATTATGTAATCTTAAATAAAAGACAAGTTCTACATAATATACATTCTTATGAAGATATGTCACATTTTGATATGTTTAAGAACTGAAGTTAAGTATATGTGGTGCACTAAAGCTGCAATGAATCACAAGGCAAATCAACTGTCCTGTTTCTATGGCAATGTCTAGCATGATAACAAAATTGAGCATCACAGTTTTCGTCCTTTCTTCTTGTAGATGGATGCTGAAATAAATTAGTGCTTGGATTTCACTATGATTTCCAAGTCTGGCTTGGTGAAACACAAAATATGACAAACTTTCATGTTTTAAATGGTAAATTTTATGAAAAAACATTCCATATGCAAATTAAGTTGACCTTTGACCTTAACCCCAGTGGTACCAATGACACGGGCATGTTTGATAACATATATATGGACACTTAAATTTATTCTATAGGATAAAAAGACACTGAGATATGAAAATTACTAGATTTCATAAAATAAACATTTATTTATAATTTTAGTTGCCACGAAAACCATATTTGACCTATATAGCATTCAGATAGAACACTAAAAATGCTATTTCTGAAAAATTCAGAAAAATCTGAATTAGAATCAATCTTTTCTGGCTGCTTCTCACCAAGATCAAATACACATGCCTGGAAGAACATATTGTGATTCTGTTTCATTTTAAAACTGTTTCCATGGCAACATAACAGATAGCATTATGTAAATTTTAAAAAAAGCAAGTTCTACCACATATTGGTACATTCTTACAAAGGAAAGTTACATTTGTGTATGTATAAAATCGACCTAAAGTGATGTATACGTGGTGCGTGAAAGACGAGTGTCAATTTTTCAATGACCGAGAAATTGCAAGGCAGATCAACTTTCCTGTTTCTATGGAAATTTTTCGCATTATAACTGAATCAAATATCGCAGTTTGGGTCTCATCTTTTTATGGACGGATGCTGAAATAAATTTGTGTTTGGATTTCACAATAATATCCAAGTCTGAGTAAGTGAAACATAAAATATAACAAACCACCTTCTTTTAATGGGTACATTTTATGTAGAAACATTCCATATGCATATGAAGTTGACCTTTGACCTTAACCCCAATAGCACCAATGATACGGGCATGTTTGATAACATATATATCGACACTAAAATTTTGTCGATCGGATAAAAAGACACAGAGATATGGAAATTACTAGATTTCATTATATAAGCATTTTTTTATATTTTGGTTGCCATGGTAACCATTTTTGACCAAGATAGCCCCCAGATAGAACAATAAAAATACCATTTCTAAAAAATTCAGAAAATTCTGCTTTGGAATGAATGTATTCCAGCCGGTTACCGCTCGGGTCCATTTTTGGGCCTCAGCAACCGGACTAAAAGCCTTTTATGATATTATGAAATAAGCCTGTCGACGATGTCATGATCTGATCATAGACTGGGATCTAATCTAGCGAATTGAAGATAATATTGAAGAAAAAAAGCCAACTTGATGTACCTGTTAATCAGCCTGTAGTTGTCCTATTGAACTCATTTAAAGACCTAAAGAATTAACTGAACCTGTAGTTTTTCAACCTTTAACTCATTTAGCGGTATAAAGTTTTCAAATATCCTCTCTGAGACTCTGATAGATCAACAGAGTGTACCTTTACAATCAGTGGTCGAAATAAGGGGGGGGGGTCAAGGGGGTTTTGACCCCCCCCAAATGCTCTTGGGACCCCCTCAAATGTATTTTTTAGAAGGACCCAGAGGGAGTCCTGAAAAAACCCACCTCAAATGTATTTTTTAGAAGGACCCAGAGGGGGTCCTGAAAAAACCCCCCCAAATAGTGAATTGGTTAGGAGGAATAAGCATGAACCAGCAAGTAAAGATAAATTAGCATACTAAAACCTCTTGTGATTTATATACATCACCAATAGGGTTTGCAAAACTAATTTTCTGAGATAAAATATGGTTATAAAGTGCTCGGAATTCATTTTTAGAATATCTGAAACACTCCGACTTTAAAGCGCTTCTCGAGTCCCGCAGAATTCCGGCTACAAGAGCTTCAACTCTTCAGGCCTTGGAACTTGAAAGACCCCCCCCCCAAATAACATGGGCTATTTCGACCACTGTTTACAATCTTGTCTTACAAACATTTGCGGAAATTACGCAGCACTGTATAGCTCGTCTTCTGTATGGAGCAGCATCTTCTTGTTGTAAACAACATTTTGTAATTTTTAAAATTACCTTTACAGTCCTTGTTATATTTACGTGGAATCTTAAGTTCTTTTCTATGACTTTGAACTGTGATGTCAGAGATGGCTCTATTCTTGCATTGCAATGTATGTAAATTAACTACAAGCTGTGATGTCATTTTAAACTGGGTCAGATTTCCAGGATTCTAGCCAATGTGGATCCTCCAAAACTGAGCATCACAGTTTCAACACAGTGTCAGAGTATGCATTTTATCTGGGATTGCCCCTGCAACCACATCATCACAGCTTGCCAGCCAATGGGCTTACAGAAAAAACTAAGCATCACAGTTTAAACATTGATATATTGAAGGAAGCATTACATTTGTTATCCCAATGATCTATCATTGGCAATCACCAGTCTAATCTGACTAAATGGCAGCTTCGTGAGCATTCACAGTAGACAACTGTTATAATCCCCACAGAGTTGTTTGATTAATCTGCAAACTTGCGAATTTACAACTTTAAACTTCAATGGACCTTGCAATAAACAAAAGGCTTTGACAATTTTTGTAAACACATGGATTATGTGACATATATTTGTTCTGGCAGCCCATTGGCTAACAAGCTGTGATGTGGAACTTGCATGGGTTTTCCCAGACCCAATTTTCACTCGGACACTGTGTTGAAACTGTGATGATCAGTTTTGGAGGATCCACGTTGGCTAGAATTAAGCCAGGAAATCTGACCCAGTTCAAAATGGCATCACAACTTGTAATTAATTTACATATATTGCAATGCTAGAATAGAGTCTAGCTCTGACATCACAGTTGAACATCACAGAAAATAACTTGAGATTCCACGTAAATATAACGAGGACTGTAATCTGACAATGGCCTTTATATTCTCAAAAGTAAATTTGCATTTGTGCAGAAACATATTTATAAGTTAACTGAATAAACAGAGAGTGATAGCCCAGACCCGTTCTGCCTGTTTGTTTTTAATCAAACAGTACTTGGCATCCGGCATCGTATTTTCCTGCATTGACACTTACAAATTTACCATTATATTCACCAAACTAGTAGTTAACTTATGAGTGATGGGGGGGGGGGGGGGGGTTAACCAAGACAACTATTAATCAACTATTCATTTATGATTAAATCATCTTCATCTAATGTCTGAAAAAGCTAACTGGAATGATCCTGGATAAGATAGCAGTAAAAACCTCGATAGGCCTAATGTGGTGAAATGAGTGGAAATTTAAGTACATGTATGTTTAGCAGAGAGATTTATCTTCACCTTTAAGGGTATTTAAATTTAAGTTGTATATTGCAATATATTTTTAACTCACCTAGCACTGAATTGCATTAAGAAATTCAATGTTATCCACCATGTGTGAATTTATTCCTTCATGCCTTGAGTAAAACATTGTCTTATTATTTTTCTGTGTTATAAAAGGCAAGAACGATAAAAGGTTCTCCTTGTGAATTAGTAAATTAGACATGGAATTGCCAAATAGGTTTAGTCCACTGGGATTCAAATCTCCTATATATATATTTATTCTTATTAAAGCCTCCGGGCACCAAAACTTTCTTATTGGTGGGATTGGTCTTTTTATATCATTTGGGTTATGATATCATGCGTCAGTGAGCAGAGAATCTACTAAAGGTTCCAGACTGATAAAAATTAAAGATGATTCAGCAGTTAAGGGCATGTTTTAACAAATGACGTGCTTCAATTAGCCCCAGTCTTCTCTATGTGTCATAGATTTGAAAAAAACAATTGAACTGGCTCCAAAGTGGTACACAAAGGCAATCAAAATTGATGCCACAGGCCATGAAAGCTTCCTTGATGCTGATGAAACTGCACAAACTCTGATGTTAAATTAAGGAAAAAGCGGGTGCTTTGACCCATCTTTAAACAGTCTGGGAGTTAACTGTTTACCATATACCGTAGACTTTGATGTCCTCAGCCCCATGCAGAGGACCTCTCTCAATCAGGCCTCAGTACTGTTTAACCATCTCATCATGCTATCGAGGGTCCCATAGTCTGACCAGGACTGATGCTTTATCACTGCTTAACTTGGCTAAGGAGATGTAGTATTTGTCAGATATCTCAGTGAATCTAGTAGGCTTCTCCATCACCTTACCAGGAAAAGAACCTAGTAGTTCCATAGAAGATAGGGTTACTGTCATGAGAGGCTGGTGACTTCAGAGGCATTTCGCCAATCGGAGTAGAATCAGTCCAGCTACTGACATGCTAGTGTGTGTTGAAGATGGCTGCTCAGAAGTCAGATTTTTTGTACACCTGGCAGACCTTAGAGCTGTTTGCAGATTAGCGGCCCAAACTGTTTCAAAATTAACTTTCAACTTGGTCGTGTGATGTCAATGGCTTAAACATGTTTTGTTTGTGTCAGTTATGGTTAATTATGATTCAGTGCTTATCATATCTAGTAGGATAATTGACAATAAACAAACTAATTAAATGACTTAAGTTACTTCATCAAATAAGATTAGGAGACCAACAGAAAACTGTCGATGATGTGCAAAGACAGTTTGAAAATTGAAAATAAGAAAATAAGTTTTTCCAGTGGACCGCCAATCTGCAAAGAGCTCTAAAACCCCACAAATGCCAATAGCTTATCACGGGAGCAATTCCGTAAAGTCATCAACCAATCAGTCAAAATTTCAAAATTGACACAGGTATGTGTTATGGTCTCATAATATGCCATAATAAGTCCATTCTCAGTTACAGAAAAAATCAATTATCTCATTTTGTTTTTGAGATATTTGCATTTAAGTAATGCTATGTTTGGCGACTGCAATTATTAAATTTTTTAACACTCCTAATATAAGATGTCCCTGCTAGTAGAAAAATAGGTTAGTTGATTTAATTTTGCTGTCAGTTACTGCCTACGGCAGTACACTTTCATTTTGCATTAAAAATTCTTGCATCAATCTTTGTGAATTCTGTCAGGCAGTCACATTTGACCAGACAAGATTCTTAGTGTACGTCCGACACCAAAATTACTAAATAACTTTCTTGCTCAAGGGTTACTGATGTCAACTTCATAAAACATCTAATACAAAGCACATTTATGTCCATCAATAGCATGATGGCCACTTTAATAATTTAAACCTAATACAATTGCCAAAGAAGGCACTTAAAAAGTGTACGTCTGACACCGAAATGGCAATGTACGTCCGACACCATATTATAAAAATGCATCAGGAACAAAGGAAATGATACAAACATTGGTAGACAGGCTTGAACTCATCAAACAATTTATGCCAGTCTGTTTGAGTGAACCTTAAGGTAGTATAAGCCACAAAACAGGAAATAAATGGTATCCTTGAAGTTTGGTCATTTTTCACTTCATTTTCGGACATAAAATTATGTGAAAAGTGGTTTATAGCATGTGTAATTGGCCTGAAATTGTGTTACAAGCTAAGACAGGCATTGTTATCACAGAAAATGAAAGATAAAGTGATATCTAACAGTTTTAACCCAGTATTTTAAGCTGTGATAGTACCAAAATGCGAACACAGAACTAATCAAAAATGGCAGATTTTCAAAATTTATTTAAATATTTGTGCCAAATACCTCCAAAATTGTATTGGTCAGGTATTCTCACAACATGTATTAAAGAAATATGTGCAATTCCATTGAAAATTGTAGGTATTTATAACTAGAGATATTCTTAATATTTCTATGCTAAACTCACTATAAATTTAAGGGTAAAAAAGTGAAAATAACTAGCATGTTTGAATCCCCACATTTGGCACACATATACAATGTTGAAGCCATTTCATTGTTCCTGGTCACTGCAAGAGACCACTTCATTGTGGAAAAGGTGAAAAAAGTGGATCAATCTTGCACTGGAGGCATCCTTTACAGTAGCAATTCACACATGTACGTCCGACACCAAAAACGTGTACGTCCGACACCAAATACAAATGGCTAAAGCTTCATGAAAAATTACAATATCGCCATGGAAATTCACCTGGCTAATGCCTGAAATAGTTTTCTTGACAATAAACGTCAATTGATTTTTTTTTCTCTGTATAAATCACAGAGTTTTGAGAGACAAGTCGTCCAGTCAGAAAAGTGTCATTTCTCTGAGTACGTCTGACACCATGACATTTTGCCTTATACCTCAGCTCCTATTGCACTTTCAGCTTTGGTTGATGGCTCGTTTGAAAACCCTACCACAGGGCCTCGTGCCTGCTTAACACTGAAATAGCTAAGGTTTATTGGTAAGGCTACAGAAGCTGTTAAAGTGTCTGATCTGTACGTCAGACTTTACGGAATTGCCCCCATGTAAGAATACTTCAAAAACTGTAGTCTTTGTCTACTGAACAAAATTTTACCCTCCGCAATGTATACATTGCCGATGGGTACTGTCATTACTTTGGGAAAATTTGTCCATCTGGCAGGCGGGCGGGCGGGCGGGCGGATAACGGGCGTCCCACTTCTGTATTTGGATTAATGCCGAAACTATTGGATGTGTACCTTTTATTTTTGGGACATTATTATATCTCTTATCCTAGTTGTGCCTGTTAGAGGTTAAATCCACATGAGATTAATACTTTTCTCACAATTATTGAAAAATGTGAAAAAATATTTTTTTGTGTATTGGGCGTCAAGCCAAAACTACGGCATGTATATTTATCAATTTTGGGTAAATATGGTATCTCTTATCCCAGTTGAGCCTTTCATAGGTCTAATCCCCATGACATTAATACTTTTCTCACAATCATTGAAAAATTGTTTTTTTTGTTTCTGGGGCAGAACTAAAAGACTGCTGTACTTTTGACACTGAAATTTGCATATTGTATGTATTAAATACCCAAGATGTGTTTTTTGTGGGTCTAAATGCTCTGAGAAAGTTGAACGGACAACAATTTACCAAAAATATGACAAAATACTATTATTTTAAACCTGTATGATTCAGTCAATTTTGAAGTTAAATCTATGAAATTTTCCAAGTAGGTGTCTAACTAATGCCTCTTTAAATATCTCAAATCAGTTGGAATGTTGGTCCTAAAAAGTTTTATAAAAACCCCCAAAATCCCAATTTTCTAACATTTCTGTGTGAAAAGCCAAATGGTAATGGATAAGTTATTTAACTTTAAGGCTTATTGCAGTTAGACACACTATGTGAGTTATTGCAAATTTTTCCATTGAAATTTATGATTTAAAAAATGCAAAAAATCATTAAAATGTCTATTTTCTCTCCATTTCCTTCTGATGTCATACCAGCCGTTGACATTTTTTGTCGAAATAAACCTGAAATGTTTCACATCATCATCATGCTGATTTTGTACAATATGAACATTTTAATTCACAGCAGAGGTCAATATTAACAAAATTAGATAAATATTAAGGATTTTCAGATAATCATATATCAGTAAATATTTGGCCCTGGTCAATCAAATTTGCCACAATAATGTCTAAATTTGACTTTTTCTACCACTCCTCATGAAATATTAGTTGTGAAAATCATGGCAAAATGGAAATGGCTTTTTAAAATATCTTATTATTGTTAGACAACTACATGGTATGAATGACTTATTGTCTGAATCATACAGGTCAAAAGAAAAAGTTGATAGAGAAAAACTCAAATGATAAATAGATTAAGATAAAAAATGGTTCCCATGGAGATTAGTGGCTGAAATATTATAAGCCCTCTTGAAAGTCAATCTGAATTCCGAAATTGCTAATGGCCTTATTTTTCAAAACCTTAATTATTGTCTGTGCCCACGACTTAACTGTTCTCCAAATTTTTTGGGGGGCGGCCTGTTTTGCTCCCCGCCCCTCCTTCACTCTGCGGAATAGCCTGCTGTATAGCCGAGGGTATGCTGCTGCGCAGCCTATGTTTGCTATTTGTTTTACCTGTGAAAATAATTTCTGCTGGAAAAGGCAAGGTGTTTCCCTGTTCCTAAAACGTCACTGACACTGTTTGAATTGTATGTATCAGTTAAACTTCACGTCACTCAGCATATTTTCAACATAAGATGAAAATAAATTATTCACAAATAAAAATAACTGGTTAATGCATAGTAACTGTTGTAGAAGTTGCCTCAAGTTAATCTTGATTGAACTACAAGTTTAGTGAATGTAATGGTGATTGCTAGCAGACAATGCATGAAAATACAATTCCGCAGTTCCCATTGGGATGTCGTTCAGATGAAACATTAAATTGGTGGCCCCCTGTATTACTGTCTGCACTGGGCTAGTAAAAAGATCCCTCACATGGTGTAAATGTGTTACAAGTTGAGGACTCATGTTGTGTCTTGCTCTCTCTTCCATCTCATCAATATATACCTCATGAATATTAGAACTGCATGGGTTTATATGCATGAACTTACCATGTCTATGTACATTATTTATTAGTAGTGTACAAGTTCTGACTCCTTTAGGAGATGTGCGTTTTTAAATGTGAGCAGTTTAGGGTTATGTTCCATGAGTCGGACACCTAGAACTGTGCATATTTTATAAAGTGATTTCTTAGTTAACCTATAGGACATAGATAAACAACCAGGGCCTCAAATCCAACGTTTTTCACGAAATCTAACTGAAAAATAGAAATGATCATAACTAAGCTGCATGCTTTATATTGGTTTTAGTTTTTAAACAAGAAAAAGAGAGGGGTATCTTTAAGTCGGACAGTTGTCTACCATAATTAACACACTAAAGATAGGCCTATTTAAAAGCTTAATAATCCGTTAACAAAGTCCATTTTAGAACATACAACAGCTTGAACTCAGTGCAAAGTGCGTACTATATGGTTGTATATATGTCAAACAAGTACCATAGACCAGTGAGAGAGCTGTCAATCTCACCAAATATTACCAAAAATACACAAATTTCGGACATGAAGTTAATAGAAAAGCAACGTTTTTATGCTACACTGTAAAATTTGAAATTTTGAGTCAGTTCAAATGATTGAGTGAGATGGTTGCACAATTTGTTTGAGCTAGCATAGCTTGATGTTGTGAGTTATGATAATACTGTTGTTATAACTTAACACAACAAGCTATGATAGCTCAAAGGAATTGTGCAACCATCTCACTCAATCATTTAAGCTAACTCAAAATTAAAATTTTACAGTGTATCTTTAGGGCAATGAAAACACACTATTGTTCTTTATATCAATGCTGATGCTTTTTGAACGGTTAGAGGAAGTCTTAAGCTGAAGATTGCCATTAGATTGGTACCAAATACTTGGCTATAAGGGCACTTAATTGGGTAATTCAAGCCTATCTAAAATGTCAGACTCAAGGAAACACTTCTTAAATGTCCGACTCAAAGAACATTACCCTATTTAGGGGAGCAGTTCACAATTGAGTCGCAATGGGGCTCTCTGCCCAAATTTTTAATAGGCTCCCAGATATTAAGGGCAGATTTCACGAAAAGTGCTCTTAAAAGGTACCTAAAACTTTCCAACCCTTTTGTTATCTCTCTGTTGCTTCCTGAAGCAAGTGAACCTATTACTAAGTACATCTGTGAGGTAATTAATAAATATCAATAAAATATTCCTCAAATATGTAGCTTTTTCCTCTTAAAAAGATATTTTTTTATGCCTCATGAGGACAATTTTGGACGGCCAAACTTACTGGTGATCAGACATGCTTACTTTGGCACTCTGTGGAATCTACTAAAACCAATTCAGGAAAATGTAATGGTATGTGATTGATAAACAACATCTTGAAAATTATTTTGGAACCATTTTTAATTGTCTTGGTCATTATAAAACTTGAAAAAAATAAAAAGTAAAAAAAGACTGCTAAAGTAGCTCGATTCCATCTCAGGACACTGAGGTTACATTAGCAACTTTTACATGGAATTTTTTGTGTGTTCTCGCCACTTATGCCAATTTCAAACATGAAATTATAATATTTTATTGAAAAACGTGTCTTATTTGCCTATATACATCACCAAAAACATAAACGACTGGGTGTGGTACCTGTTTCTTTATTGCTAATGTAACTGCAATTTTGCATCCGTCCATTTCATAGTGTTACATTAGCAAAATGTGTACATAAAAATTACTTTAAAAAACACATGATTAGATCTCAATTTTTTTCTGAACTGAAAGTCAGGTCTCCCAAGAGCAGGCCAGGGGTGGTACCCTGCTGGTGACTGCATTTATATTGCAGTAGGGTCAGCATAAAAAATTCCGTCCTCCATCATTCATCGTTGTTACATTAGCACAAGGCCATATTTTTAACTACTCTGACCTGCCAATCCAATAGAAAAGATTGTGTACCCATGATTTTATTTAATGGATTGACACAATAAAAGATTTAGATTTCAGCTTTTTTTTGTCCTGCCAGCTATCCTCAGAAGATGCACCCTGAGAAAACCTGAGAATCTACGAATTGATTATGTCTGGCCTTATCACTATTGTGCTAATGTAACTTGAGGACAAGTTGTGGTAAGTCATTTTGCAGCTTTTTTGTGAAATCTGCCTAAGGGGGCAGCTCGCTTGGTTTTTACACCTATGCCACGAGGTCTGGAAACATGTGTCTGTGTATTCCTGCCACCGGGCCACTGCAACCCTTAGACATAATCCGATTGTTCTGAAACATTATTGTACAGGACATGCTTTTGGCAAAATGAATTTAGGAGAAGGCAAAGAAAATCAAACAATTTTTAAAAAATTTTATTGGGGCAACTGATGCGCCCAGTTACATAGCATGCAAATTGACAAGTAAAGAGTGACATGGTATAAGAAGACTAATTTAACCTATCACATGAAAGCAGTGTTTTCTGATGTCAGACACAAAATTCAACAATGTTTTTGGTCATTTGCCAGTGTCTACACATATCATCTGCAACCTTGGGTACTGGAAGGTGTGGGAGTGAGACACAACCGCGTGAACAACAATACAGGTCTCTGGATTTGAGATGATTTTATTAGAATTAAGAGAATTTATAAAGTTAAAAAGATGCTTGAATTATTAGAGCCACAACATAAAAATTCTAAAAAGATATACTTTCATCTTGCGAGAGGGCGACCATTGGATATTCTGTACACCATGTTAAGGAATTTTTATGTTCAAGATTGCCTGGAAAGAATTTACGTTTTCTCCTCAACTGGGCAAAAGATTTCTCTAAAAAAGTACAACCCCTCACCCAGGACATAGTCCCCCAGGACGTAGTCCCCCAGGACGTAGTCCCCCAGGACGTAGTCCCCCAGGACGTAGTCCCCCAGGATGGAGTTCCCCAGGATGGAGTTCCCCAGGACGTAGTCCCCCAGGACGTAGTCCCCCAGGATGGAGTTCCCCAGGACGTAGTCCCCCAGGACGTAGTCCCCCAGGATGGAGTTTCCCAGGATGGAGTTCCCCAGGACGTAGTCCCCCAGGATGGAGTTCCCCAGGATGGTATTCCCCAGGACGTAGTGCCCCAGGATGGAGTTCCCCAGGACGGAGTCCCCCAGGACGTAGTCCCCCAGGATGGAGTTCCCCAGGATGGAGTTTTCCAGGATATAAAATGTTTGCCCCTACAATGGCCTAAAATCTATAAACAGCAAGCCAACTTTGATTTGTCCAGAGCAGTTTTTTTTTGCTTCACAGCTGTTCAAATTGTTATGCACAAAGAAAGAACTGCATAGTGCCCACTGGGAAAACTGCACTTGAGTCATCATACCAGCAAAGGGGCACACAACGTGTGAAAACGTATGGTAGAAATGATGCTACCACAAAAACATTGCCACGATGTCCCATGCCAATGTCTTATCTTCGACGTTGCTTCAAAATGTTGTGACATCATTTCAACCATACAATTATACATATGTATAATTTTCACAAACATTGTGATGTCACAACATTGCCGGCAATTCAGAAACAAAAAAGATTTGTCCGCTTGGTGGTCATTTGTCGCGATCAAAGCATTAGCTTCAATGGCACTTGAATTTCTGGAGACTTACGGGTACGTTATGTGTGTCTGACAAACCAAAGGATTATCAATCTGATTCTTGCAAAAAATCTATTATGACAAGTCATGTATGACTCATCAAACAGTCTCCATGGTTCTCATGCTAAAAGTTCGATGATGGCCCCTCATCAGCTGCAGTGTCATGAATCCCATAACGCACCTTTCACAGTGCAACAGTCCACACTTTGTGCATAACAAATTGATCGGCTGTAAAGTCCAGAAGTGACGTTCACTCATTGTAACCGACACATATGTGGCAATCATCACAAACTTAACCCAATTCAAGGAAAACGTCAGTGAATTCACAAAATGCTTATAATTGCTTTAGTAAGCAAATTATTCTAATTAAACATTACACATTAATTGTCAAGACATAAATAAAATAAATCTGCAATATATTTTTAGTAATTTACATCTAATTACACAAGTCATGATGTGAGCGTCCAAGGAATAGGCGATAAGGCACAGTTTGACTCATAGCAATGATGGATCAGGCAGAGTTCCCAAGGGACCATCCTCATATTCAAAAAAAGGCAATCCTCTACACTGCTTCATTGAGAGTAAAGTAGTCCAACTAAGATCACAGCAAAACTGGAGAAAATGCTGACAGAAAATTTTGGGCTGCCACTGGATTCTGGAAAAGAGGAACATTCATGACAACTCAGTGTGCAAAGGTCATTTTATCGCAAGAGGTTCTTGGTGGTATATATATAAAGAACCCACAGCCAAACACAAGATTCTAAATTTTATTGAGGGTTCAATCTAATAAGGTTCAACACTGGTGGGAAGCCAGGGAAGCGTTGTATCATTGAACCCTATTCTCCCAACTTGAGAGAAAGGGATTCCATTGCGGGAGTTAAGCGCAGCTGGATTATCTATGTGTTGTTTTTGTTTGCTGTTATCCTTCCAACCATGCAGAGAACATTTGAGCAGAACTTCATTCACTTGACTTGCTTCAATGAGTTAAGTTTGTGTGTTTTTATTAAAATGTCAAGGAAATAAATAGTACAACTATTCAGTGTGCAATATTGATCAATCAATATATCTTGAGACAGGTTAAGATGAGGTATTATCCCATGTCTAGGCACATTTTCTCCCTGATACTGTGTTTTTTACTGGGCCAATACAGCAGGGAAAAAGTCAGTATCGGGGAGAAAAACCAGTATATGGTCAGCTGACCAGTATTTGCCAGGAGTATACTGACTTTAGATTCATTAACCAATCACAGTGCAGCAATGTGACACAACCACTTTCAGCTCAGCCAGACAAGCCAGAGTTCATGCATGACTGCACAGAATACAAAAAATCAATAATCCACCACTCCACCACTGTGCCACAGAGTTGTCTGTGTTTTTATTGTTGGGATTAGACTTCTTGGAGCATGGTAACATTTTATAATTCAATTAAAGCAACTAGAGTCACCAATGTTAATAAAAAAATGTGCAGATATGGTTAATTTAAAAATAAAACAAGGGCTCTTTTGCAGTATTACTTTTGAAACTTAATTCTGAAAACATGCAGTTCTGATGTTTGGAAATGTATATTATACTTTAATTTACCAATTTCTGATATTTATTGAAAGTTGAATTTTACATAGAATTGGTAATAAATATTAGGCTGATTTTTAAAATATAATTTTAATGTCATGGTAAAAACAGTAGGCAGTTCAGCAGCACTTTATTTTTCATAATACTCAATCATAAGACTATAAAAAGCTATACATAATGCAATCAGCAATCTTCTTCTCAACTTGTCAAACAGCCAACTTATTTTTGAATATTAATGCTAACAGTTTAACTAGACAGCTAGACAGCTAGATAGATAGGTAGATAGGTAGATATATAGATAGATAGAATGATAGATAGATTAGATAGACTAGATAGATAGATAGATAGATTATATATGGGCTATAGAGTATAACGTGTATAAGTCACAGGCTGGTTCAAGGCGTTTTGAAAGACGGATGATTGTTTATCTCGCAGTGGTACTAATTTCAATTAAATAGAAAAAATGTTCCTAGACATGGGATAAAAAGGTCATACCATGGGTAGGTGCAGTACATCCCAGTATACTCCCCTCGACCCCAGTATATACTGGGGTCTCGGGGAGTATACTAGGGATGTACTGCACCTACCCATTATATAACCTCATATTATTGATTAACAGAAGAGCATTCAGAAATATGGATGAATATAGCGGTTTTAATTTATATCCTGTGCATTGTATTTATTGTTTATGCACCTGGTAGGTTACTTTGGGCCAGGGTTGCAAAAAAATCCGATTTAAATAAAAAAAATCAAAAAAAATCGGATTTATTTGATTTAAATCGGATTTTTTTGATTTAAATCAGATTTAAATCAAGCTGTCGTATTTTTTCAAATATAATTTTTTCCAGGGAACTTGAAGTCATAGCAAATTATAAACTGTTCTTAATAAGGTCTTCTGTCATGGGAAAATTTATTTCACTGCCCAAAAGTCATGTAATCAAGTTGAAATTCGAAGTTGTAGATCGCTAATATTTTTTACTTTTTTCAGCTACAACAAATGCCCTCAGAATATGACTTTTACATAAATTTAAGTGTGGGATTTTGTCAACTTTTTAATAATAATAATAATAATAATAATAAATACTTTATTTAATCATGTGAAACATGAAACTTGGCATGTACAATCTTGGTCAAAGACATTCACTCGAGGCATCATTCAAACATTCACAATCACACAGATATTCACACAACATTTATACAAAAGAAAGTTGTAATGATTATTAATTAGTTTGTAGAAGATTTACTCTTAAATCATTTAGTAATCTTACGCTCGATGGAACAAACGAGCTTGAGTATCTGGATGTTCTACACTTGATGGAACTGTATCTCCTGCCAGATGGCAGCATGCTATACAATGAGTTCAATGG
Organism: Platynereis dumerilii; assembly: GCA_026936325.1. Lineage (NCBI taxonomy): Eukaryota > Metazoa > Annelida > Polychaeta > Phyllodocida > Nereididae > Platynereis > Platynereis dumerilii. The sequence continues at coordinate 6,631,535 of JAPTHN010000019.1, read as the reverse complement.
ATGGTCTACATCGTTTATAATAACTTTACAGCGTTGGAGAGTTGCTTTGTTATAGATTTCATCTAGAGACATGACATTTGTAATTCTAATCTAACACATGTTTTTATGATTCTGATAAGTTTTCTCTTGGATTCCATGCTACTATTACCATACCAACAAATAATAGAGAAAGCAATGACAGATTGAACAACAGCTGAATAGAAAAGTTCCAATATTTTTGTGTCGATCTTCAGTTTACACAGATTTCTGACAAAATAAAGTCTAGAATTGGCCTTTTTAAATACACTTTGTACATTTGGATTGAATGTTAACCTATCATCAATAATGGTGCCAAGATATTTGTATTCTTTGACCTGTTCTACAATTTGATCTTTAATATACAGAGGTGTTACATCATAACTTGAGGTTCGAAAATCTACAATCATTTCTTTTGTCTTCTTTACATTTAATTCCAGAAAATTGTTGTCACACCAAGATGTAAAATGTCTAACGTCTTCTAAGTACTGTTTGTCATCATTAACACATTTTGATACTAGAGCTGTATCATCAGCATATTTAAACAATTTACAGGAGTCATTAATACATCTGCAGTCACTAGTATATAGAGTGAAAAGTAAAGGTGACAAGACGCACCCCTGGGGGGCACCAGTGTTAGTAATTATAATGCTTGAATTTGACTCCATAAATTTGACATATTGAGGTCGTTCAGTGAGAAATTCATTAATCCACAATATCAGATTTCTGTTCACATTCATGTTGATCAATTTTTGCATCATAATATGCGGTTGAATAGTGTTAAACGCACTAGAGAAATCCACATACAGGATTTTTACGTAGTTCTTGACCTTGGATGTATTTGATTTATCAACATGACTGAGAACATAGTCTGTGAGTGACAAGGTAGCATCTTCGACACACCTGTTTGCTGTATAGGCAAACTGATACTTATCAACATAAGGCTTGACCTGTTCTGCAAGTATATTTTTAACTAGTTTTTCTAAGCACTTCATCATAATTGCTGTTAATGCAATAGGGCGGTAGTCATTATTGCATTTAGGAGGATTTTTCTTGGGAGCAGGGATAATTTCAGATGTTTTCCAAATGATGGGAATTTGAATGTCATCAAGTGATTTTTGATAGATCTTATGAAGAACTGGAGCCAGTGGCTCTTTTGGAGCTACTATTGCTAGGAATGACCAATGACATAGAAAAAGTTTTACTTGGCTTCCAAAAGAGATTTAACAGGGTTTGATACTATTCGATGTCACAATTTTCCATAGAATATCATTCTTTGGAGCAAAGGAATGATTGAAATTACTAACGATGACCACAGAATCAGTATTTTATAATTACTGTTGTTTGTTATTATTGTTTTTTGCTTAATGAGTGCTACTTTTGGCATGAGATTAGGGATTTGGTGCATGACAGAGGAGATATATTGAATTGCATCTTAAACTGGATTAAAGTAAGCCAAAAACCGTCCTGGCATCTGAATCATAGCTGTGATTCGTCACCAATTCAAGTGTGAAGGTGTCAACTGATCCATTATAGCATTTATACACAAACTATTTGCAGTTTTCTAACATATAGTGATTTTCAATAAAAATCATTGATTAAAATCACTGATTTAAATCATGATTTAAATCAAGTGATTTAAATCAAATGATTTAAATCATGCAACCCTGCTTTGGGCAGGACACAGCAAAGGACACAGCAAAGAGGCAAATTGTTACAAGTGTGACCTTTGTATAAAAATGTTAAAACAAATAATATGTAATCTGCCAAAGCAGGAGAGAGCGGTAAATAGGTCTGGATGGCCTACAACACTGTTGTATTGCTATAACTTATAAGTCTGCACTCTACTAATCTATTGTAATGCCTACTTTATCATGTTTATACAATATTGAGTTATCTTGGCAGAAGCAGTAATAAATATTATTGTCGAGGCTGTAGGCCGAGACCAATATACTGCTGAGGCCAATAAACTCAATATCGGTCGACTCATCTTGTTATATTCTTCACCACAATTTTCAGATTAAAAACTGCCCTAGGCCAAATATAGGCCTAAATTTTTGTATTTTTTTTCCCCTTAAGGTGACTCAAGTAGGCCATAAATTTCAACCAAAATGACCTATAATGACAAAATAAAGACAACTTCTGACTTCATAGGCGTACGGGATGCGCAATTTTTGGGGGGGGCGAGCGACGTTTGCCCGAATTTCACGGTCTAAATTTAAAAAAGAAATAGCCTGGAAATCACTTATTTTTAATAGTTTTAACATAATCACCTGCCCAAATTTTTTAGCCTTTTTGCCCGAATCTTACTGTTTCCCAAACTTTTGGGAGGTCAAATTTAGACATTATTGTGGCAAATTTGATTGACCAGGGCCAAATATTTACTGATATATGATTATCTGAAAATCCTTCTTGTTTATCTAATTTTGTTAATATTAACCTCTGCTGAGAATAAAAATTTTCATATTGTTTAAAATTAGCATGATGATGATGTGAAACATGTCAGGTTTATTTCGACAAAAAATGTCAATGACTGGTATGACATCAGAATGAAATGGAGAGTAAATAGATATTTTAACAATTTTGTGCATTTTAAATCATGAATTTCAATAGAAAAATTTGCAATAACTCATGCAATGGCTGTAAATATTAGTCAATAGTGTGTCTAACTACAATGAGCTTTGAAGTTAAATAATTTACTCATTACCATTTTGGCTTTTCAAGCAGAAATGTTTGAAAATTGGGATTTTTTCTAGTTTTTGAGTTTTTATAAAAATTCATAGGACCAACATTCTAACTGAGTTCAGACGTTTAAAGAGGTATAAGTTAGACACCTAATTGGAAAATTTCTTAGATTTATCTCCAACATTGACTGAATCATACAGGTTTAAAATAATAGTATTTTTTCATATTTTTGGTAAATTGTCGTCGGTTCAACTTTCGCAGAGCATTTAGACCCACAAAAAACACATCTTGGGTATTTAATGCATACAATATGAAAATTTCAGTGTCCAAAGTACAGCAGTTTTTCAGTTCTGTCCCAGAAACAAAATTTTTTTTTCACATTTTCAATAAAATTTTGCGAGAAAAGTATAATTTATGGGGATTATTATTATTATTATTATAAACTTTATTCCAGACACCTCGGTCCATATACAATCTACATACATGTAACGATAATATAGCACCATGTAACAGTTAGATTAGACCTATAAAAGGCTCAACTGGGATAAAAGATACTATATTTACCCAAAACTGATAAATATACATGCCAAAGTTTTGGCTTGACACCCAATACACAAAAAAATATTTTTTCACATTTTTCAATAATTGTGAGAAAAGTATTAATCTCGTGTGGATCAAACCCCTAAAAGGCACAACTAGGATAAAAGATACATAATGTCCGAAAAATAAAAAGTATACATCCCATAGTTTTGGCATTCCTCCCAATACACAAGTGGGACGCCCGTTATCCGGACGCCCACCCGCCGGACAAATGTTCCCAAAGTAACTACAATACCCGTCGGCAAAGTATACATTGCCGAGGGTGAAAAAATGCTTGCAAGTGCTACGGTCGGCCATGGATTATGTTGCTGTGATGAGTCATCATGTGGGGGCAGTAGGGCCTAACATAAAATTTTAACAAATATGGCAACCAAGGTCACAGAAAATGTATGTATGCTTTAGGGATTTCATATCTGTTAAGTTGGTTTTGGGGGCTTTAACTTGATTCTTTTGCTGATTTTTTTTAGATAGGCCAATTTAAGGTCTAAACTTAAACCATTTGTGACAACAATATTGCACTAAAATGGCCAAAGTAACTGAAAAGTACCTGTGTGAAAATGTTATGGATTTGTACGAAATTTGTAAGAAAATGTACGTACGTACTACGGATCGGCTCTTATTGATAATTCGTATGCTGCACAATTGCTAGTGTACTGCTTCACTAATATTCAAGCAGAAATTTTAAAAAATTAGGTCAAATGATTAAATAAACATTATCGAAATTCAATTGTTTCCAAGCAAGTTCATTTGAAAGGGTAAAAAAGGTATTAAATCTAAATCTTGAAATTCTTGCAAATGTCGCTCCTCCCCCCCCCCACAAAAAGTTTGCATGCGAACACTGATGCCATTATGTAAAATCGAAAAGAAATTCACAAATAAAATAATAAAACATACGAGCCTGACTCTCGGCAGCCCTGTCAGGCCTGTTCCTCTGCTCCAGCCTCTTCCCTTTGTAAGTGATGATGCATTTGTGATCAAGAGCATAATTCTCAAAGGAAGCCAGATATTTGTTAATTTCATGGTCAAAGCCTTCTTCAGAACAATCCACTTTGACGTCTACGCAGTCCACAGCTTTCTGGATCTGACTGAAATGCAAAGAATGAAGCACAGTGTCAATGAAGAAAGTTTGCGCTTTAAATGTAGCCCGAAAACTAAAAGTGCAAATTGAAGAGCAAGAGAAAACTTAAGACAAACATTAAAAATAATTCTTCAACAAAAATAAGTCCCCCTTTGGATGAACTTGAATATCTGACAGATTCCAACGCTGACTTTGATGACAGTTGGCTGAATTATAGCCTCGCTTATCGACCTTACATGTGTGTATTTAACTATTTATAGCTCAGTGACATTATGCCTGGCTGAGCTTGCAGCCTTCGAGTGAGCCTACCCCTGTTTTCAAAAATATGTGGCTTTTCCAATGGATATGAACAATTTCACCATGTGAGGGAGCCACCAGCTGGATAAACATCATGTTTAGGTTCCTTGGATGCTATAACAAATAATTTGAGTGGAGTTTGAACAGCTTTCGGTAAAACATTTCTTGGAAAAGCCAAACTTTGTATTTTTAAAATTAGGAGTACATACACTCGGGGTCTGATTGCTCAAACAAAAATTAAGCAATAAAGCTACGAATACACACGCACACTCTCAATGTGCAGGCCTACAAACTGGCCAACTTTCATAGAAATCGGAGAAGAGTTCTTTGAGATATTCACGTTTCCGTAAAGGGGCACTTATTTTTGTTGAACTGTTTATTTTAAGATTAATGTTCTCCTGACCTTAATTGCTCTACAAACGTGCACTTGTAGCATCTTTTGGAAAATCTTGCATTTTGGTTTCCGACTTCATCAAAAATGTTGAACTTTTTCAAGGGACATTAGGGACAATGTGGAATATGTTTGATAAAGAGTCCTCAGAGAGGTTGGACAGTTTGAGGAAGCTCAGATGAAACTCATTGTTGTTTTTAACAATTTAAATGATGTCTTCTCAGTTAACTAACAAGCCTACATACTATTTTAATAAAACCAATTCTTGACACAATGGGAGAGGGGACATGTGATTTATCACACAAGGGCTTTGGCCCGAGGTGTGTTAAACCCATATTCCCGATCCCATGGTGAACAACAGCATGGCTGAAACATGAGACAAACCCTCAAACAGTTTTTGAGTGCATACCAATGACAGAGTATTCTGTTTAGGTATAATTTAATTATCATATATAACAGTTACTTACATGCAGATGCTGTCTTGTTTAATCTTGTCGTTGCATTTTTGAACTTCGGCTGCTTTCGCAATTGGATCATCACATTCTGAAAACGAGACCAAGACATTTTTTCAGGACAAATTAGGTTACTTAAGCAACGTGGATGTGAATGAAAGATGTTTGCACTCTGAAATGAGCTATAAATAATTTGTTGCCATTGAAATATTAATTTTGAATGATTAGTTGCAGCTTTTAGATCTACAAAGGACATTATACATTGCATGAATGAATAACAATGCTTTTTAAACAACAAAAAGCGTTCAAAAATAAGTCCCCCTTTACGAAAATGTGAATATCTCAAAGACCTCTTCTCTGATTTCTGTGAAAGTGCATATGGGCAGTATACATTTGTAAATTGTGTATTTGTTGGTTTATACTTAATTATTGTTTGAGCCAGCAGACCCCGAGTGCATGTACCCCAATTTTCGAAAATACAAAGTTTTGGCTTTTCCAAAATTTTTTTAACCAAAAGTTGTTTTAACTCCAGTCAAATTATTTGTTATTGCAGCCAAGGAACCTAAACTGTAAAACTGTTACAAAAGAAGTCCCTCGTTATCTTCTAAATAGAATTGAGAAACAAATTTTCTCCAGACACATGATGAAGTTTATCTAGCTGGTGGCTCCCTCGCATGGTGGAATTGTTCATATCCATTGGAAAAGCCTGGGATTTTTGAAAACAGGGGGTAGGCTCACTTGAAGGCTGCTGGCTCAGCCAGGAATAATGCCACTGAGCTATAAATACACACACGTAAGGTGGATATGCAAGGCTATAATTCAGCCAACTGTCATAAAAATCAGCCATGGAATCTTTCAGATATTCGAGTTTATCCAAAGGGGGGCTTATTTTTGTTGAACAGTTTATAGGCCTATGACACTAAAACCTGGTCTAACTGCAGTTCCAGAGTATATCACCCCATTTCAGTGACAAATTGCATTAGGTCTGTCCTGTCTTCCTATCGAAGAGTGGGAATTACAGTTATAAGACCAGGCTTACCTTAGTCTGCTGCAGTGTGTTGCACTTGAAAATGGCACTTTGTGACTCATGATAGCCTATGAAGGGTCACGAATCTTAGTTCAACATGGGAAATATAGAAGCTGTTTGATTAGTCATGATCAAGAGATCAAGGCCATTTGATTTCTCAAAACTGATTTCAGTGTAAAAGTCAGAAGCATAATCGTTTCATTTTGCTATCACCAACAAGCAGTAATAGTCTCCTTAAATCAAATTAACATTGAATGTATTTGTATGATTATGACAAATCATCAGCATGATGACACACAAATAAAAGTGCCATTTTCACAGTGCAAAAGCCCGCTTATTTTGTGTAAGAAATTTACCACTCGACTGTAGACCTAGTTTTTACAGCCTGTATTGCAGGAGGAATTTTTGGTAAGCTTCTGACCATATAGGAGGTCGCACTATTTCACCTATCACTTTGAAACGTAGTATACAGTCTCAATATAATTGTATCTTGCTTCCATCAACTTTTGCTAAGCTTCAGTGACATTAAAATTTTTATTTACGAAACTAAAATGTTCGTTTTTGGCGCGAATTTCAAATGCCCAGCTGCAGTGAAACCAGCACCAACAGCAGTCAGATCCAGTGTTTGCAGATTCAATAGAAAGAATGAAGGAAGGGATGAAGGAAGGGGTGAAGGAAGGGATGAAGGAAGGGATGAAGGAAGGAATGAAGGAAGGAATGAAGGAAGGAATGAAGGAAGGAAAAAAAGGAAGAGAAAAGGAAGGAAAGCAGGAAGGAAAAGGGAGGGAGGGAGGAAAAGGGAGGGAGGGGGGGGAGGGAGGGAGGAAAAGGGAGGGAGGGAGGGAGGGAGGAGGAAAAGGGAGGGAGGGAGGGAGGGGGGAGGGAGGGAGGAAAAGGGAGGGAGGGGGGGGAGGGAGGGAGGAAAAGGGAGGGAGGGAGGGAGGGAGTTAGGATATACATGTAGATAGACAGAGATAGATAGATAGTTAGACTGATAGATAGATAGATAGATAGATAGATAGATAGATAGATAGATCGATAGATAGATGGATAGATAGATAGATAGATAGATAGATAGATAGATAGATAGATAGATAGATAGATAGATAGATAGATAGATAGATAGATAGATAGATACCAAGTCTATCTACAAGCAGAGCTCTGTTAAAGTGCTTGCACGTTATTTTTTTAGCTCTGTTGGTGAAATTGGGCCTTAGAGTCTCTTTCTGTGCCTACAATGAATGCATTCAAATCACAAATGACTCTTTGAACAGGTCGAATGACCATTGTGTCAACTCACCTGGCAGGGGAGGCTCTGTCGTTGTGGGAACAGTGGTGATTTCCTCGGTGGTAACTTTGGCATTTTCCTTGGCGGGTGCTGCGGGAGCTTCAGCCTTCAAAACAAATTTATGCATACTTTATATTATCTACCACAATGCCTCCCTATTTGTTGAGTTTCGGCCAAGTTGATCACGGCATATAACCAGCACAATAATGGATAATCATTTGTCTTATTGATAAGAAACATATATAGACTGGGTGGCAGCATACCCACGTCTTTCAACAGCTATTCTGCCGTCAGCAGAACCTGTGTGTTTTGTGAAAGAGCAATTTGAAAAAATATAATTTACATTGCATGTCTTCAATTATGTCCAAAGATGACTTGTAAAGATCCAAATCATACGGGATTTTGGTAGTTTGTATAATTATTTTTTCTTTTCGCACGTAAAAATATTTTATAGGACCTACTTGCACCACTTCTTAAAAATTAAGGTATTCACTTTCATCCAAGGTCCAGTGTTCATTCTCAATTCTGATTGACTCTGAGCAGTGACCTTTGTATGAGACCATTCTCTTGTCTTGTTCAGTAAACAATTCGTGCAGCACTGACCAATGCCGCAGAAGCAATGCCGTAAATGTCCCATTATTTTAAGGAGCACCATCTGACAGTAGAGCACCCCCTCTATCCAGAAGAGAAAATAATATGGAATACAGACACCTAGCCAGATACCATGGGTTATTTCACCTTGAGACACCTACCAGCAACTTTAGCCAATACCTGATGTAGTTACAGCTACAAAGTACAGTTAACAAAAAAAAAAAAAAATCCCATCAAAAAATCTTTTTGAATAATATTTTTCCGAAGGTGCATATTAACAAACTTTTAAATTACAAGAGCACCATAGCCCTGTCTCTGCACAATGCTCTCCTAATGGGGCAAATAGGATCATGACATAGCAATGCCATTGTTTGAGCCATTGTGATGTCACCCAGTACAGGATTGTATTATTGCTCAGCACACGTTATCCAAAAGTGGATAATATGAAGTTATGCCATGGGTAGGCATACTCCCCGAGACCTCAGTATATTCCCGAGATTTGTTTCCTTGTGAATTTTCATTTGTATTTCGCTTAAGAAGGCTTGATGGCCGAAAGTTTTGAAGGATATAATTTTTTACATCACAAAAGGAATGATTTATTATTTTTTATGTAAAATCTACGAGTTTACGCTTGAACAGAAAATTCTTGTTTCAGTTATGATTTTTTTTGTGGCAAGAGTTTTTGAGATATCGCCTTGGAATTTGGGATTTGAGATCTCTACTGTATGTATGATAGCTAGTACAGGGGAATTTGATAGCTCTCAAAATTACAACAAAAGATCATGAAGCAGCAGCAGAGAATGTGACGCTATTATAATATAATATATGTATATATTATACTTTCTGTGGGTGTGTCTAAATGCACCTCTCTGATTGGTTGTATTCAGTATATTCCCGGGAAAAAACGTTGTATACAGGTCAGGTGACCATATAATGATTTTCTCCCCTATACTGACTTTTTCCCTGCTGTATTGCCCAGGGAAAAACACAGTATCGGGGAGAAAATGTGCCTAGACATGGGATAAGTCCTTTTACTGATAGCGTGTCAAAGCTGAACACGAGTCAGATTTTAACTAGTTTTGATTGACTGAGCCAATAGGGCATTTTAAAATGACTTCTTACCAGGGCCGGGCAGGACCAGTTAATCACCAGTAATACTCTAAAAAAAATCTTTATCATTTGACCGATTATGCTCTAAAAATGAATGAAAGCAACAAATTGCCAAACTCATCAGGATTAAAAACAATCTTTTTTTCATGTAAATATATTCAAAATTGTCTGTTACTTTAAAGAACATCACATTCTTCCAACATAATCTTTTTTCATCAAATTCATGAGAAATTATTTTCAGTTCCTGTGAATTAAGCCCTATGAAAATGTTCTCAGTCTGCTGATCTAAATTGCAAGTGTCAAAATCACAGAAGAATTGTAAGAATTTCAAGGATTTTTTCAATGTGAGAATGACAATACCAGCAACATTTTGTCTGTTTCTGTACCATATTTAGAAGCTTAAACATATTTCCACACCTTAACCTGCCATGCAGATGTATATTTAATTCCCATGCACCAAACCCACTGTTTCAATGGCTTTCCCAGCAGACGTGTTGGTTGTCTCTGCTGCAACAGTTGAATTGGTACAGTGCCCCTGAGCAATCTTTGAGATTAAAACAAAACACCCAGAAAACAAACAACGCAGTGCTGTAGAGTGGGTCAGGAGAACATTTTAAGACAGAAACTAAAAAAAAAAATCGGTTGGAAATTTTTCTAGTTACACCAATCTTAAATTGTATGGTTTATCACACTCATATTTCCGGCTGAAAGGAGGGCAAAAAACTTGAAAGACAGTTGTTTATACTATTTTTAGAGACACTTAATGATCAAAAGATGTTATATTCTTTCATTTCCGTGACTTGGCATTCGTGGCAGATATGTTTTGTCTAAAAATAGTGTGCATCAGTGGGATAAACAGTAAACACATGTGACTGTTTGCTACATCGAAGGTCAGTAGTCAGTAAGTTTGTAGTCTTCTGATGTTGTCCTTGTAATAAGTGGTATTGTTTGTTTGTGTTATTTGTATATATATAGGATAGTTTTCAACTATACTATGACTGTTTCATGCTTTATAACAAAAATATTACAGAATGTTAATTTTCTCTATGTCATTATGTATAAATAAATATCAGTGATGTTTCATGCATCAATATCCTCAAAGGTTTACAGTACAGGTTCAGAAGATGAGAGAACAAAATATTTTTATAACAACAAATTATTTTTATTAAATATCATAGAAGCGTTAGGTTGTCCAAATATTGCTTATTAATGGTCACCGATACTGTCATAAAATTAACACACATAACATGACAAGCATCTTTCAATGTCACATCACATTTTAGTACAACCTATCAAGATATTTAACATCTCATCTGCAAATTCTGTTGGTTTGGATGAATCATAAGTGTTTTTATCTTTTAATTATTGCAATCTGCATATGCAGCTAATATTATTAACAAACTCCCTTCAAAGAATAAAACAAGTAGGAACTTGGTTGTTACTTGATAGCAGTTCTATATATTGTTCAGATGAAATTTAAAGGCCGATTTTTTTCCCTTAAATTGTGGTTAGAAAGCCTACATATATTAATTTTAAAAGAAATATATTCTGTGGGCCTGAGTCTCTGTCAGATCAGTATTATTGTGATAATTGGAAAGTTTTTAATGGTTTGATAGTTGTTTGTGACTGTTTCTGTTTTGCACATCCAACAATCACAATAGGATCAGCAAATGCCTCATCAGTGATACCGACTGAATGCTTTGTCAAAGCAGTCGGTGGAGCATGATATCCACAGTAATGTGGACAATGTTTTCATGATATTTGACCCAGTAAGGGCTCAATCATTTATGAAAGAATCAATTGGAAATAAGTAGTTAACCAGGATTATTGCAACAAATCTTCAAATCCCTCAGGATTCAAATACACAAAAGAACCAGATGAAGCTGAAACTGGATTTTTTTTGGCAGATATTGAATATATCTAGTTTTCTGTGCCTGGGAATTTTCTGCAGGCCATTTCTGATCTTGCAAGTCTGTTCCAGACGGCTTACCTAGCAATGGATTAAAAATGGACTTGAAGTATTTATGACCCTTACAGACAGCAGGCAGACCTGCAAGTCACATAACTTACCAAAGGTGAGGTAAACTTTATTCAGAACAAAAATTGAGGCTGGGTGTATTATTTTGACTCTTTCTTGGCCATGATCAATGAAGCATGGCATTCTATCTTCATTCCCCTGGTATATAAGAGTAAGTCCTCAGCTGGCCTGATCATCAAAATGCTGGGAAGCCCTTGATTTTGCCCTCTTTTCTCCTCTCCACCCCAAATCTCCTTACAACTCCTTTTGACTCCTTACAACAACCTTAGCCCACATTAAGAACTCTATTTAGACAGCTATCAATGTAGCTGCAATTATCAGAGGTGCAAAATATCATGTAAATCAAACAAAATGGGGGTGATTGAGTTTAAATTGGTGTTGTTTAAATGTGATTTTAGTGTAATTTTAAAAGGTAGTTTCAAGTGGGTAAAAGTAGGAAGTGATTCGGGGACAGTCAGAAGGTGTGAAAGGGTAAAGTAGAGTCTTCGTTTCTGCTGGGATAATCGTACTTTATTTTGGGTTGTACTGTATGTATGCTAAAGTATTGACTCACCAGAAAAATTTTGTCTGTTTCACATACAAGACTTTCAAGCAGCACTGTATAGATAGAGAAGCTCCCTGTGACAGCCATGCAAGCATTTACAGATCTTTGCTTTTGTACCATCTAAGTTGAAACATATTTCCAGATCTTAACCTGCCATGCAGATGTATATTTAATTGCCATGCACCAAACCCACTGTTTCAATGGCTTTCTCAGCAGGCTTGTTGGATGTCTCTGCTGCAACAGTTGGCTTGTTGCCACTGCTTCCCTCTGTTGTAATTGGTAAAACTACTCGAGTGTTCTCCTTGGTTTGGGAGTCTACAGGAGATGATACGGTGGTGACAGGTTGGTTGTCACCGTTGTTTGCCTCAGTGTTGCTGGCGTCCTCATCAGCTCTCGTCTAATCGGATCAGTTAAATCGGAAAACATAATCAATTTAAGCATAACTGTGATTTTTCAGGCAACCACATCCATAGAATGCCTGTTATAAATGTAGTAAAGGGTGAATACACTTGCACTTTTGAGGATTGTTTCGTCATTTGGTATACCATTACAAATTGACTTCAGTGAAACTTCAAGAATTGGCCTACAGCAAATATAGAGTTCAGGGGCTATCTGAAAATTGGGGATGTAGTAATTTCCAAGGTTCGAAAATAGCACTAAATATATTTTTTTATTAAAAAAGGGGGATACCCGCACCGCAACTGAATAAGGGGCAAGTCTCGGTATCCCAGAAAATTCACCATACAGATGCCAAAAATCAACATTCGAAAGACATAATCATAATGTATGTCTTTTTCATGTGCCAGTTACTGTGGTGTATATTTTGAATGTGTTTGTATACCCCCCCCCCAAGTGGCGTCACCAGATATGCAAGTTTGGGGGGGCTGAAGCCCCAACATTTAGATGTGTTTTCAGAGGCCCAAAGGGTCAAAGCACGAACTGCCCCAGAACCTAGAGATTTTAAGATGTCTGCGGATGTATGTGTGTTCACTCATTATAGATAGATAAACTGCAAAAATAACATCACATAGTGTGCAACATACTGTGTACAGTGTCTTTTCTTGGGCTCTGGTTATTCATTCATTATCAGTATCATGGAAGTAAAATTCTTCTTTTTTTAAAAAGATTTGGGGGGGGGGGGGCTGAATACTCAATTTGAGGGGGGGTCAGCCCCCCTAGCACCTCCCTAGTGACGCCACTGCGGCCCCCCTCTCCATCCGAGTAGTACTTACATCAGATTCTTCAGTAACCACAGAGGATGCCGCACCATCTGAAAAATCATGAAATCATTGAAGACGAAGAAAGAAATCCTTAATTAAAATATTAAAAACTCAATTTACGTAGTTTAAATCTCTTATCTGAATTAAACAAGATGGCTAATGGACAGGGAATAGAGGAGTTCTTAGAGTACATATGTCATCACATGTTTGCTGATCTCAAATGGTCAAAACGGATATCCAACAAGATGTCAGCTCAATTTTTTTGTAAAAAACCTTCAAATGGACGATGGTTACCACCTTCATTATTGCTGCATGTTTTAATATGTTATGTGTAGGGGAGAGGCAGGGCTATATAATAGCACTGGTTTGACAGCCTGCATAAAACTAATGCAGACAGCTAGACAGACAGACAGACAAATTCTTTATTGACCTGTGTAAAAAATATACACTCAAACCTATATGGGCTTACAAGTCATCAAAACAATTCAAAAGTAACTTTAACAACACATTTTCTAGAAACAACAATATTAAAACATTTACAATCACATACTTACATTATTTACACAAAATCTTCTATTCTGCAGTAAATTTAACTAAATCTTTGGACATCAACAACTTAAATTTTTCTTATAATGATAAAAAGTAAAAATCCACACAATAATCTAAAACACGGGTTAAAAGTAAATTACGTAAATCGTTGTAAGTATTACAATAGAACAAAAAATGATTTTCATCTTCAAGAACATGATAGGAACAAAATTCACAAACTCTATACTCTAATGGTATATCATTGTAACGTCCTGTCTCTATTGCTAATGGAAAAACACCAAACCTAAATTGTGAAAGAACAGACAAATGACCTCTATCATAAATTTTATATACATAATCCTCAGTATCAAATGTAGTTTTAAACTCTCTGTAAGTTCTTAATTTTGGCATGTTAATTATTTGATTTTTCCAGTTGGTTTTATAAATTTCCATCAGTTGACGTGCATTTTCCAGGTTAATAGGTAAATTTTCTACAAAATTTTGAGTAAGATTCAGTTTAGTGAATATTTGTAAAACCTCATTACTCCAATTTCTCTTGTTAATTTGTTTATCAGCTTCAAACACTTGCTTTGTTAGTCTGTTTTCATCCATGTAAACAAGTCTATTCCAAAAACGTAGCATTTCAACATGACGTCTAGTTTTTTTATCAATCCATCACGTATCGCCTTTAAAAGGAGTAAAACTATTCACACCTAGAAAAAATCGTATTGCCCTGTTTTGTAAAGCTTCAGGTTTAGAAAAGTCTTTGTAGCCCCAAACTCCTGAACAATAATCCATAACAGGAACAACACCCTAATCAAACAATTTACTGTATGTTTTAAGTCCTAAACCTTTTAATTTGTAAACTTTGTTTTGGATACTTCCAAGCGCTCTTCCAGCCGAGTTGGCAAGGGCAGTTGATGTAACATTATAATCAAGACATTCTTCCAAGATTAATCCCAGATATTTATAGCTTTTTACAATTTCAATTGATTCATTTCCATAGGTAAATTTACAGTTGCTAACATTTAGACCTTTATGTCTAAAGTGGACAATTTTTGTTTTACCAATTGATATAACTTTCATTTGCCACTTACTACACCACTGAATCACTGATACATTTTCTGTAAATCCCTTTCAGACTCAGCAATTAAGGCCAAGTCATCAGTGTACATAAGAATACTAAATTTAACATTGTCTGTAACATTTACACCCATTTCTAAATTTTTAATATCTTGAGCTAAGTCATTAATATACAAACCAAAAAGAGTAGGGGATAATGGATCACCTTGCTTAACCCTTGAACCTAACTGAAATGTGTCTGTATTAGCATTATTAAGATTTACTTTAGCTACTGGGTTGGTGTATATACATTTTATGGCGTTGAATAGTTCTCCATCAAACCCCTGTTTCCTGAGTTTGAAAAAATGTAGTTCACGATTAACTGAATCAAAAGCCTTTTGTAGGTCTATAAGGCGACAAAAGTTTAGCGTTTTTTATTTATTCTATTTCGAATTGTACTAGTTTAGCTATAAAGATTGTCCGAACATGAGCGTTTCGATCTAAAACCATTTTGTTCATCGACATATATATCATTAATTTCTGCTACTTGTAGTAATTTGTTATTGATGATAGCTGAGAATGATTTAAAAATACATGACATGAGACTTATACCCCTGTATTATAGTGGTGTTCTTGGATCTGTCATATCTGATTTTGGAATTGGTTTGATGATACACTGTAAAATTTGAAATTTTGAGTTAGCTCAAATGATTGAGTGAGATGGTTGCACAATTTGTTTGAGCCATGATAGCTTACCGTTTTGAGTTATGATAATCTTTATGTTGTTATAACTTGCAAACAACAAGCTATCTTGGCTCAAAGGAATTGTGCAACCATCTCACTCAATCAATTAAGCTAACTAAAAATTCAAAATTTACAGTGTAGCCATATTCCACTCACTAGGCATGATGTTAGTAATGTATATTTTATTAAATAGAGATAAGAGTAATCCATTTGACAACCCATGTTTAAAAATTTCGTACACTGTAAATTCTGAAATTCTGAGTTAGCTCAAATGATTGAGTGAGACATTTGCACAATTTGTTTGAGCCATGATAGCTTGCTGTTTTGAGTTATGATAATCTTTATGTTGGTATAACTTGCAAACAACAAGCTATCTTGGCTCAAAGGAATTGTGCAACCATCTCACTCAATCAATTAAGCCAACTCAAAATTCAAAATTTACAGTGTACATGTATGGTATGTTATCAACTCCCATGGATTTATTTAATTTTGACTTTTGAATCACTTTCTCTATCTCCCTAATCTCAATTAAGTTTTCTTGATCATAAATCATAGGTATTACATTTTCATGATCTTGTAAATATTCAACACATTTGTTATAAAAATTTAGATCAAATATAGGCCTATCTATCTATGCATGTGCTTGGAGGGGTGGCACTGGCACCAAGTTGTCAGGAACTAGTCCGGGAGTGGCACTGCAGTGCATTTCTGTGACGTCACGGTAATTTTGACTGTCAAACAGGTTGTATCATGAACGCCGAAAATCGGCAAAAAATGGCACCAAAACATCGCGAAAATGTGATCAACAAATTACAAAATGGCTAATCTATCCGTGAGTATGTGGGCAGTTTTACAGTATTTGCTCTCGGCCGATTTTACTTTGAGAAAAGTATGACAGGTACACGGAAATTTTCATGGTGGCAGTCTTGTACTACATTGAAGTATGTGTACCAAATTTTACCTTGCTATAATGCTTAGTTTTGAAGCAGGAGGTGATTTATGACCAATTTTTGCACTTTTTTGTGTCTCACGGGCAGTTTCACATATTATTATGGCAACACAGAAAAGCAAATACAGGCAATTGTGATTCATGTTAATGATGCCTGTCTTGACCTATGTCTTGGGCATAAAACACAACAGGTTTCATGTAAATAAGTTATATACGAAAGGAGCTGTCTCTGAAAATGTGAAAAATGGCGTGTGTCAAAAAGTTTGTCTTCGACATACCATTTATTACTTTATATGCTGTTATGAATCAGTATTAAAGAGTGTGTCTACTTTTTGTGTCAATTTTGTAGCTGGAGACATGTCTCAAGGTAAATCAAAAAGATTCATTTCAGAATCTGTACTTGGTTATCGGAATTTGAGGCTTGAATATGATGTCAAAAAAATGTGTCCTCTCCAGTACGAGAGAAAAAACACTCAGGATTCTGAAGGAAAAAAAAGCGATATGTGTTTTCTTTGCTCGATTGTGTGCCTCTACATAGATGTGACAAATGCAAGTTGAAAAGATATCCAGGCCATGCATGTATGTTTTCTTAGAAATTAAATTTCACAATGTCACAAAATGTCCTCTCCAATACATCAGAAGTTTCGCTTTGATTCAAGTCTTTTAACACTGGATTCATTAAGGAAAAGAACATGGCTGAACTAAATAATTAACCTGGATGCATAAAAAGGGTAATTATAAATATTGAAAATTACAATATATGTTTTTGATAGTAAAAGGCAATTATTCTATGTAATACATCAATATAACTGCAATTTTTCATAAATAACAGAATGACTTAACAAGATAATATGTAAATATCGTGTTTTTGCAGCAATTCAAGCTTACTTTTTTCTGAGCTTGTGATTTTGGGTCATTTTCGGTGATTCTTCTCTCTAGAACATTATCTTTGACACAAATGAAACACTATGAGTTCAAATCATACAGCAACAAAACTTGACTTTGGGTTAGTAGGACACTAGATAATGGACTTCATCATTCTGGGGAATGATGAACAGATTTCGCCCCAGAAACCCTAACAACCCCAAATACAGAAATACCACTGCCTTTACAGCAATACAATTAAGCGTCATCAATGTTGAGTGTCTTATCAATTCATATTTGAAGGAAAAATTACAATATCAGTTGTTGATCCTGCCCCAGACTGAATTTAATCAACAAAACTGAAGAAATCATGCCAAATCTCTGCTGCCATGCTTGCTGACTGCCTCTGTGATGTCACAATCCCATTGTGACGTCACCATTGGTTGCTGTGATGTCACAGATAAACAGTTGCTCTACTTCAATTTTTTGCTGTTATTTTGAGGAGTTTTAGTAATAATATTTTATTTCAGACAATGCTAAATAATTGTAAGGACAGTTATTGGCTAAAATTGTTAAAATAATTAACTTTTAAAAAAGAAGATAAAAAAAGTTGTTCTCCCACAATGCCTTTTTTTGTACCCACAATGCATCATTAAAAATGGCCACTGTGTACACAAACAAAGGCAGTATTGTTAATTTTCACTTCACAGAGCCGTCGGCTCAAAACTAAAATTTAAAAGGTCAGTATCTCTTCAAATATTTCAAGATGAAGCACTTCTCCAGAAGTACATGTATTTTTTTCTAAAGTACATCATGCATTGGAGCTGCAATTCGGGTTGTTAGGGTTAGTGGCAGGTAATCTGTCCATCCTCCACAAGAGGATGATACTCCATCTAGTAGGACACCTAAGCATTCTTTATTTAGGCAATCACGTGTTAATTGAGACTGTAGCACCTTACTAAACACTCATTGTCCATCGGGTTTTTGTGTATCAACCAACCTGCCTGGGTATATCAACTAACCTTACCGGATGGGTTAGTTGATACGTTTGACTGTTTAACATGACCTCGTTTGACCCCATCTGGGGTAAAAACTATACAACAGAAAAAGTCAAGTTCCTCCATATATTTGAACAATGTATTTCCCCAAGCACATGGCTACTTTTCATTCCAATATCATTGTCCGTTTTGCTTGGAGGCGAGCTTTTCTGAAAAATGTCTCAACTAACCTGCCTTTCCCCTACGTGTACAGGTGAAATCAAATACATGTAGCAGTGTAAACAAAGTTAACAAAGATGTGTAGTAAAACATCTCTATTGAGCTGTGATGGACTTTACGTCAAATCGATTTTGGGCCATTTGCATTAATGGTGATTTTGGTTTTTGGACATGTTGCACTTAAAGTCGGCTAATCCAGCCATCACAACATTCCTTCTTTATCAATTTTTCTGGAATCTCCAAAGAGATGTAAACTGACATCAGCGAAAATATCATGGAAATATCTGCATTACAAGTTAGTTTTGAAGCTGTTGCAAATGCGTGCGTCTTTAATGTTGTTGAGATAAGTTAGATTAGTAAACATGTTTAAGATGGCTCACCTTGCGATGGAACTTGTGTGGCTGCGCCCTCTGCTGGTTGTGCAGATTCTGTGCTTTTGACAACTCCTGCCTCGCCTGCTGGAAATATCAGAACAAATTTTTGTCTTATAAATTTACAAATACAAATGGCAATAGCTGGAATTTTGAATATTTTCTTTTTGTTTTTCTGTAATCATACACATGAATGAATATGTGTTATAAGTAATCTGATAACATGATCGACTACTCAGTTTAATTCTTGCCGTCCAGCTTACAATCTCAAATTACAGAACAGTAACCTTTACTTTTTGTGGAGCCAGCAACCTTCGAGTGAGCCAACTCCTATTTTCAAAAATCTGTGGCTTTTACATTGGATATGAACAATTTGTTGGGACATTTGGGCCCTTTGACTTATTTTGTCAAGGGCCCAAAATGAATACAGGTCAACTAGTAACCATGCCAAGTGGTAACCAAACCAACTCGTAACCACTTTTGATTTTTACTGACCAAGTAGTAACCATGACACTCAGTAATGAACAGGCCATGGCCAAGTAGTAACCAAAAAAAGAAAATTGTTTACCAACTCGTAACCAATGGCTGTTGCCAACTGGTAACCAGGGAAATTCAGAGTGAACCAACTAGTAACCAACTTATAATCTCCAATATTTTATTTTATCATTGTACTGATTATAAATATTTAGATCTATATAAGTTTTATTTTGATAGTTTATCTTAGAACAGGCACATGTTATTATTCAATCATTAAATTTACAGAGATTTCTTGGTTTTAAATCTTATTTAGTTTTGGTTACGACTTGGTAGTTTGCAAGAATTTGGTGGTTACTAGTTGGTATGGCCATGAAATTAATTGAAATCCATGGCCAGTCTGCCCCTGTGGAACACACAGCTCTTGGCCATCGCCATCTTTTCTTTGGTGAAATAAGAGAGTCTTTGAGCTCTTAATTGTTTTAATTGCGGTAATTTCTTGGTTTGTAAATTTTATAAAAACCGGAAGTTTTTGACATTTGCCTCAAGACAAGCTTGGAATACTTTTATCTTGCCGATTTTTTGAGAAACGACAGGCAGTATCACATGCCAACAAAAGTTCAGACATTGACTTCGAGTGCTTCAGTCGCATTTTTCACAAGGAAAGAATTGACGTACAGAGCTGAAAAATATGTCAAAATGTCGGAATCCGAAATATTGATACCACTTAGAAGATGCTACGCCCAGTATTTAAAAGGGAGGCACAGCATGCTGCGTCATTGAGAAAAGATGAGGTATATATTTTTCACTATTTGACATGTACACGAATTTGTAAACCTGCAAAAACGAACATATACACGAATTTATCATTCGTGGAGATGTCAAATATTGTCATTCACGAATTTGTGTAGGTGTAATTACGAACATACTAACCCTAAACTTGGCTAAAACTAACCCTAAACCTAATTTTGACCTTAAAACTGAAACATGTAACACCTCCACGAATGTTAGTATTGGCAGATCCACGAGTGAATAATAAAGCACATCCACGAATGTTAGTTATTACATATACACGAGCACTTATGCTCGTTTTTACACATCCACGAACTCGTACATGCTCGTTTTTGCACCTCCACGAATTCGTGGACATGCCAAATAATGAAAAATATATACATGAAAAGATTGCATGGATACTGACCATGCTGACTGCTGATCTAACTTCATTTAGTGACTGGAGAAAATCAGTTTCTCAATCATATCTAGTAGACAACTGAGGACTTCTTTTGTATTATTCCATGACCCCTATGTTACAAGCCCTTGATTGGCCAACAACCCACCTGCATAATGTGATATTCACCTGTGTGCGGTGGAGTGTGACAGGCAGGTCAATAACACATGTGTTATTCACTGATCAGTGAATGTCACATGTGTTATTTCATCATGCAACAGATTGGACGGACCTAAGAGGAAGCACCATATTTCAGTGCTGCTGCAGCCACGAGCTCACAAAAAAGTATATACTGTGTTTTTCCATTTTACTAAAAAATGCAATGAAGAGCAACGGAGGCAGATAGAAACTGATTTTTACGGCAAAAGATGCGTCTTTTAAAGGGCTACTAGGATGAAAGCTTTTTGTGATGATTATATTTTTTGTTTTATCAGAAAAAAATCGAAAATAAAATTCATCATCCAGTACATAATTTTTGGAGTTCACAAGTGTGAACCATTTTTTTGTGAGTGAAAAGTTTATTGATTTTTGATGAGATACAGATACATTTTAAACAAGCAATTCAAAAGAAACACAGAGTCATGCAGCAGCACAAGTTCGTTTCTTGGTTTTAGTAAAAAATGAATCACCGCCTAGCAATGGAAATAGACAGGAAAATCATTGGGTGGCAAGAGATGCGTATATTGAAGGGCTAAGTCGAATTCAACTTTCGTATTGTTTATGTTATTTGTTTAATCAGCCAAAAAGAGAAACCAAAATAAAAAATTCCAATACCCTGCTTGAGTGACCACAGCTCAACTTAAATTTGAAGTTATTGCAGTGATGGACTGGCCAGCAAGGTTATCTGACCTGAGACCGAGCAGTGTAGTTACATAACTTTCTATATTATGAGCACACATTTCAAGACACTGACAAAAAGCATTGACACATGGATTATGTATGTTAAGCTTGATAGCCTCAGTAACTGCATTGGTTGATAGATGCTTTAATGAAATGTAACTGAAGCAAACAAATCTCAAAGGAGAGTTACACTGCTGGCCAAACGTTTGGAACGATAAGCTGTTCACCACTGCCTCTATGTTTCACAAAATGGTATCTGGTTGTTCGGATTGTTACTTTATCACATCGAAATAGACCTTAATAAATTTAAAGTGGATTATTAAAGGTAAATTTGTGAAAATAGTATTAATTTTCAAAGGTTGCTATCAAAAATGGGGATGTGTCAAATTGAGTAAGCATTGGCTATTGCCATTTCATGGATTTGCCCAGCCACTTGTTTGGGGCAATTAGTATTTTGAAAGCAATAAAATGAATGCCATTCATGTACACTGTGGAAACTACTCATACAATCTCTCTTCAAATTCTGAGGCATTTTTATGATCAGATAAGAACCATGCATCCACAGGCAAGTTTTTGTAACACTGATCCTATGGCAAACAAAATTATGTTTCCAAACTTTTGGCCTGCAGTGTACATTGACTAACAACAAATGTCACACAGTGATTTGAAATTGTGAAGATGAGTGTCTTGTAATAAACAATAAAACAGGCTTTGTTTCGGAAACATTGAAACAGAGACTCTTCTGGAAAGTTGTAACAAACGGATAAGACAGAAGTTGTTTGTTGTTGTTGTATACAAAACATAACATTGCCTGGCAGTTTTAATTTCCTTTGTCATGAACCATGATGTCAAACTCTGAACTGATATGTCACAGACTGAAGATTAGACCAATCACATTCACAAATACCCTGGTGGTGGTCATAGACCATTCTAATGGTGACCATTGCATTTCTTGACCCCAAAAACATATATTTTGACTCAAAGATTATGATCCTAGACCAATTAGAAGCCAAGATATAATAACAACATTTTGATCATTGGCGGCCATTTTCAAACTGGCCGCCTGGTGGTGTTAGCCCGCACTTTCTGGAGGGGCGCCCCGGCCAAACATTTTTGTTTTGACCTCATAAACTTGGATCAACATTCAAAAATTGTTCCCACTCAAGTGGTCACGGACTCTATGGTGGGGTCCACTACTAAAAACAGAGTTTATAAAATACACAAAGTCCATCAAAGAGATTAAAGAAGAGATTCCTCTTCCGGTGACGGCATGTAGTAATCATTTTGTGATAGTCAGGTCTCCATCTAGTTCCTAGATTTCCATTCCAGGGTCTTGTGTGGGAGGAGATGGAAGGTTGGACGTCATTAAAGGCCTTTACGTAACATTGAAGTCCTAAGTCTCACTTTGAGCACCTTTCAGTAGCAGTGGGTTGGACCGGCCGTAGCTTCACTTTTATTTAAAGAGTGGTGCATGCACTGATTGCACTCAGGTTCTGCTGGTTTAGACAAAAATGAAGCAATAACTAATAACTGTGTGGGCACAATGTCAATATGCATGCAAGTCCACAACTGCATGGTCAATTGATATGGAAATCATAAAAGAGGTCTTTGAGATATTCACATTTTCGTAAAGGGGGACTTATTTTTGTTGAGCTGTTTCTAAAGGTAACTTTTTTTAAGTAATCAGTAACTTATTCTCTGCCTAGTTAGTAACACTCGTCATATATTCACATACCAGCTGGGACTTTTGTGGCCCCGTCAACAGGGTCAGTTGTTGTATCCTCCGCATTCAAGCTTGCTGCACCTGAAAGTAAAGTATAGGCCCAATGTCAAAAGATCAAAAACAATTGGATGTTGTATATATATTCTGAATCATCATCACTTTTCACAATCCTTGGGTTAGGTGAGATATCATTACAGATTAAGAAATATTTTACATGGCAGTTGGAAGGTAACTTTAAGCAACATGGTGCAGGGTCCTGAAGCCATTTCCTTTTTTTGGCACGGCCATGTGATTCACGCAGGAATTATCTCCGACCCCTCCCCCCATCCAAAAATATGTGCAAGAAAACAAAATTTTATGAGGCCACAGAGTCTGATTTTAGATAACCACAATTTACAAACTGTAACAAAATAAAGAGCAAATCAATAAAGAACATTCACAGCGCGTGAGTTCGGGAAATTTCTAATCTGTGCTGTGAAGAGAATAAGCTATTTATAGCCTCACGGTGGTGACATCACAAATGGATGACATCAAAGAGCATACATAGTCTCGATGCAGTGATGTCACAGTTGGATGACATCAGTGGAATGACATCACAAAGGTCACAACACTCGCTCAAGTCAGTTGAATTTATAAAATGCCAGGTGAGTGACTTCATTTCGGCAATCCAATCTTTTTCTTGAGTGAAATATTCAAGCAATTTTGGATGACATTTATGGTATAGGCCTAAAAAATTTCTGCTGGGGCCTAAAACTAACTATGACTCTGGTGTTAACTCTACTTTTTTGCATGCAGAACTCCATAAATAGGCCTTTCCTGTTTAGACATTCACTGCAGATAGGAGAATTTCACAGAAATGTGTCTGTCATTTTACTAAGCGAGTTGCATTCATATCAGTACCTATAATCTGGGCTATAGGCTAGGCCTATGTGTGCTGTAAAAGACTGAACTTACCAATCAGGAGAAGCACCATCAGTATGTGTGGTACAAATCCGAAGAAACCCATTTCAGTATTTTATGTCCCTTTTCTGAAAATAGAGACAAAAATGTATTCATCCTTTTGAATTTCAGCTGCTAACCCACTTGACACTGAAAAAAAAAGTGTCCAGACTCAGACTCAGACAACATTTATTAGACTCAATAATTAGTTACAGAGCCAGGAGACCGCTTAAAGTTCTTTTAAAAAAACCGCTAGCAAGTGTCCAGCATATGATAAAAGAAAACAAAGTTTGTTTTTACCTATAGCTGGGAGTTTAGGTCATCCAACACTCTTAATGTTACAGTCCTCGTTATATTTAGACCGAGGTC
Source organism: Platynereis dumerilii (assembly GCA_026936325.1). Lineage (NCBI taxonomy): Eukaryota > Metazoa > Annelida > Polychaeta > Phyllodocida > Nereididae > Platynereis > Platynereis dumerilii. The sequence continues at coordinate 6,606,892 of JAPTHN010000019.1, read as the reverse complement.
ACAGTCTTCACGTTGCTGTAGGCAACGTAGACTGAGGACATATCATTTGCTGAGCACTCTTCAAAATCATTGGAAGCAATAAGTGACAATAACAAAAAATCAAACATGAACACAAACAGAAAACTGCAATATGCAAACAGAAAACAACATAAGCGGTTATCTTGTTTTGCCGCCAGTCCTGAGATGTTTTCAACACAAGAGCAGTCAAGATAATTAAAAAGTGGGATGGAACAATTATTTCTGGATGTCACTTTTTAAAAAAATATCAGAATATGTGGTAGTTCTCATCACTTGTGAAAATTTAAAACACTTAAAAAAAAAAAGTAAAATGTAACTTGTGGTGTGGTTTCACTATCTTTGATTGATTGATTGATCGATTTTATTTAGAAATTTTTACAGTCAATACATACACGATAAATAAAAAAAAGACAAGAAGTATTAAGTGTAAACAAATCTTGGATTACACACTAAAGTCTCACATCTATAAGACTTATTTCCAGTGTCAAATCACAAAATGGCAAATGCGATCTGAATTTGTCAAATGTGGTCTGAGTCAATCGCTGCTCACCTGAGTGTGTTTGGAACCAACCAATCAAATGATACATGCAATGCTTGACTGAGTATGATTGACTGCTGGATGTAATAATCCAATGTTGTTATTTTGAAAACAACAGACATAGAAACTGAAATAGCAAATTGTGAACAACAGAATGATTTACAGCTATCAGCCTCCCTCTCTTCAGCCTGAAACTCCTCTGATTTTTTGGTCGTAAATTGTTGAAAATCGGCCGATTTTGACAGTTTAAAGTACAAGAAAGCTCTGAAAATCGCACGGGGGCAATTCCGTAAAGTCATCAACCAATCAGTCAAAATTTCAAAATTGACACAGGTATGTGTTATGGTCTCATAATATGCCATAATAAGTCTATTCTCAGTTACAGAAAAAATCAATTGATTATCTTATTTTGTTTTTGAGATATTTGCATTTAAGTAATGCTATGTTTGGTGACTGCGGTTATTACATTTTTTAACACTCCTAATATAAGATGTCCCTGCTAGTAGAAAAATAGGTTAGTTGATTTAATTTTGCTGTCAGTTACTGCCTATGGCAGTACACTTTCATTTTGCATTAAAAATTCTTGCATCAATCTTTGTGAATTCTGTCAGGCAGTCACATTTGACCAGACAATATTCTCAGTGTACGTCCGACACCAAAATTACTAAATAATTTTCTTGCTCACAGGTTACTGATGTCAACTTTATGAAACATCTAATACAAAGCACATTTATGTCCATCAATAGCATGATGGCCACTTTAATAATTTAAATCTAATACAATTGCCAAGGAAGGCACTTAAAGCGTGTACGGCCGACACCGAAATGGCAATGTAAGTCCGACAGTGGACCGACACCATATTTCAAAAATGCATCAGGAACAAAGGAAGGGATACAAACCTTGGTAGACAGGCTTGAACTCATCAAACAACTTATGCCAGTCTGTTTGGGTGAACCTCAAGAGAGTATAAGCCACAAAACAGGAAATAAATGGTATCCTTGAAGTTTGGTCATTTTTCACTTCATTTTCAGACATAAAATTATGTGAAAAGTGGTTTATAGCATGTGTAATTGGCCTGAAATTGTGTTACAAGCTAAGACAGGCATTGTTATCACAGAAAATGAAAGATAAAGTGATATCTAACAGTTTTAACCCAGTATTTTAAGCTGTGATAGTACCAAAATGCGAACACAGAACTAACCAAAAATGGCAGATTTTCCAAATTGATTTAAATATTTGTGCCAAAATTGTATCGGTCAGGTATTCTCACAACATGTATTAAAGAAATATGTGCAATTCCATTGAAAATTGTAGGTATAACTAGAGATATTCTTAATATTTCTATGCTAAACTCACTATAAATTTATTGGTAAAAAAGTGAAAATAACTAGCATGTTTGAATCCCCACATTTGGCACACATATACAATGTTGAAGCCATTTCATTGTTCCTGGTCACTGCAAGAGACCTCTACATTATGGAAAAGGTGAAAAAAGTGGCTCAATCTTGCACTGGAGGCATCCTTTACAGTAGCAATTCACACATGTACGTCCGACACCGAAAACGTGTACGTCCGAAACCGAATACAAATGGCTAAAGCTTCATGAAAAATTACAATATCGCCATGGAAATTCACCTGGCTAATGCCTGAAACAGTTTTCTTTACAATAAACATCAATTGATTTTTTTCCTCTGTATAAATCACAGAGTTTTGAGAGACAAGTCGTCCAGTAAGAAAAGTGTCATTTCTCTGAGTACGTCTGACACCATGACATTTTTCCTTATACCTCACCTCCTATTGCACTTTCAGCTTTGGTTGATTGCTCGTTTGAAAACCCTACCACAGGGCCTCGTGCCTGCTTAACACTGAAATAGCTAAGGTTTATTGGTAGGGCTACAGAAGCTGTCTGATCTGTACGTCCGACTTTACGGAATTGCCCACATAATACATTTTAAATCATTTTATATCTACCAATACTTTTAATTTTGATTAGAATAGGCCAAAAACAGCTGCGACACGTTCCTGTGTCGCAGATGTACAGTTCTCAACCTGTGCTTTGTCTCCCATCCTTCTCAGTTACACTGAGAAGGTGCGTCTTCCTATCTACGTTATATTTACGTGGAATCTCAAGTTCTTTTCTATGCTGTTGAACTGTGATGTCAGATATGACTCTATTCTAGCATTGCAATATATATGTCAATTTACTACAAGCTGTGATGTCATTTTAAACTGGGTCATATTTCCCGGCTTCTCGCCAATGTGGATCCTCCAAGAGTGAGCGTCACAGTTTCAACACAGTGTCAGAGTGAAAATTGGGTCTGGGAAAACCCGTGCAAGTTCCACATCACAGCCTCTCAGCCAATGGGCTGCCAGAACAATTATATGTCACATAATCCATGTGTTTACAAAAATTCTCAAAGCCTTTTGTTTATTGAAACTTCCTCTAATTGCAAGGTTAAAGTTGTAAAATTGCATGTGCTCTCCAATGGCCCAAGGCCCACTGAGAGGGAGGAGGGACAGTGCTGTGTTGAGCGGTGATACTGGTACTATTTACTGACATGGAGTATTGCTGCACTGCAAACACAAAACCAATTCCCATTTTCTGACTTGGTGGGCATACATTGATAACTGTGATAACAGTGAGAAAAGGAAAAAAATTGCACTGACAAGCCTATTACCCTATAGCCAATTCTGTACTATAAGGAATCTTGTCATGCAAGTTCAAGAAGCCTGCTTAAAAAGACAGGTAGATGCATGCTACTGGGTTGGGGCATAGTGGATTACCATGTTTTGTGCACAAATTAGATATTCAAATATCTACATGTAGAACTTCTAAAAATTGTAACTATTGGCGCTATAAGGTATTTTTACTTATTAGAACAGCACCAGCCGACGGGCGCGAAGCGCCTGACGCGGTGCTGTCTAATAGTCAGTTTAAAAAAAGTAGGACTTCAATTTGTTGCTGAACACTGAACTGCTGTTTTGCAATTTAAGGTAGTAAGTCTTCATTTTCAATACACTGTTTATGGATAGATTTCAGTCATATTCAACACATTCCAGTTGAAAAATTGACTTAATTGCTGTTCTATTCACAGTTTATTTCGTTGAACAATGTAAACAAATAGTTTTTCATGCTGTGAAAAAGCTCTGCTATGTTTACATTTCAAGCAATGCAGGGCTCTCCTTAAGTAATTTAAGGCTTTACAATCAATTGAACTCATTTAATCCTAGAAAACATACAATTCTGCTGATTGGAAATGTATACTATACTTTAAATCTATCAATTTATGATCTATAACAACTAGTTAAATTTTACATAGAATCGGCGGACTTACTACCTTTAAGTGAGTTCAATTGATTGTAAAGCCTTAAATTACTTTACAACTGTTAAATCGGGTGACAATATACCTTTAAGGAGACCCTTGGGGTCTGGGGAATATACTGGGGTTCCGGAAAGTATACCGGGGATGTACTGCAGTACTACTGCACCTACCCATGGTATAACCTCATAATACACTTCGCTGGAAGCATTTGACATTAGTGGGCATGCTTTGGATAGGGCAATTAATGAAGAATTAGAAAAAATAAACACCTGGTTTTTGAAGATTAGACCAATCACATTCGCAGATACCCTGGTGGTGGTCATAGACCATTCTAATGGTGACCATTGCATTTCTTGACCCCAAAAACATATATTTTGACTCAAAGATTATGATCCTAGACCAATTAGAAGCCAAGATATAACAACATTTTGATCATCGGCGGCCATTTTCAAACTGGCCGCCTGGTGGAGTTAACCCGCACTTTCTGGAGGGGCGCCCCGGCCAAAAATTTTTGTTTTGACCTCATAAACTTGGATCAACATTCAAAAAAAAAATTGCTCCCACTCAAGTGGTCACGGGCTCTATGGTGGGGTCCTCTACCAAAAACAGAGTTTATAAAATACACAAAGTCCATCAAAGAGATTAAAGAAGAGATTCCTCTTCCGGTGATGGCATGTAGTAATCATTTTGTGACAGTCAGGTCTCCATCTAGTTCCTAGATTTCCATTCCAGGGTCTTGTGTGGGAGGAGATGGAAGGTTAGACGTCATTAAAGGCCTTTACATAACATGGAAGTCCTAAGTCTCACCTGACTCTGGTTTGTTTTGGGTTACTTCCTCTGCCCTTTGCCAGGTCAGGTTCTGAGATCTCAACACTTTGTAACGCACCGGACAATTTGTTATCTTTTTTTTCTTGTAATTTTATATGTAATAAGAAATCATTCTATAGTTAAGTTTGAGCACCTTTCAGTAGCAGTGGGTTGGACAGGCCGTAGCTTCACTTAAATTTAAAGAGTGGTGCATGCACTGATTACTACCTTTAAGTGAGTTCAATTGATTGTAAAGCCTTAAATTACTTTACAACTGTTAAATCGGGTGACAATATACCTTTAAGGAGACCCTTTGGGTCTGGGGAATATACTGGGGTTCCGGGAGGTATACCAGGGATGTACTGCACCTACCCATGGTATAACCTCATAATACACTTCGCTGGAAGCATTTGACATTAGTGCTCATGCTTTGGGTAGGGCAATTAATGAAGAATTAGAAAAAATTAACACCTGGTTTAAAGGTATATATATTGTCACCCGTTTTAACAGTTGCTTTAAAATAAAGATTAGAGTGCTATTTCACTTATTCTAGCTGTTATATTTTTGTTATTGCCATTATAAGCCCAATATATGAAGATAGATTCCTTTAAAAAGGAAGCAGTGCAGCGCTCTCCTTAAGTAATTTAAGGCTTTACAATCAATTGAACTCACTTAATTATGGAAGACATGCAATTCTGTTGATTGGAAGTGTATAGTATACTGAAAATCTATCAATTTATGATCTATAACTACAAGTTGAATTTTACATAGAATCGGCAAACTTACTACCTTTAAGTTCAATAAGTAATCCTTGAATACTAGCAAAACCAAAGCAATGATATTTCACACAAAACAGAGAAACATTAGAACACCGATTCTGAACATAGATAATAAACCAATAGAATTTGTTGAAAAATTTAATTATTTCTAAAGGTATTATTTTTGACTCGAGTCTCAATTGGAAACTTCATACAAACCATATAGCCAAGAAAATTGCAAAGACTAATGGTATAACGAATAAACTTAAGAATTTTCTTCTTGAGAATATCTTGTTATTACTGTATACTCGTTGGTCCTACCACATTTGAATTATGGAATACTTGTCTGGGGAAGCCAGGCTGAGAGATTCGGGAAAGTACAAAAACGTTCTGTCAGAATTGTAATGAATGCAAAATTTAATGCCCACACGGAACCTATTTTTACATCCCTTAGATTATTGAAAGTTTTTGATATACTGCAGTTGAATGACAATAAATTAGTATATTCTGCATCAAAATTTTAAGGCCAATCATGAAGCAGGAGATGAGTCACATGACACTCCAATAACTAATGACATTGGTGTCTGAAAAGCGTTATTGGCTAGTGGAGAGTTATTATTGGTGTGCCCCTATGCTCTTGGAAGCAACAATGCACTTAATTGCCTATTATTTAAGGGAGGCCTAAAGGAGGAAATGGAAACTTCTTAAAATGTCAATCTATAATTTTAAAAATATGCTCATTGTAAATAATGGGAAAAATTAAGTATGTTTCATATAAAAAAATTAAATATCTTTAGAAAAACCAGTATTGTACAGATAATTTATGTATAAGTCTGAAAATTGTGGTGCAGAATATAACAAATAGTGGATGTTGAGTCGACCAATATTGAGTTTTATTGGCCTTAGCAGGTAATATTGGTCTCGGCCTACGGCCTCGACCAATATTACTGCTTCGGCCAATAAAACTCAATATTGGTCTCCTCACCATCCACTATCTATATAATATAGGCTTGAAAATCGAATGTTGCCGACAATATGCTTTCTGAATACCCCAACAGAAGCATGATTTTGTCAAAATTAGTATTCGTTTTAGATTACCTACTATCATAAATAATGCTCCAATGAATTTCAAAGAAAAGATACATACTCACAGTTTACAGGGTTTTACAAAATACATCAAATTACAAATTATTCAGAACTATGAAAACTTGTCCCATTATGCTATATAGGCCTATGTCTGAATACTTAGTTAATACCATGTTACAAAGGAATTTCGGTCTCTGAACTGATTCTTTAATTGTTAATTGTGCATTGCAAATTCTGCAAGGAGTTCAGAATTTGAAGACATGTGATTCTCATCAAATTTATGAAATATGCTCAGATTCTTTGGACTTACATATTCCACCAAATGTGCAATTACCTTTTCTGAAATATCACTCTTATCTTTGTGTCCTCATACTTTTGTTCTCATCATATTCGTCATAATATATATTTGGTTCTTCACCCAATATGCACGCATTGTACTGGCTATCAGTGTTGGAGTCCTCGAGGCCAGCCTCATCCTCGAGGCCTGCCTCGAGACCACATTTTGATGGCCTCGGCCTCGGTCTCGGTCTCGGATGACCAGTCCTTGGCCTTGGACTCGGTCTCGGACCCTCTGGCCTCGGATATTTGCACGAGGCATGTCCGAGGCCAGCCACATAAATTAAGTACAATTTGTTAGAACAGTCAAACTAAATTTTCCTGTCAGTTAGTATAATTATTATCAGTCAGTTTACCATATATCTATGGGCTCTGCTTTAAAGACTAAATATCTATTCTAGGCTGAGTGGCATTTATGAGGCGGCGCCACTTTTTGTGATACATACCCGGTAATGAAGTAGTCAGGAGCCATTTTCAGGAATTCAAAGTGGTTGAGGCATTTTAGAGTAGAAATGGGCATCCACCTGGAATAAGTCAATTTGAGTATGCTGATTTCGAATTTTGAGGATGCCCACTTGTATCTCCATTATTAAGCCCTCAAAATGGCCGAAAACAATATGGCCGCCAAAATTACTTCATTCAAGCATAACTTGGCCCCTAATTGCACTAGAGAGGTGATCTTTGAGTCTTTTTCTATGTTTTAGCACATGAGGAATCTAATAAGAATATTTCTAAATGTCCCAGAGCAATATTTCATTAATAATCAGACCTTATAATGACCAAAAACAATATGGCCGCCAAAATTACTTCATTCAAGCATAACTTGGCCCCTAATTGCACTAGAGAGGTGATATTTGAGTCTTTTTCTATGTTTTGGCACATGAGGAATCTAATAAGAATGTTTCCAAATGCACTAGAACAATACATAATTAATAATCAGACCTTAAAATTACCAAAAACAAGATGGTCGCCAAAAATTACATGTACTTTTTCTTCATAGTTGTAGGCTTGATAAAGTAACCACCAAATCAAAACTCTTTTGAACTGTACAAAAATTACCACCACAAGCAGGGTGGCATAGTGGTTAATTTATTATCCAATTGTGGTAGTAAATGTTCTTAATTCCATTTAAATCCTTGGTAGAACTTAAGAAGCATGAGAAGAGAAAATTTCTGGGCGTGTTCTCAGACTGACATTTGGTCATCTTTTGTATCAGCAGCAAGGACCAGATCATACTCTTAACTTAAAGGGGTATGTTTAGTGGACCTGCTGGAGCCTTTATCTTTGATTCCTGAAATACATCATTCTTATGAAGTTAATTGTTCAGGCACTGCCTATGACATTTGCAACTGTCAGTGCATGACAACCCTTGATCTACGGCAGCCAATCGAAGTGTAGAGCTGCAAACATCTGTCTGGAACAGGTTCAAGTGTGCAAAGTACAGGCTTCAGTAAATTCTGATCTTTTATCCAACTACTTTCAATTGGAGGTACAATTTCCAGACTTGGCTCCAATGCTTTTAGCCACACCATGCTTCGATGATGAGCCATCATAATATGGAACTTAAGGGCATCTGATGTTGGGAGCAATAACATTATTATTCTGCCTTGTGTCTCATCACTGACCTTGCTTCATCTATGGTGGTGGAATCAGCTTGGTATACTTTGCAAATGAACAACTCACAATCTTCCAGCGACTTTGTGGTCAATGAACCTCTCCCAAGATCAGAAAGCTTGGAATTTTCAAGTAAAAGGCAGTTCTCTTGCTACGTCCTGCCAGAAATGATGTGGAGTCAAAGCCAGTGAGGGCATGGAAGGACAACAGAGAAAGAGCAGTGCCCGGTTGCAAGTTCCATTCTTGGACAATGGCATTTACAGGAATAAAATTTGGCTTTTTGCTGGGTCAAGCCTTCATCCAGACTTTTGTTGATGGTGTGATTGTGGCCAACAAACATCAAGAAGACATCAGTATCTCTCCTCCAGACTACAAGAGAGGAGGTATCTGTGTGGTTGCAATGGACCAACAAAGTGTGTCAGCGTCCTCATGGGTAGCCTTAAGATCATGCAGATCCACATCTGATCTGTTGCAGAGAATATCTGTTGCCTCACCAAAACCACCAGATGTTATGACTACTTTGTCATCTGGAGCCTTCTCCACCAAGCCATAGGACAGGAATTTGGCAAGATCAGCCTTGTTTGCAGAATTGGAAAGAAAAACTTGCCAGTTTCGTGGTAAAGTAAACTAGGATTTTATATTATTAGTCTAGGAATTACCTATCCCTTTTTTGCCATCTGCTTGTCATCTCTTCTATTGAAAAGTCTTCATACCAGTCAAACATCACGTCAATGTGTTTGAAGCGATGTCCATGTATCCAAACACTAGGCCTATATTCATAAACAAGTTGGCACAGTGACCAAAAGTGCTAAATGCTTGATTCTGTGGTTTTCCAATTGATACGACTAATGCCTGTCCATCAATGAGCATAGCGGTGGTTTAGATTCATGAGGCAACAGAATGATATTCTTTGCAACAGATCAGATGTGGTTCTGCTTGATCTTAAGGCTACCCATGAGGAAGTTGACTCACTTTGTTGGTCCATTGCAACCACACTGATTCCTCCTCACTTGTAGTCTGAAGGAGAATACTGACGTCTTCTTAATGCTTGTTGCCCACAATCACCAAATCAACAAAGTCTTGATGAAGGCTGCAACCAGCAAAAAGCCAAAGTTCATCTCTGTAAATGCCGTTGTCCAAGGATGGAACTTGCAATCAGACATGGCTCTTTCTCCGTTGTCTTTCCATGCCCTCACTGGCTATGACTCCACATCATTTCTGGCTGGACCTAGCAAGAGAACTGCCTTTGGCATTTTACTTGAAAATTCTAAGCTACTTTCTGATCTTGGGAAAGGATCATTGACCAAACCTGTCCCACAAAGTCACTGGAAGATTGTGAGTTGTTCATTTGCAAAGTCTAAAAAGCTGATTCCACCACAGATGAAGCAAGGTCAGTGTTGTTTAGGAGAGGACACAAGGCTGAATACTTGCCCCCAACATCAAATGCCTTCAGTTCCATATTATGATGGCCCAACATCGAAGCCTGATGTGGCTGAAAGCTTTGGGGTCATTTCCTGAAATTGTACCTCCAACTGAAAGTGGTTGGATAAAAGTGTTAAAAAACACACTTGAACCTGTTCCAGACAGATGTTTACAGCTTGTAAGCTGCAGCTGCCAGAAAAAGTTCTCTACAGTTCAATGTTGCGGCTGTAAATAGTTGCCATGCACTGACAGTTGCAAATGTCATAGGCAATGCTTGAACATTTAACTTCATATGAATGATGCATTCCAGGAATCAAAGATAAAGGCTCCAGCAGGTCCATTAAACATACCCCTTTAAGTTAAGAGTAGGATCTGGTCATTGCTTCTGGTACAAAAGTTTACCAAATGTCAGTCTGAGAACACCCGGAGATTTTTCTCATCTCATGCTTCTCACGGTCTATGAAGTATTTCAGATAACCAAGTTAATTGGAATTAAGAACATTCACTGCCACAATTGCATAATAGTTAACCACTATGCTACCCTGCTGCTAGTGGTAATTTGTGTGCAGTGCAACAGAGTTTTGATTTGCAGGTTACTTTATCAAGACTACAACTATGAAGAAAAAGTACATGTATTTTTGGCGACCATCTTGTTTTTGGTAATTTCAAGGTTTGATTACCAATTAAATATTGTTCTAGTGCATTTGGAAACATTCTTATTAGATTCCTCATGTGCTAAAACATAGAAAAAGACTCAAAGATCACCTCTCTAGAGCAATTAGGGGCCAAGTTATGCTCGAATGAAGTAATTTTGGCGGCCATATTGTTTTTGGTCATTATAAGGTGTGATTATTAATGAAATATTGCTCTGGGACATTTGGAAATATTCTTATTAGATTCCTCATGTGCTAAAACATAGAAAAAGACTCAAAGATCACCTCTCTAGTGCAATTAGGGGCCAAGTTATGCTTGAATGAAGTAATTTTGGCGGCCATATTGTTTTCAGCCATTTTGAGGGCTTAATAATGGAGATACGAGCGGGCATCCTCAAAATTCGAAATCAGCATACTCAAATTGACTTATTCCAGGGGGATGCCCATTTCTACTCTAAAATGCCTCAACCACTTTTACTAAGGCCTTTTTCTGAATTTGGCTCCTGACTAAAGTTATGAATCTCCAAAAGTATTGAATATTTTCTATTTTCCTTCACTAATTGAGGTGCTTTGACATTGAACATTGTTGTATATAAATTTCTAGTATAATGACGAAAGTTTCAAAGTTATTGTTTGCATTTAATGCAAGATGCCTTAGTACCTGATCATTAACTTTACACACCAGACTCTGAGTGTCTGACATATTACACAACCTCCGCAAAACAGAATTGGACAACATTTGTGACAGAATCCATGCGACAAAAAATATTCCAAATATCTGTAATATACATGTATATATCACTGCCTAATAACATCTAGAAAGCTTTTCAAAGCATTAAGAAAGTATGTAATGAAACTGCACAATTCTTTTACCAGTCATGCCGAAAAGATTAAAACAGTTATTCTTTGGCAGCAGTCTAGTAATAAATTTCTGGCGGACAGACTATCTCAGTCTACAATGTTTGATTTAAAACTAAAGAATGAGGTTGTAAAACACTCAAAATAAATACTTTTCCGTAAAAATTAAATGTATTCTCGATGAGACCAATTCCACGCCTCTGTCCGGAGGGTCAATGCCTCGGCCTCGGTCTCGGTCTCGGATGCTCATGCCTCGGTCTCGGTCTCAGATGTCCTGGCCTCGACTGCAACACTGCTGGCTATGCTTACTTTGATTTTCTGCATGCTATTGTTTATTTTATATTTCATTTCTTCAATGGATCACTCTGAGATGATGACATGATCTTTTAATTTTTTTAGGGGGGGGGGGCATCTCGCCAGCGATAAGTACTTGTCTTAGAGATGTCCTCCCTCTTTACTGCAACATAACGTTTCAGAAAGAAATAAAATATCTTGAGTATTGAGTCTTGAAATAGTTTTTTTTATTGCTGTCCCAGTGTTCCCAAGCCACTGTGCAAAAGAGTGGGTGTGGTTTAATCACTTATGTTATCCCTTGGAGTTAAGCTCAATGAAAATGGTAATATTCATGCAAACTTCTGATTTCAACAATCCGTCAAAATGGTAGGCCTATTGTGTGAAAAATGTCCCAATGTGCCCAGGTTTCCCTACATTTGTCTTTTTGAAACTCGAAGTATGGGAGGGAAAGAGTTACAGAAACTGTGACCTAGATTTATTTTTTTCCCCCACTTTATCTAGAATTAGTTGCTATATTTCCCAAGCTGCCAGCAGTAAAACATTACTGTTGATCTCAAAGGAAAATCATTCCTAAACACAGAAGTTCCATCATTCCATGAAAGGTAATTAGTGACAATTAGATGGCAGATCATGCAATGGTCTGTTTGATAATCTGAATCTGACTTACGGCAGGCCCAAATGCAAATCTATACTTCAAGCCTCTCTGGGTTCATGTGTGAATATTATTATGTTACCAAAAGTTGTCTAAAATCAAATTAAATCATTTCCCAATTTTCCCCTGCAGTTGAAATTCCATCGTGGTGCATTTTAGCTTGGTAAGCAGCATTAGACAGGAGTCTAGTCTTTCCACGAGGTTTATTTAATTTCATGTAGAATTCCTTTGAGAATAAAATAATAACCTGTTTACAAGCACTTTATAAGCGTGCTTCTATCTATCTATCTATCTATCTATCTATCTATCTATCTATCTATCTATCTATCTATCTATCTATCTATCTATCTATCTATCTATCTATCTATCTATCTATCTATCTATCTATCTATCTACAGTCAACACTGAAATCATTTGCAAACCAATTTTTTTTTGGAAAATATGAAAAAACTGAATTTCGATGACAAAAAAATATTTGCACACTTCTGCCAACTACCAGAAACAGAATTTTAAACATGATACTATAGTTTTTCTGTTGAAATACAGTTGTCTATGATATATTTAACTCATTTTCAACTGTAAGACACCATTTGGGGTTCACATAGTGGATTACAGGGGTTACGCAAAAAAGCATGATTAACCTTCTTCTCACAATTTGACTATTTTAAAATAGTCAAATTGGTAGAAGAAAGTTAATTATGCATTTTTTAGGGAAGAACTATGTTCAATATCTCACCAGGAAGTGCTAAAGAGTGGGCTACTGGGCTCGCGTACAACTGACAACTAGCATATATATGACAAGTTATCCCATGTCTAGCAAACTTTTGTCCCTGATACTGAGTTTTTCCCAGGTAAATACCAAATCAGAGAGGGAAATAAGTGAGTATTGAGAGGGACAAATATCAGTACACCCAATCAGAGCTCTTCAATAAATGAGCTTAGAGGGATATACTAATTTATTCATTAGATGGCAGGGATATACTGAAACTGACAAATCAGAAAACAGCATTGCCTCATTTGCATACCACAATCAACAAAAAGACGTTGTACATGACCCTCTGTATACCATGTTTATTAACATAACAAACCAGCATATTTTTTTATTGTTATGATTTAAGGCAATTAAGTACTGCCAATTAAGGATTATTGATTTTTTTGTAGCACAACTGCATTCACATTAAGTGCTTCAAATTGTTTTACATGAATAAAATAAAAGTATTAAAAAAAAAAAAGACATGGGATAAAAAGGTTACATCATGGGCGGGGGCAGTATATCCCTGTATAGTCACCCTCGACCCAGTATATCCCTCGACCCTTCGGGTCTCGGGATATACTGGGTCTTGGGTGACTATACTAGGGATATACTGCCCCCACCCATGATATAACCTCATATTATTTTACCACTTCACTTATCAAGGTCCTCCATTGGGCTACTATACCTTATGAAGCAACACTAAGTCTTGTTGCAGGCCAGTTGATGGCAATGATAGGCCTATACGTATAGAGCAAATTTGATAACGGCTTTTTTAAATAATCTCAACTGACTTGCTCCTAAGCTTTTACAACATATTTTTTGCAGCTTACTGTCAAAATAGTCCCAAGGACAAAATTGTGTATTATTATGATTTTTTCAGTTTGGTTCAACCATTATCACTGGCATCAGTCATTTCGTGATGGCATATTGATTCTTTATTATTTAAGTGACAGGTACATAAAAATTAACAATAATACAACATAAACGACCTGTGGTACCCAGCCTTCTTGGGGCTTATCTGTCACTATAAATCAATTAATATTTAAATTTACCAGAGGATTACAAATTACAATTACATAATTGTCACAACATATTGAATTATTAAATGTAACAATTAGAACTTTCTTTCAAAATACACAAGTGAACTTTAAATGTAGAGATATTACCAAATTACACTCAATTACAATATCATATAACTGGAACTTCAATAATTTTTGTCAAAACACATGAAAGGTTTTCTTAATACATAATTTCATAAAGAAGATACATCAAATTAAGTATTGTATAAAATGTCATTTCTTGATTTCCAAGCACTAATAATAAATGTGCTAACTTTATATTGCTCATTTGTCATGATATGTATAAATTTTTCAAAATCTGTCATATGTACAAAATTATTTACAGAGATACTAGCATACAACAATTCCCTATGGTACTGGTAAACTGGACATACACAAATAAAGTGAAACTCATCCTCAATTAAATTACTTTTACAAATATCGCAAGTTCTCTCTTCTAACTTAATGCCCCTAAACCGTCCAATTTCTATATTTATAGGGAGAATTCCTAATCTAATTTGTGCAATTAATGATCTCTGTTTTCTATTTTTTATATAAACATATTCTTCACATAACAATTTATCTTTAAATTTCATATATGTTCTTAACTTTGGTTTTAACAATAGAGATTCATGCCATTCAACATTTCTTATATCAATTAACCTTTTTTCTATCAGTCTCAAATCACAGGTGTTTCTCTCATCAAAATGTGAAAGACCTACATATTTGAACACAAATACCAACCAAAACCTGTCAAATTTACTTTTTTCAGACAAATGGACTTGATGGTGGAGCTGTATATTAAGTACTCAGTTTCATGAGAGTTGCTTGTTTCCAGTTATGTTAGTTTTTTTATAGCCATACACAGAAAAAGAACATGGGATTGAGTATACTCCTTGGGTAACCAGGGCTGTAATCCATTGTGTGAATCCCAGATGATGCCTGTAAATGATTTATGTAAATGGGTTCAATAAACCATAAACAACAATATTTCCTTAGGAAAACTTGAGTTTCATATTTAAAAATTCTATTTCTGGTGGTTGGCCGAAGTGTGCAAATATTTTTTGTCCTTAAATTCAGTTTTTTCACATTTTCCAAGAAAATGAATTTTGGTAAAAGATGAAATGCACTTGATCCTAACCTACAAACACTAGTCCAAAAAATAGGATAGTCTATTTCATCATGAGGAGAACCTGACTTGAAGATTGACAATCGGTACTGTGCATAATAATCATACAGTTTGTGAGAAAACTTGCCTTATAATTAGGTGGAATGTGATACCACCAGGTCAATGGTTACCATAAGTTCAAGAATGTTTGACCTCGGATACTGATACCCCATGAACATGATGAATGTGAGATATGGAATCTAGTGGCTGGACTGGCAGATGGGTATCATATCTGTCTAATCTATGGAATTTGGGTGTGTGTTCGGCCCGAAGGATAGAGCAGAATGTTCATGCTATGACTTTTCATATTGATATGCATCATAGCAATCTGACATATCTTGGGAGGCAATGTATAATTCTTACGGATGATTTCATATTTGTAGACATAAGGACTGAATGCGATTTTTTTTCTGGGACATGTATTCAATAGGAAAAGTGACATGAAAAAAAATATGACATCACTTTTCCCCCATAGGATAACATGTCCTAGAAAAAAAATCACATTCAGTCCTTTAGTCTACAAATATGAAATCATCTGTAAGACCCTCACGAACAAAGTATGCAATTGTGCCGACACCCTTGAAGCCGGGCATTGCTATCAAAAATTGTGCAAGATATGTGTCACTTTACAGAGCTGTGCTATTTATCATGTTCATTTATAATGACAATTACAGCCAGGAAATTTGAAATGAGAAAAGAGTGGACTGCTGCACTGCGAAAATGGTGTGTCATCATGCTGATGATTTGTCATGAATTTGATTTAGGAGACTAATCCCGATTGTTGGTGACAGACAGACGAATGGATGATGCCTCATTTTCAATACTGTTTATGGATAGATTCAGTCATATTCAACACATTCCAGTTGAAAAATTGCTGTTCTATTCACAGTGTAAGGAGTTTATTTCATTGAAAAATGTAAACAAATAGTTTTTCATGCTGTGAAAAAGCTCTGCTATGTTTACATTTCAAGCAATGCAGGGCTATCCTTAGGTAATTTAAAGGTAGTAAGTCTGCCGATTCTATGTAAAATTCAACTTGTAGTTATAGATCATAAATTGATCGATTTTCAGTATACTATACACTTCCAATCAACAGAATTGCATGTCTTCCATAATTAAGTGAGTTTAATTGATTGTAAAGCCTTAATTTACTTAAGGAGAGCCCTGCACTGCTTCATTTGTAAACAAAACACAGGATTTTCAAGGCATGAAAAACTATTTGTTTACATTTTTAAAGGAATCTATCTTCATATATTGGGCTTATAATGGCAATAACAAAAATTTAACAGCTAGAATAAGTGAAATAGCACTCTAATCTTTATTTTAAAGCAACTGTTAAATCGGGTGACAATATACCTTTAAGGCTTTACAATCAATTGAACACACTTAATTATGGAAAACACCCAACTCTGTTGATTGGAAATGTATACTATACTTTAAATCTATCAATTTATGATCTATAACAACAAGTTAAATTTTACATAGAATCGGCGGAATTACTACCTTTAGTCAGATAATTTTTTTCTCCTTTTTGATCATTCTGTAAATGTAACTTTTAATTAACTGATTTCGCATATATATATACATATAAGCAAGCGGGAAATACAAAATGGTACAGCGCACTGTTAAAATTTCCTTCGGTGAGAAAGCAAGCTTACATCGGATGCAACCCAAGTTTTGATTGCAATTGTGTAATAGGCCCTAAGTGATTGTATACCTTTACGTGACTCTATATCATTTCATTAATTTGCGACTCTGTAATTTTTAGTTTGTAATGGACGTACGCTACCCTCCAAAAGTTTGAATACACCAGAAAAAGTGAGATTTCTTTCAAAAATACCTCATCTTCAACACAACTTTTGTTTTATACTTAGATCTACATCAAACAATATGGAAATTCGCATTCAGTCTAAGTTGTCCATATTTCATGGTTTTAGATCATTTTGGTATAAATTTATATAAATTTCTCGATATCCCATTTTTTCATTTTTTATACAAAGCTATAAAAGCACTGCTGCCTTCCATATTTATGGCATTTTATAATTTTTTTACACATTTCCACTGGTTTGTGATGATTTTACACTTAGTTTCAGACCAGAAAATGGCCATTGAAAATCGGACAAAAATACTGATTTTGGCTATTTTTGTTTTTCAAAACAATGCCGAAATAGCTCAAATAAAATAATTTTCACTGGAAGATACATTCTATGATTATACTTCATGTTGACCCGAAATTAACTAAATTTTGTATTTTTGGGTGGTCAATGTCCAATTTTTAAACTGTCTTTTCGGGGTCAAAAATAACTGTTACGATCATGTTACAACTCTGTGAACGCTTAAATATGATTAAATTTCATAAACCTAGAAGATAACTCCGCTGTGACAATTTTCTATAAAATACAAACATTTGGGATATCGAGAGAAGCCATAAATTTCAACCTAAATGACAAAATAAAGACAACTTCTGACTTCAGTGTGACTTGTTATATTGTTTGATGTAAATATTAAACAAAAATTCCATTCAAAATCAAGTATTTTTAAAAGAAACTTCACTTATCCAGGTGTATTCAAACTTTTCGAGGGTAGTGTAGTTCTCCCTTTTGTCAATAAACGTATACATACAATACATGCAGTGTCCGTACATTACAATCTTTATCGTGGTTGATTAGAGCAAGCCAGTCCCTGAAGCCTCCTCCTCTCGCTCCTCTGCCCCTTTCTTCGTCTCCCCTGCTTGTAGCAGCTCCAAAGCACTCCAAGTTGCTACAGTTTAGTTGCCACACCCTCCGAGTTCACTTATCACACTCACTCAGCTGGCATGCACCCTCAAAGATGCTGTGTAAAATACACTCTCTCTTTAAAATTTACAACAGTAACAAATACGCAATCTCTACATATTTACAGTTGTATGAATAATGAATTGATATTATGATATAATAATGAGTTGATCGGTTGAACTTCACACATTTTTCAAGCTTCCTTTTCTCAAAGTCAGTGATTGACATGCATGTCAGTAGTGTCGGAAGTAAGGTAATCCCCGACACATTATCATTTATTAGTGGTTGTGGAATACGATGGATCTGTAAGAACTTATGAGAACCTGATGCTACACTTTTATACAAATACACTGTAGATTAATATTAATATTGTTGCCAATACAGTAGAGTTTGCAGTGTTTTCCAGATAGAAAGTGTTCAAATAGAACTGCACGGGTATTATACTCCCGAAATACATATTTTAGGTGCGTTAAAACCAGTTTTCTTCCCGGGGGGGGGGGCACTCACATTGAAGTCATACTACATATGTGCCGCTCAAAAGATAGGGTTTTTAAGAGGATTTACTGACCATAGGGTCATTTTTGGAGGCCTGGGGAGCCTGACCATAGGGTGCACTTCTCAATTGGACATCACATGAGGGTTTGGGCTTTGAAATTGCAATCAGGTAATGCCTAATTAACATTGAACTTTCAAGTGTTAGGTGTCATTCTTAATTGCAATTTAGTTTTCACACCTTTTCTGGTGATTTTTTCTCAATATAATAGGCTGTAGGGCCTATATAATAATCTGACCATAGGGTATGAAATTCGGGCTCCGAAAACCTGACCGTAGGGTACGAATTTCTGAACGCGTGCCGCACATCCGCATCAAAATCCGGCTGAGTACCCCCCCCCCCCCGGGGTTTTCTTGCAACAATGACACAGAAGACACGGAACCAGTTTTCTAAAATGTAGATGCCATCAAAACCATTTTTTACAGGCATGATGCTTTATAACTGTCAGATATCAGTTTTCGAAACAAATGCCAGACAGGCATGTGGTGAAAATAGAACTCAATTGGCTCTACACACTTGTTATGTAACATGAACATGTCTGGGTGGAATTTAGGTTGAAGGGAAGTTCACTCAATGACTGAGCCGGCACTCAGCCTTCTACTAGCATGATGCCTATGGGCGAGGTAAAAAATGAGGGAGAATTTCACAAGGCGGCCAATATCTTTATGTAATTATATATTTTCTTATATATATACGTTTTTGCGCCAATTGAAATGCACAGGGACAGGCATCATCCATGGTTAAGTGAAGGAGATTTTGTCAGTCGGTCAATCAATCTCATTATCTCAAGATACGTACTGTGTACTGGAAGTGCATAATGGTTTGTTTTGGCTTACATCCTCTGCCCTTTACCAGGTCAGGTTCTGGGATCTCAACACTTTGTAAAGCACCTGACAATTTGATATCTTTTCTACTGTCATTTATATGTGATATAAAGAACATTGTAGGCCCATAACTTTTTAAAAGTTTTTGTATTGATGGTCTTCATTCAGCAACAATGATATAGGGGGATTTACATCTGGTTGAAAATAACCCATGCCAAGGCTGACCTAGGCTGGCTGCAGGTGTGATAAGATGGCCCGTCTGAAGTACCGTTGTAAGTTATAACGATATTTTGTGTATTATATTTGTATTGTAGGTAGGCACTGTTTCCAGATCTTAATGAATAGTTCACAGCACTTACCTGAAGAAAACTATTCCTGTTGCGAGTAGATCCAGCTCAGTCTAACCGAGTTGTGTGAGCTCACCCCTACCCTGCTCTGCTGTGATTTCAGCCCCAGCCAATGCACCCTGCTGCTGCTGCTGCTGCTTCTGCTGCAAATCAGATGGGCCATGGGATCATCATCCCGGGCCTGGTATAGCCAGGGGTATATAGCTGGCTTAGGTTTATATCGTAATTCTAATCATTAGGCATGCATGTGTTATCACTACATATAATAAAGGCTTCTTTAGCCACCTGCGTTTTGTACTTCGACTCACTTAGGCCTACTTACTATGAATGATAACAGGCCAGTGGCACATACTTCAGTTATGAAAACTTTCAAAGGGTGTTCCTTTAAATTTAGCTCTAAATTTTTGTTTAAAGCTTAAGATTATCATAGAAGAAGGAGTTTGTTGTTTAAATAATGTAAATTATGATTATAAGTGTTGGTTGTAATTTTCTAAAAAAATTGTTAAAATTAATTTTGGATGGTTTGATGACTTGTAAGTCCTTGGAGGGCTAGGTGTATTATTTACACATGTCAATAAAGACTTTGTCTGGTCTCTTTTTCACACAGTTTGAGAGGTATATAATTTCTTTCAGCAGCACTGCAGTTCTGCTGCAATTCTGGAGGTAGCTGCAGATTTCTGCAGTTTAATCCTATAGAATTTTGCAGTTCTGCAGCTGCTTGCAGGCTTTCTGCCTCTCTGTTACTTCCTGCAGCTTTCTGCAATACATCTGCAAAGTTCTGACCTTTTGACCAAGGTCTTGCTGCTACCCAGGAACATTGGCTTTGGGATGAGACGGTTTTGGGGTCAGGTAAGGGCCACAGGGGGTCGGGGGTTCTGGGGGTCTTCTGTCACTGCAGCATTTCTGAAAAGTTTCTGCAGCAAAATCTGTAATGCTGCAGGAGTTATGCAGCCTGGGAGGTTTTATTATGCACTTGTGCAGGAAGCTACAGAATTCTGCAGCTTAATTCCTGTAGAACTTCGGAATTGGTGATCCTGCAGAATTCGATGTGCCACTGCCCACAGAACGTCAGAATTGGTGGTCCTCTGTCATTGCAGTACTTCTGACAAGTTTCTGCAGCAAAATCTGTAATTCTGTAGTTCTGCAGCTTGGGTATTCCGTCGGGGGGGGGGGCAGCGAAGGTGATAGAAAGACAAGGGTACAATGGAATTTTCACATTTCATTAGATGGATAAGTAGGTGGTCAATGTCGCCCCATGATCAGGGGTGACTTTGAACACTCAAAAATATTAGTGAAAAAGAACCATTAATCTCAGAAACAGGAAGCTGTGTCCATATCAATGACTTTAACAGAATATAATAGACCTATCACATCAATAAACACCAATTATTGATCAGCTGCGACGTCCCTTGGTACTTAAACAAGAATCTTTACACTTTAAATAAATAAAAGAAAAATGCTCAACCATATGATTTATGAGTTGTGTAGACTTTTTTCCCCAATTTTTCAAGATGCAAACGAATAACCAAAATACTTTCAAAGGTAGACCCCCGACAGAGACACCAACCTTCAACAAAGTTGAATCCAGTTACTTTCTTCAGCTTTAGCACAAATCGTGTGACCACAATGAAACAGCTTCTTTCGTGATTAGTTGTGAGGGTGCCAGCAAGGAAAACAAACTTCTTGTTGGCTTTGCTGGAGGCTGTTTCTTACTTTCTTAGGCTTGGTGGACTTTGTCATCTTTGTGTGAATTGCCATTGGTGTAATTCTTATATTTTCTGGCATTCCTATTTTCAAAGCACTCCTGTGCTATCAAAATCAAAGAAAAAAAATTGACCAGTGTCACTTAATGAATTCTATGATCAATATCACAAACATTGACAAAACATGAAGTGTGGTAAACCAGAATCGACAATACCCATGCTTTCTTTCAAAATGCAATGTTCAGTCACCCCGATTATGTCAATTCAATGCCAATCCACTTTTACAATTTCTGGTTGGTCTCTATCAATAGCCTGAAAGATGTTAAGAGAGGTATTCTGAGAGCATCAAGGATTTTGCCAATATATTGGAATGTGGGGGTCGGCAAATTTGAACGAAATTTGGTGGAGATTTTACCACAACTGATCAAAGAAAAACCTGACCATCAGTTTTCATATATATAAATTTGCCTTTCCAGGAGAGCCATTTAAACAAAATGGCCGACAATCGCCTTTTTGACCAATTTCTGACGTTTGCGATTCAAGAATATAGTGCATATTTGAGGATGTCCAGCTCTTTGCTGATACATGCTACAGCCAAAATGTAAACCAGGTTCACTTCTACATTCACAAATAACATTTTTGCCAGGTTTTACATTTATCCTGTAAATAGGCATTTCTGTACATCCCACTTAGCGCGGCACACAGCGAGCCTGAACCATCTTTGGGGTTTAAAAAATGGCCCAGCATAACCATAGGCGCCATTACGTAGCTTTAGATCAGACGAAGAAGCAGATGTAAAGAAGAAACAAATCTGTTGGGATTTTTTTGAGATATTTCAATTTTTTGTTTGTCACATTCCTTTGTTTTGGTAATATTCCATCAAACCTGGGTGTTAATTACAAATTCACGTGATTGAACTTCAAAACATCATATCACTGCCTTTTAAATAACAATTGAAATACAGAATGTCATAATTATGAGGAAAAGCCACATTTTAATGGTGTGTGTGATAAACTTCAATTGCATATTCATTAGTATGTCACAAGCACTATGAAACATTGCTGGCTTTACCTATATGACTTTGAGAAGAAAGGACACAATTCTTGATAAATAAATTACTTAAACTAATTATTTAATAGTTTTTCCTTGAAATTTCGAGTTATACACATATCCAGAATAGCCTTATCTTTTTATCATTCTTTGTGACATGCATGGTTTTACCTATGGATCCTATGATGTATGCCTGTGTGTCTGCCTTTCACAGTTTGGTATTACAGAAAAAGTACTCAACTGGTTTTATAATATGTAAATGGCACTGCCATGAAATTTGCGCAGCATTGTCATAGAACTACTGCATTATCTTCAACTTTCCATGCATAAGGCCAATTTATCTTTTTAAAGGACTGGGCAAATGGGCAGATAGATAGAATAGATAGATAAGATCAGATCTATAGACAAGATTAGATAGATAGATAGATAGATAGATATATAGATAGATAGATAGATAGATAATTCAAATCTGTGTTACATAATTTGTTGATAGTTAATGAAGATTATGTAATCTTAAGTGTTGTTATGATTTCTTACTTGGTGAGCCATTTAAGTCTTTAACTTTTGTGTTGACTTTTAATTTTCAGTCACTTCTTACAATCAGGGGTATGGAAATAATTATATCCTATGTTGATACATATGTTGATTTAAATCCCTGAAATATGTCATAGGCCGTGATAGTGGAACTCTCCTTTTTCCAGCTCTCCTGTGTTGACGAGCAGAATAAAACTATTTCCGGGAACAAGCTGCCATTTTGTACCATTGCTGAGTCAGTGAAGCTGGCATTCCAGGCCCCAGGGCACTTTTAATCCATTGAAAACATTACGGATTTGCATTGCCGAGTCTTAAATGGAATGTTTAGCATGGATTGCCACCATATTCCAGTACTGTCAGGCTGTTTAGACTTTGTTTTGGACCTTAGAAACCCCGGCTCCATTGTAAATTCCCAGGCTGATGTTTCCGGAAATAGGAGAGCTGGAAAAAGGAGAGTTCCACTAACGCCCGCTATTGGAGGTTGTTATATGACAAGACTGAAATTTTAAAGCTATTTTGGAAGATATTTGAGGTATTTTAATCATTTACCAAACTATACTCTGACTAAACTACTAGCTCCACTTTTATGGCAACTACAGGCACTTCCTGTTCAGGCAGTCACTGTGGACAGGAGCACCACACAGAATGAGCTGTTCTTGTGCTAAGTGAGCTTCATATCATTTGAATCTTACGTTTTTAAAACTAGAATTAAAATGTTCTCAAATTTGATCTTTTCATTCCAATTGCATGAAAGAATTAAGTACATGTATATTTTCAAATTGGGTATATGAATTTGATGTCAGGCAATGCACAGGTTTGAAACTTCAAACAGACCTTTATATATCCTAGACTTTCATAACATTATGATGGTTATTTTAATCCTGTACTGATCAAGTTGCACTATGCATGTTCATCTAATCAAAAACCTATTGCACTGCAGCTGCAGGCCTTATGTGACGAGTAGACTCCGATCCTGTTAAAACTATGCATTGTATGAATCTGTTACTTTGCAGTATGCTTTCTTTTGGCCAATTCTAGGCTCTTTTCAATTTTGGTCGTTCTCTGTGACATATTCACTGAGTATCTATCAAAAATATACCTCTGCCACCCTATACAATGTCCATATTCGCACCATTATCCTGCTGCAGTGGGACCAGAAGCATCAGCAGCAGCTCAGTGCCAGCCCAGACTGTACCTGTCCCTCTGCATATTTGGCCTCCACCATCGGTGGAGGGACAGTCTGACTCAATACATTGACAGATTGATTGATACATATATACAGTGCACCAAAAAAGTTATGGGAAAAATTGGAATGGGTCTGTTTTTGCCCCTAATTTCTCAATAATAAATTTCCGAAGACAATTATTTCACTTCTACCCTTTAAATAAACATCTCATGAACAGATCTACCAGGTTACTTTTTTGTTTTAATCTGCAAACCGGGTATGCCAGGCGATTCTTGGTTGCAAACCAGTTTTTGACCTCAAAAAAGTTATGGGAAAAACTTGATTTCTTCAGAAATGACAACTTAAAGATAACGTCTCTTATACACATGACATCAGTAATATGTTACTAGACTATATTGGTCAAATTGAACATTGTTTTAACTTGAAATATGTTAAGAACAATGGTTTCCAATCATTTTTAATGGATATTGATAATTTTGAAAAGAAATACTATTTGAAATCAGCATGTTCTGAAAAAGATATATCCTGTAGCATACTCAATGCTCTGGTATTGCTGAAATATGTTAGCCATATGATTATTGAGCATGCATGACTTGTCTGTGTAAAGCGAAGATGAGCAGTCCCCTGAATGATGAACATCTTGAAGCAAGATAATAGCTAACGGCATACTATAGGCCCTATAAATGATCTACATTTACCTTATTTTGCTTGGTATAGCATGTTAATTGGTTGTAATCACGTCTCAGGGCCTTTATATAATGTTTCAAAAGTTTCCAAAAGGATATGGTATTACAAATGAATGATTGAGGTGTCTGTTGCAAACTTGTGGAATATGAGACAAACAATCAAGATGCTATAAAAGCTAAAATCATAGATATGGAAAGACGCAATGGAAGCATTTGACCACTTTTGCGGTACGGAAGTGCAAATAATTAAGACAGTGTATGAAGTGGTAGGTGCTGTGCTTTATGTCATTCAAACTATCTGGACAACCTTTTCACTTACAAAAGTAACATTTTAATGCAGTTTCACCATAATAATATCAAATTGCTGAAAATTCCTGATGCTGAATATCAGCAACAACACATCTGTTGACATGAAATTTGTATTAACTTCTGTCCTGGCCAAAAAGGAAGCATTTTTCCCAATGAAAACAGAAGCCCCTACCAATAAATTTTGAAATAAACGCTGTGTCAACACATTTTCAGGATAAAATTGGCATTTGGATGGCAACATATTAATTTGAGAATTATTTGAAATAACATACTTTATATCATTGAAAATACATATTTCTTGAAAATTTAACTCCAGAATCTCCACGAAATGGGACCCAGAGTCAATTCCCTACTTCTAGAAACTAACATGACAACCACAAAGCAATAATTCATACTTAGATTTTAGTATTTGACTGCTTCATGAAAAATTCCCATAACTTTTTTGAAGGCAAAAATGGCGCACCCAGCAAGATTCACTGACATATCCATATCATAGCATAAAACCACGAAAATATTATCCAGAACTGTTCAGGAGAAGTGTATTGAAATGATAGAAAATCAATAATTATCACCAGAACCCTGTCAGCATGCCTAGGTCCAACGTCGGCCCAGCGTCAGTCCGATGTCAGTAGCATCGGACCAGCTTCGGACCGACGTTGGACCGCTGAGGCACGCTGATAGGGAAATGCCTTTCTTCAAATTTAGAGGCAAAAACTGGGGCCACCGCTTTTTTCCCATAACTTTTTTGGTGCACTGTAGACAGATGGATGGAAGGATGTATCTGTACACAGATGTACATAGATACATAGATATAGGCCAACATACAAACATCAACTGGTGAATAGATTATTATTTACAGCAGGCTGGCAGACCTACGTATGCACTCTCTGAGTGTTCGTTCTTGTTATTTAAATGGATTGGAGTTAAACAGTTTGTTGCAGGTAAAGTTTAGATTATTTAACTAACCTTGTTTGTTTCACAAATTCACAATAATGTTTTTTTGATTTTTTCCCCCTTGTAACATTCTTAATTGACAGGATCAGAATATTCAAGTGCAAAAGCTCTGTCAAACATGTATGTGCATAATATGTTGCAGTATGATTCCAATTGAAGCCCTTGGAATGATTCAGCATGTTCACATTTGTAATTCATTAGAAAATTTACACTTAACTTTTGCACAGTGCCCCTGAGCAAACTTTAAGATTAAAAAAAAAGCGAGAAGACGAATTACATGCAGCTGTAGATCAATGTCAGGAGAACATTTTAAGACCAAAAAAAAAAATTCTGTTGGGGAAAATTTTGAGTTATATCGATTTTAAGTTTTTTGGTTTATCACACTCATATTTCAATGCTGAAATGGGGGCATAGGCGTTGAAGGAAATGTTTTAGATCATATGCAGGGACAATTGTTGATGGAAAGACTATATCATTAATTTCTGTAACCATTGCATTTGTGTAAAACATGTTTTGCCTAAATATAGTGTGCAGAGTGTGACAAACACATGTGACTGTTTGCTCCAGACCAATAGTACAGTGATGAGCAAGTTTGTAGCCTTCCAACATTGTCCCCAGTAATCAGACTAAATTTGTAGTATTGTTTCTATGTGGTTAATTGTATATAGGCTGGATTCAAGTTATATTAGACCTATATTGAGAATGTTTTATGTCAAACATGCCACAGAATGTTGTTTACTGTGTCGTTGTAAGTCATATCTGTGAAGTTTCATTTATCAGCATCCTCAATGGTCTTCAGGTGCAGAAATTACCTTTCCGCTTTTCCCTTTCCCAAAATTTTTTATTAGATAATAATTTATTTTATTTGTCCCACCATTGCTCAATGATCTACAAACACCGTTGTGTGCACACTCATCATGACAATTCAAACGTGTTTCAATGCCGAATCTCAGTTTGGTAGAATAATCAAGCTAATTAGGTCCTTGCCTGCAAAATATGTCGGTCTAGAATCTATGGAAGTCTTTTTAATTTCATTTTTACCCTCGGCAATGCATACATTGTAGTTACTTTGTGGGTTGGCGTCCGGATAACGGGCGTCCCACATGTGTATTGGGAGTAATGCCAAAACTATGGCATGTATATTTATAGTTTTTGGGTAAATATGATATCTTTTATCCCAGTTGAGCCTTTCATAGGTCTAATCCCCATGACATTAATACTTTTCTCACAATCATTGAAAAATGTGAAAAATTGTTGTTTTTTTTTGTTTCTGGGACAAAACTAAAAAACTGCTGTACTTTTGACACTGAAATTTGCATATTGTATGTATTAAATACCCAAGATGTGTTTTTGTAGGTCTAAATGCTCTGAGAAAGTTGAACGGACGACAATTTACGAAAAATATGACAAAATACTATTATTTTAAACCTGTATGATTCAGTCAATTTTGAAGTTAAATTTATGAATTTTTCCAATTAGGCGTCTAACTTATGCCTCTTTAAACATCTCAAATCAGTTGGAATG
This sequence comes from Platynereis dumerilii, assembly GCA_026936325.1. Lineage (NCBI taxonomy): Eukaryota > Metazoa > Annelida > Polychaeta > Phyllodocida > Nereididae > Platynereis > Platynereis dumerilii. The sequence continues at coordinate 6,579,109 of JAPTHN010000019.1, read as the reverse complement.
TTGGTCCTAAAATTTTTATAAAAACCCAAAAATTAGAAAAAATCCCAATTTCCCAACATTTCTGCGTGAAAAGCCAAATGGTAATGGGTAAGTTATTTAACTTTAGGGCTTATTGTAGTTAGACACACTATGGAATAATATTCACAGCCATTGCATGAGTTATTGCAAATTTTTCCATTGAAATAATTTATGATTTAAAAGATGCAAAAAATTATTTAAATGTCTATTTACTCTCCATTTCCTTCTGATGTCATACCAGTCATTGACATTTTTTTGTCAAAATAAACCTGACATGTTTCACATCATCATCATGCTGATTTTGAACAATATGAAAATTTTCATTCACAGCAGAGGTCAATATTAACAAAATTAGATAAACATTAAGGATTTTCAGATAATTATATATCAATAAATATTTGGCCCTGGTCAATCAAACTTGCCACAATAATGTCTAAATTTGACTTTTTCTACCACTCCTCATGAAATTTATCAATAGGAAATATATAAATTTTATATATATGTGGACTTTCAAAGCATTGATTAAGTATAATCAAAAACATGCATTTGTGTGTTAATATTTTAAAATGTTGACAATAACTCTTTAACTCCCAATTATTATAACTTTATGGCTGTAATATATCTAAACTCAGTGATGTAAATTTTAGAAGATAAAGTAATGTCAGCCCCTTTTATTTAGTTGTTTGCATGAATATTAAAAGTGAATGAATCAGACAGATTGGCTTTTGTTGAATGGAGCACTGGAGAAGTCTTGATTATGTAATGTTATGTCACAGGGTAATTGTCTTCCCTGCTAATCCTTTCAATGACTGAAGCTAAGTTCACTGGGGTAGAAACTTCAGTGGATATCAGGCTTGGCTGCTCCATGTCTCTGCATTGTGTAATTGTTACATAATCTTATGTCAGTCACAGTTGGTGGTTAAGTGGCTGGCTAATATGCAGAACACATCAAAAGCAGCAGTCATGAAATTATGGAGATATTTTAATGAAGAAAAATGCTTTCAAAATATAATTTTCCAAAATCTACTTTATTCTGCGAATCTTCATTTTATTTTACTTTATTTTTCTTCCCTGAATGGCTATACACTCAATACTATAATGATTATCAAGAGTTTTTAAAGTATATATTTTTTATGAAAATAAAGATACAATGTAGGCTATATCAGTTGTGAAAATCATGGCAAAATGGAAATGGCTTTTTTAAACATCTTATTATTGTTAGGCAACTACATGGTAGCCTATGACTGACTTATTATCTGAATCATACAGGTCAAAAGAAAATGTTTTGATAGAGAAAATCTCAAATGATAAATAGATTCAGATAAAAAATGGTTCCCATGGAGATTAGTGGCTGAAATATTATAAGCCGTCAAGTCAATCTGAATTCCGAAATTGCTAAGGGCCTTATTTTTCAAAACTTAATTATTGTCTGTGCCCACGACTTAACTGTTCTCCAAATTTTTTGGAGGGCGGCCTGTCTTGCTTACCGCCCTCCCCCAACCTGCGGAATAGCCTGCGGAATAGCCGAGGGTATGCTGCTGCGCAGCCTATGTTTTTGTCCTGAAATTGATACAATCATGCAGTAAACATTGATAAATACAATGTCATACATGCACTTCTAAGAACAAAACAAGCCATGACTTTGGGTTATTTGTAAACAGATATGCATTATTAATATGATTTTTTAAAGACAATTGTACTAGTCATGCTCTGTGCCTGTATTGATTATTCATAGACGGGACAGAGCCACCGGCTCACCGAGCGAAGCGAGGTGTCTGGTCCCTTGTGGCAAACATGTGAGGAGTGAGCCAGATGGTTCAATCAAAAAAAGTGATTCAGACATCCCATAATATGATCCTGGCACTTTTTTCTCATCATGCGTGACTACCAAAAATGTTCGAAAAATAAAAAATTACCAAAAATGTTCGAAAAAAAAACAAAATTTCTAAAAAAAAAAAAATTACCAAAAATGTTGGAAAAAAAAAATTGCCAAAAATGTTCGGAAAAAAATTTTTAGAAAACTAAAAAATTGTCGAAATTTCCATAGGCCTAAAATGTTCGAAATATTATCAAAAAGTTCGAAAAAAAAATTTCCAAAAATGTTCGCCAAAAAAAAAGGTTAAAAAAAAAAATTACCAAAAATTTTCAAATAAAAAAAATAACCAAAAATGTTCAAATAAAAAAAAAATAACCAAAAATGTTCAAATAAAAAAAAAATTACCAAAAATGTTAGAAAAAATAAATTCCAAAAAAAGAAATGTTTGAAAAAAAAAATTACATTCAAATGTTGAAAAAAAAAAAAATTACCAAAAATTTTCCAAAAAAAAAATATTCGAAAATAAAAAAATTCCCAAAAAAGAAAGAAAGAAAAATGTTCGAAAAAATAAAGGTTACATTTTTCCTCAAAGCTTCTTTTAAACATTTTCTTTTACAATTTTACCTTTCCACCCTATTTCTCTCTGTCCCAATGTTTTTCTCCAAACTTTTTATTGAACAAACCTGAATACAATCTAGAGTCTGTCTTTTAATATGTAATTTTTTGCATTCAGGCGGTCCCCTCTTCATGCTTTGGCATTTACATATTATTATTATTATTATTATGACATTTCTATAGCGCTACTTTCCACTCGAAGCTGAATGTTCAAGTGCGCTTTACAATGTGTATATTTACATTTACATAGCATCATATACATGTACAGTTTTACAATGAAGTGTCCTGGACATTTATTCTTCATCACACCAGGTGGCAGCATCTTTCGTATGTTCTCTTGGAGTCTTGATTCCTTGGATCCAGGCATCCAGTCACTCCGGGTGGAGTCTGGCTGGAGTAACTGCTACAATACACCAGACAGGAGGGGGACTCCTGCCTCCACAGTGGCCGCCCTCCCCGGCACAGCCACAACCAACTCACTCCAATTTAGTTCCAGGACTGGGATTCGAACCCGTGTCCTCTCAGGCCAGAGAATTCAAAATCAACTGCTATAACCATTAGGCCACCGAGGAACTATAACCATTAGGCCACCGAGGAACATATTAAATATCAATGATATGAAATATCCTAAAATCTACATCTGAGACCACATCTTGTCATGAACATGCAGCAAAAGACTCCAAAGAAAGGCTTGGCTAAATTAAAACCCACCCTGAAGCAGTTGAACACTCAAAAGAAACAATAGGGTTAATTTAGCAGGGCTAAAAACATAGTATTTTTGACAGACATACAATCAAGTGAGTCACACTCTGCACACTATTTCTTTTTTATATAACATGTCTCACACATATATTATAGTCACAGTAATTAAGGATTGCTGTCTTTCCTTCAAAAACTGTATCTGTAAATGACTTTATAACTTATATCCACTTTTATGACCCCACTTTTAGGCAGAAAATCTTAAAATTGGTATAACTCAAAATTTTCCAGACAGAATTTTTTCGTTTTTGTCTTAAAATGTTCTCCTGACCTTGCTCTACAGCTGCGTGCTATTCGTCCTCTCCCCTTTTTTTTTTAATCTTAAAAATTGCTCAGGGGCACTGTGTGGAATTATTTGGTTCATGAGTTTGTCACACTTTCCTGACATCAAATGCAACTGTATGTATTTCCATTTTCAAAGAAAAGATTATTATTTCTTTTGAATGAAATGTTCTATCCTTAAAACAAGTTTTGCAAAGATAGCGCTCATTAAGAAGACTTTCCACATGACTTGTATTAGGTGTGATAAATCAGAAATTAAAAAAAAAATGTATATATCTCAAAAAATTCCCGACAGATTATTTTGTTCTTTACATCTGCTTGTTCGTCTAACCTTAAGCTACTTTATGGTGCCATGGTTATGCTGGGCCATTTTTTTAACCCCAAAGATGGTTCGGGCTCGCTGTGAGCAGTATTTTCTAGACTTCTGCAAATTTGGAAATATGTAGAAATTGAAAATTGATATCCTCAAATTGCTAGTCTGAACATGCTTACCCTGATAGTCCATTATAAGTGGCTACAACTACAGCTGTTAGTTTACAAATATCATTAAAAAAATTTCGGTTATTCCTATTAGGGCCCTGCACGGGATGGGACAGGAGTCATGGGACTATGGGTCCCGCCTCCCATGGGACCCACGGGAGTCCCTAACAGTTTTGGCACCGGGAGCGGGACGGGAGCGGGATCAGAGACGGCGGGATGGGACGGGAGTGGGATCCTCTTCATCCATTAATTTCCTATAAGTTTTTTTTAGAGCCTCAGCAAATGAGCATCTTTTTTTCAAAAGAAAAAAACATTAAAATCGCCCTAAGAAACATGTGAATAGCAAGGCTGTCCCTACCTTTTCAGTTAAAAATATCATGGTAAGCCTATTAGAGTTTTTCTATCCAGTGGCTCAGCAAAAAGACATTCTTTTTATTTCTTTAAAACGGTGCAAAAATGCCATAAAACGAAAAAACCACTCTAAGTTACTCCCATATAGGAAGCCTTCCTCTTATTTCTCAAAGAAGTCAGATATACCACCTTTAAGAACATAACCTAATACACATATTCCATTAAAAAATCACGGTTAGCCCAATGAGCTTTTTCTACGCATGCAGCCTCAGTAAAAAGGCATTCTTTTGACTTGTTCAAAACGTTGTGAAAAAGGCAAAATCAAAAAAATTGCTTTGAGCTACGCCCATAGAGCAGCTTTCCTGCTAATTCAAAGGTATATTGTCACCCGATTTAACAGTTGCTTTAAAATAAAGATTAGAGTGCTATTTCACTTATTCTAGCTGTTATATTTTTGTTATTGCCATTATTAGCCCAATATATGAAGATAGATTCCTTTAAAAATGTAAACAAGTAGTTTTTATGCCGTGAAAATCCTGTGTTTTGTTTACAAATGAAGCAGTGCGGGGCTCTCCTTAAGTAAATTAAGGCTTTACAATCAATTAAACTCACTTAATTATGGAAGACATGCAATTCTGTTGATTGGAAGTGTATAGTATACTGAAAATCTATCAATTTATGATCTATAACTACAAGTTGAATTTTATATAGAATCGGCAGACTTAATAATCAATGGCAGAGCCTTTACTGTTGAGCCCATAAACAATTTGCATGAGCTCCCTTTTGAGCTGAATCCAAGATATTCTGCTGTGAGGCAAAATGAAGAAGCCATAGTATTCTTTAGTAAGGATCACCCCTGAGTAATTTTCACCATGCACCCTTTATGAAAGACAACATTGGATACTCTTGTAGTGAGCAATACATTCAAGCAAAGAAGGCCGAGCTTTTTAATGATGACCTTGCACATTCAAAAATAATGCTCACTACAGATCCGTATGCCATCAAAAAACTTGGGAGTAGGGTACGGAACTTTGTAAAGCCAAGATGGGAAAGAGAGGCAAAAAAGATTGCACAAGATGCATGCATGGCAAAATTCTCCCAAAATGAAAGACTTCGTGAGGTCCTACTTGAAACAAGTGGAAAACGAATAGGTGAAGGTTCGAAAGATGTTATATGGGGAATAGGTATGTCCCTTGATAACGAAAATGTGTTGAACACTAATCTTTGGCATCGAGGTCAAAATTTACTGGGAGAAATTCTCACATATGTTCGTGAACAATTACAGGATTAAAGACACTCCATTAGTGAGATGTATATGTATATGTGGTGTATGTAAAGAACTCTGGTTGTTGTGAGCCGGTAGCAGAATAGATATATAGTTTACTCATTTATCTGTATTCCATATTCTGGTGAGTTAAAACCTACCTGTTAGGCTGTTACATAAGCAGTAAGAGTTGTGCAATTATTGTTCTTTGCAAATCCAGTTCACTGGTCATTAATTTGTTGCCCAACTGGTTAATGACATTCACTTCTTTCATTTGTGTCATCATAATCACTTTGACCGACTTCATCACCTGTTGTCATTTTCATCTAAACAACTCAGTAGAAGGTTATAGAGTAACTGATGATATTATCATCATATATGACATTTATAAATACTATGACATGAGAATCAGTGTATACTTAAGAGTGTTGTTTCACAGCAGTTGCACATCAATATTTCCTTATAATGTGACAACTGATTGTTCATCCTATGAATGACATAAATCAATTAGCTTATGATAATCAGTATAATTTTGCAAGATTGGTAGACCTTGATAATACTTTTCTGACAGACTGCAACTATGTTGATCTCAATGATTGTAGTGTATTTGAATATGGTTGCAACTCATTGACAGTAGGACATCTAAATATTCATAGTGTTCCCAATAAGTATGATGAGTTATTAGTGTTACTAAGAAATCTGGAGGAAAAAAAATTGCTACCAGATTTATTATTGCTATGTGAAACTTTTTTAAATGACAGAAATTGGCATCGATATTCTTTTAAGAACTATACTCTTATCAGTGAATATCGCAAAAATAAGTCTAAAGGTGGTGTTTCAATAATGATCAAGAAAAATCTAAGATATAATCTTCGAAATGATCTGAAAGTCTTCGAAGAATGTAAATTTGAATCGTTGTTTGTTGAGATTCCCCAACATAACAAACGGAACATTGTTGTGGGGGAAATATATAGGGTTCCTGGAACCAGTGAGGCTGAATTCCTCCAACTATATGAAAATGTGATAAGTAAAATCAGGAGTGAAAATAAAAATATTATTATTGGCACTGACCAGAACTTAGACTATCTGAAAATCAATGTTCATAATAATACAATGAAGTTCTTTGATTTGAACCTGGAATGCAATCTTGTTCCAACAATTTTTAAACCAACTAGAGCTACTCATAGTAGTGCCACGTTGATCGACAATATTTACATTGACACTGCGCTGGTACAAAATGTAAAATCCCACATTGTAATTAGTGATATATCGGATCACTTCTTATGTCTAGCAGTCCTTCCAAATGACAGGTCTGTTAATAAATCGATAGGGAAATACCAAACTAGGAGAATAAACGACACTGTGCTGCGAAATGTAAGAGGAGCACTTCATAATATAGACTGGACTTATTTAGATCATTTATGTGTTGATGAGGCTAGCAATTCACTTACCAGTGAGATAGATAAAGCTATTGACTTCTATGCCCCAATGAAAACGGTAAACCCAAGTAAAAAACAAAGACATACTGATCCATGGTTTACTTTGGGATTAAAGACATGCAGTGTGAAATGCTTGAAAATGTTTAAGAATGTTATGCACAGGCAACGTGACAGTGCAGAGTATGTTGCATATAAAGAATATAGGAGTATGTACCAAATTTTAAGGAGAAAAGCAAAATATAGCTACTACAGTGATATGATCACTAAGTATAGTAAGGATAGCAAAAAGCTTTGGGCTACATTAAATAAAATTACGGGAAAGATTAGAAATAAGAATGATATAACAGATGAAATAATGGTAAATGGCATAGTTGAGTCAAACTCTAGGGAAATTAGCAATGCCTTTGGTAGTTATTTTAGTAATATAGGGAAGAAATTAGCAGATGACATTGCCAGCAGGCATATTGGTACTGGCTCTTCGCCTGATATGTATAACATTAAGCGAGTTCCAGCTAATTGTTTTCTCTATCCGACGTCTCAAAAAGAAATTGAACGGCTTATAAAGAATCTCAAACCCAAGCACAGTAAGGGATATGACAATGTCACAAATGTTATATTAAAAGGTATATACCCCAGCATCTTATATCCATTATGTCTAATCTTTAACAAGTCTTTATCCACAGGCCAGTTTCCAACAAATATGAAACTGGCTATTGTTCAACCTTTATATAAAGGTAAGAGTAAGTTGGATATCTGTAACTACAGACCCATTTCTTTGCTCCCGGTCATGTCAAAAATTCTAGAAAAAGTGGTCAATAATAGGTTAACGAAGTTTTTTATTAAACATAATGTACTGTATGAAGGGCAGTATGGATTTAGAACTAATAGGGGTACAGAAGATGCAATAATGGATTTTACTGGAAATATATTAAATGGATTTAATAATGGAATGATCACAATTGGTGTATTTCTTGACATGTCAAAAGCTTTTGACAGTACAAGACATGAAACTTTGCTAAAAAAGTTGGAAATATATGGAATTAGAGGTGTTGCTAGAAATTGGTTGGAAAGCTATTTGTTGGACAGGGAAATACAGGTTAAATTCAAAGATGTCCTTTCTCAAAAATTTTCTTTACCTTTTGGAACACCACAAGGATCAGTTTTAGGTCCATTGTTGTATATTGTTCTAGCTAATGATTTAAATAAGTGTTTGAAGTTTTGTAGCAGTGTCTCTTTTGCCGATGACACAACGATATTCGTCAGGGGTAAAAATCTAAGATTTCTTTATAGAAAAATTAATGAAGATCTCTCAAAGTTAAATAAATGGTTTGAGGATAATTCCCTATCCTTGAATATTGATAAGTCAAATTACATACTATTTAGAACTAAAAACAAAATCATTGATTATAATAGTCAAGTTCGAGTAGGAAATAAAGAAATAAAACAGGTAAAGAACATAAAGTTCTTAGGTGTGATAATCGATGAATACCTTGATTGGAGTATGCATGTAAAGTCGATCTTGTCTAAGTTAGCCACAGGAATTTATAGTATAAATATGACAAAAAATATGTTACCTATTTTTGCAAAAAGACTTATATATCTATCTAACTTTCAGAGCCATTTAAATTATGCTCTTTGTATATGGGGTCCTATGATAAGTGCCAAATGGAAAAATAAATTGCAAGTTCAGCAAAACAAATACGGTCTATATACAATCTCAATATAAGGACTGGACTGAGTTCTTACTACAAAAAGGCAAAATTGATGAAACTGGGTGACATGATTGATTTTGCATTGGTAAATATATCATATAGATATGTGAACAATGTGTTGCCAAAACGCATCACTAATTTATTTGAAGTTCAAACGTATCATCAAACACGTAATATGAATGTTCTACAAACGCGTATTCACACTCTGCAAATTTATAATAAAAGTTTTTTGGGAAGAGCTCCACATCTCTGGTTGCATTTATCCCAAAATATAAAAAACTCAACAACAAAAACATCATTTAAAAAGAAATTCTTTTCATCTAGATTTTAAATGTATCAATCATGGCGCTATGTATTTAGACCTAGGCATCAAGCGAGGCCAAGGTCGAAGCAAGCAGTGATTTCTGCAAATTAGTTACTATAATTGTTTACTTGTTTATATCATATTAGGTTGTGACTACTCTTTAACTTTGACCTAGGCATCAAGAGAGGCCAAGGTCGAAGCAAGCAGTGATTAATTATTACAATTATGTTTATTTGTTTATATTATATTAGGTTGTGGCCACTCTTTAACTTTTACCTAGGCACCAAGAGGGGCCAAGGTCGAAGCAAGCAGTGATTACAGCCAATTAATTATTATAATTGTGTTTATTTGTTTATATATATTTCATACCTGAATATAATAATATGCATTCATGTTATCAAAGAATAGTTAGACTATATAAGATTCATTGTTGCTACCATATTAGTGCTATTACTTTGTTATTTCATTTGTGTGACTCTATGTGTAATTGATAACACTTAAAATAACACTGATGTTTGTATTTAGTTGAAAATCAATTCATTATCATAATCATTTCATTTCCATACATCGTTTAGTATAATTTCTTGTTTTAAGCTATTTCATCGGGGGATACCCACCTATATATATATATGGCAATGGCATTTCATGCTCGGGTGTTCTCCCATTACCATCTGTCACTTCGATTGTATACGTTAATTTATATATATACTTGTAAAATGTGGTTACAATGATGGTATTGAAATAAAAAAATTACAAATTACTACTATCTTTAATAGTAAAGCCAGTCATACAACCTCAAAGTAAATCATCTAATACATATGTTTCACTAATAAAATCAAGTTTATTCTTATTTACATTTTCTACAGAACCTCGGAAAATAAGTATACTTTCAAAAAAGTGAAAAGAAACATGTGAATAGCGCACTTAACCCCAAATTTACAGTAAAGTTGAATACATAACCTTAAAGAGCACCATCTAAGACATGTATTTCATTAAAAAAATCATGGTTAGCGTATTAGGGTTTATCTATCCAGCCCAAGCAAATAGGCATTTTTTTGATTTCTTCAAAATGGTGCAAAAATGCCATAAATTGAGAAAACAGCTGTAGTTACTCCCATGTAGGAAGCATTCCTCTTATTTCTTAGTGAAGTCAGATATACAGGCTTAAAGAACATACATTTCTTAGTGAAGTCAGATATACGGTCATTGGAAAAAGAAAACAAATTCCATGCAAAACAATTCAATTTCACCTACAGCTATATAGATGACCTTATTAGAAACACAATCTGATAAGGAAGCTTCTTATTTGGACCTTCTCATAACAGTCCAGGATAACCAATTTCACACTAAATTATATGACAAAAGGGATGACTTCAACTTCAAGATTGTCAACTATTATTATTATTTATTATTATTATTTTATTACTTATAAAGCGCTCATTCCAAAACAAATTTGTTCACAAGCTCTGTACAATCAAAGAAAATCGAATTATTTAAAATTATAGAGTAATTACAAAACAATTGAAATATGTATATTATTAAAAGTAGAGGACTAAGTCAAATTTTTGATATAAGTAATATTAAAATCGATGCAAAATAAAAACAGGCATAAAGTCTAAAATATCACAAATTATACGCTATTTTAAAAAGTAGAGTTTTTAAGTGTCTTTTGAATAAAACGGGACTAGATATGCTTCTGAGATCAAGTGGTAAGCCATTCCATAACCTCGGGGCTGCACACTGGAATGAACGTGCACTGTAAGTTTTAAGTCTGAAATTTGCCTCTACGAGCAAATCTTGAGCACCGGATCTCAGTGAACGTGATAGAATGTATGGTTTCAGGAGATCACACATATAATTTGGAGCATCGCCGTGAATTGCCTTGAACGTAAGAAGAAGTACTTTGAAGATAATTCTCTCCTCAATTGGCAACCAGTGAAGGGCTTTGAGTACTGGAGATATATGGTCGAATTTACGAGCACCCACAATAAGCCTTGCTGCGTAGTTTTGTACACGCTGAAGCTTTTGAATCAGGCAACTTGGTAAGCCATATAATGCGACATTGCAGTAGTCAATACGTGAGAGCACCAGTGCGTGGACAAGAGACTTAGCTGCATCCTGGTTCAGATATTTCTTAATGCGACCAATGCGATAAAGTTGGTGGAAGGCGCTCTTGGTGATGTTGCTAACATGCTGTTGGAACTGCAGCCTAGAGTCAAGTGTGACACCAAGGTCACGGACTGAGTCAACTGTCTGAACATCTGTGCCAGCAAGATTTAGCGATGGAATACTAACTGAACGAGCAAGTGTTGGAGTGGACATCACTAAAATCTCTGTTTTATCCTCGTTCAGTTTGAGAAAATGTCTTGACATCCATTCCTTGATTGCAGTGACGCATGATGTAATAGAAGTGATGACATTTACTTACAGAGGCTAGGTCACGCGGTCTGAAGGAGATGTAGAGTTGCAAGTCATTGGCATACAGCATATATGAAAGTGGGCATTTTGAGATGACCCTTCCCAGGGTACCGACCCCTGGGGAACACCACAGTTGAGATTCTGCTTTTCTGAAACTGCGCCTTGGACATGGACTGATTGATTTCGCCCAGAGAGATACGATCTAAACCATCGGAGAGCATTACCTGATACCATCACGTGGGTCTCAAGAGTATGGAGCAAGATATCGTGGTCGATGGTATCATCAGTTTTGCCAGGGCTTGTGATCATTACAGTGATTTCTCAGTGAGACACATTTCATTATGTGATTCTCTCCTCAGGCAGGGATATAACTATAGGTTTTATGCAAACAACTTTGCAGTGTTTACAAAAAACACGAAACAGTGTTTATTAAATATGCAAAGTCCATCGAAGAGATTAAAGAAGAGATTCCTCTTCTGGTGATGGCATGTAGTACTCGTTTTGTGACCGTCAGGTCTCTACCCAGAAGATTCTTAGATTTCCATTCCAGGGTCTTGTGTGGGAGGAGATGGAAGGTTGGACGTCCTTAAAGGCCTTAACATCACATGTGAGTCCTAAGTCTCACACCTCCTTACACCTAACTCTGGTTTGTTTTGGTATAATTCCCCTGCCCTTTGCCAAGTCAGGTTCTGGGATCTCAACACTTTGTAATTCACCAGACAATTTGTTACATTTTTTTCTCTTGTAATTTTATATGTAATATACAACCTCAAAAAATTCCATCTTAAACATACATTTTACAAATAAAATCATGGCTATTCCAACTTGATTTTTCTAGAGACCCTCGGCAAATAAGCAAACTTTCGAAAAAAGGCATAAAAATCTTAAAACCAACTCAATCAAACCTTTCCATACTTTCTCTGTAATGCCAGATGTAAAACCGTAATGAACACTATCTAATGCACAATTTTCATTTAAATAAGCAAGGTTAGTCCTGCGGGTTTCTCTCCAGGGCTTTCCTGTGAATTTTACAAAATGGTATAAAAAGGCAAAATTGCTCTTAGTAACACCTGCATTGCAAGTCTCCCCCTGATTGCTCTAAGCCTCTAACTAGCATTATACCCGTTCTACGAACGGGAGGTTTGAGAGCCGAGGCATAAGTTATGGCTTGATAGCATAAGTTGACACTCCTACCCATAATTTGAAAGGCAAATTTGTGTTTGAATCATAAATTTGAGACAATAAATGTCCAAATTGTAATTGTAAAATTTGATCTTGACACTGTGCTGTTCAGACATAATCCCATATTGGCAAACATTTACACCCATTGGCAAACATTTACACCCATTGGCAAACATTTGCACCCATTGGCAAACATTTGCATCCATTGGCAAACATTTACACCCATTGTTTGTTTACGTCGAATGGCAAACATTTACGTTGATTGGCACATATTTACGTCGATTGGCAAACATTGACGTCGATTGGTGAACATTGACGTCGATAGGCGAACATTTACACCCATTGACACCCATTTATGTCGATTGGCAAACATTTACATCAAATGGCAAACATTTACAGCGATTGGCAAGCATTTGCACCCATTGGCAACCAGTTACACCAATTGGCAAACATTTACACCCATTGGCAAACATTTACACCCATTGTTTCTTTATGTCGATTGGCATACATTTATGTCGATTGGCAAACATTTGTGTCGAATGGCAAACATTTACCTCGATTGGCAAACATTTACGTCAATTGGCAAACATTTACACCAATTGGCAAACATATACACCTATTGGCAAACATATACACCCATTGGCTAACATTTACAGCCAATGGCAAACATTTACACCCATTTACACCCATTGGCAAATATTTACACCCATTGACACCCATTTAGGTCGATTGGCAAACATTTAGGTCGATTGGCAAACATTTGTGCCCATTGGCAAACATTTGCACCCATTGGCAAACATTTGCACCCATTGGCAAGCATTTGCACCCATAAATTTATGTCGATTGGCAAATATTTACACCCATGGAGACCCATTTACACCAATTGTCAAACATTTACACCCATTGACACCCATTTACGTTCATTGGCAAACATTTACGTCAATTGGCAAACATTTACACCCATCGGCAAACATTTGCACGCATAGGTAAACATTTGCACCCATTGGAAAACATTTACATCCATTGGCAAACATTTACACTCATTGGCAAACATTCACACCCATTTACACCCATTGGCAAACATTACGCCCATTGGCGCTTGATAGCATAAGTTGACACCCCTACCCCCTAACTGAAGTGTGGACCCTGGGGCATTATGTTGTTCATACATAATCCAATAGGGGAGTTGTGTGTGTAGGTTGTGATTTGCAGAGCTCTCTGTTGTTATTTGGTAAAAGTATTTGTTCACATTAAATGGAGTGGTGGATGGGGCCGGACTCTAAAAAATAGTGTTGGCCATAAACATGTTATAGTGTTATTTCGTAAACACTTATGTGTTTATATTCACTTAGGTGATTGAAAATAGACACTTTAGTGTTAATACAACACTATGGTGTTTGTACAGGACAAGCTGAAGTGTTAATGGGACTTAGAAAATGTTGAGCCAATTGGAATGTATATTACTATGTTTACACAAAGGGAATTAAGAAAAAATCCATTTTTATATGTATATATATCTTCAGAATATGGAATCAGGCATTTTTGCCAACCAGTACATATTTTGTGTACTTTTATAACGTAAAAAGTCCAAGTTGAAAAAAAATTCTAAGTTTCATAAACACTAGTGTTTATGATGTGTCTAATCATAAACACATAATCAAACACTTAAGCTTCAAACTTAACACATTCATCAACAGAAACGTTCACCCAGCCATGAAGGTGAATGTTGGCCACTTTCAAAAAGCTGTTGGTTCTGTTCATTGTTTGATTGTTTGAGCTATTGGAGACCCTTAAGAAGTCTTATAACCAAAGATTTGACAAGGTAAGTTCTTAAAAAAAGCAAATATCCTTATATTATTAATCAAGGCATCTGTTCTCAGTGTTGTTAAGCTGTCATATTGAAATGTTGTGGAGATAATATTTATTTTCAAATATAAATACACTAGAATAATGTCAAATATTGTTTTGTGAAGGATCCTGCCACAGGGGTGGATCGAGGAATTTTGAAAGGGGGAGGTCCATGGGCAAGACCCGAAGGGCCGGAGCAAATTCGACCGGGGATCTCTATGTCTGATTGAATATCTTAGCCTGAAGGGAGAAGGGGGGGGGGGGGAGTCCAGGGGGTCCGGCCTCCTTGACTCCCCCCCCTCCCCAGTACATTATGAATCTGCACCAGTTAGCATTTAGGCCAAGTGCTAAATGGTGCAGATTCATTATGTACCTTAAATTATGTTTTTCAGAAAGAAAATGCTCGTTTTCAAACTCAGCAATTTTTTTCACTGGATGAAGAAATTAGAATTGCAAGTCAAGGAGAACTTCCACTAAAAGGTGATTATTTCTAAAATCTGGTTGGAAGGGTGTCTAATATTTTGGCAACATTTTACCTGAAAAAGAACCTGCGGGTTCGCTTAATTCCACTGATTTAGCAAAATGATTCAGATTCAATTTGTACCTTACGTTTTTCAGGAAGAAAATGCCAGTTTTAAAGTCTGGAGGTATTTTCAAAGGATGAAGAAATCGTAATTGTGAATAATGGAGTACTGCCAAAAAAAGGTGATTATTACTAAAGTCTGGTTGGAAAGGTGTCTAATGTGTCATAAAAATTTAACCTAAACAAGAAGCTCCGGGTTGCCTAATGCAGGTGGCTTCTTGTGATAAATATAGTTGGAGAGATGTCTCAGGGTTGGTCTAGTGGTAGCGTTCTGGGCTTCCAATCGCTGGTCCAGGGTTCAATTCCAGCTCTTGTTAGGTCACCTGGGCCTATGCTGGATGGCTGTTTCAATCATCCTTCACCTCATTGCCGGGTCCTCCTCCTGTCCTAATTAGCCTACGGAGTGCGTTAGTACAGGACGTAAAGCCCCAATCATCCATTCATCGATCTCACTTGTCAAAATTTAACCTAAACAGCAATCCACTATAATTACTATAATTTAATCCAGGCAAGAATCTCTGGGTTGCCTAATGTAGGCAGCTTCTTCTGATAAATCCATCAATCTAACGTGTTGTCCAAATAAAACCTGAAGAGGAACCCACAGCTTGCCTGATGTAGAGGATTTCTTTTAACATTTAACTTTTAAGTATGGTCAAATGCTAGATGATGCAGATTCATTAAATTTATATTATGTTTTTTCAGGACGAAAATGTCTGTTTTCAAACTCTGGAGGTTTTTTCACTGGATGAATTGAAACTGTAAACCATGGAAAACTGCCACAAAAAGGTGATTATATCCAAAATCTGGTTAGAAAGGTGTCTACTAGAGCTTTTTTTCTGAGGTGATTATAAACTGCAATCTCTGTTATCTACAGAATGACTTAAGTTTCCAAAAAGACCGTTGACGACAGTTTTTAAGCTGGTAGTTCTGTTTCACACGGTTATAAATGGATTAATCTTGTATTGAAAAAGCCTGCCTTCAATGCAAAATGATATAAAACAGTGAGAAACATAAAGGAGAGGGGAGGGTCCATCATCTCAACACCTTTGGGCGACTATGGGACTGAGACTGAGATTGAATTTAAGTGACTGAACATTTGTCGACTATGATGTTTTTATACAAGCAAGTATACAGGTGTTAATCACTTTGATGCCTCAGAGGCGACTATTGAGAGATTGTGTTTATGTCGCCTGTGTTCATAATCACTCTGTTGCTGCCACAAAGGCACCTTGGTGACTTAAACATGTATAATCTTCCCATTGGCGACTTAAAGTATGTTTTGCCAGTACTACACACCTATCTATCTATCTATCTGTCTGTCTGAAGTTGATATTGAAATCTCAGTGGTGCTTGATGTCAGAAAGGTCCAGTGATAATGATAAGGGGGCGACCATTTAATTTTCAACTGGGGGTGGGGGTCGGGGGCTTGGAGTTTTCCTTCGCGGAACATGATTTGTTTCATGGTAATGGCAGCAGTATTTATTTCAAGCGCGAGAGCTCCGCAAAATTGCAGTCTGATCAAGCAGCGCCTTATTCAGCAATACCCCATGCAGAAATGTTTTATTTCAAAATTGCCCACGACCTTTTCGGAACTTGTAATAGCAGTAAGTTAGAGAGCAGTCATTGTGTTTTTTTTAAACATATCATCATTTCACATTTTATTTGGAGTTTATCCAATCCCCCCCCCCCTCGATATCACCAACACCCAAATCATTTCACTGGTGTAATGTCGATCTCAGCATTGTCAACTAACAATATACTGTGTTTGCCAAGCTTCTGACTTAAATCTCCATCACTTATGTTTTCTCAGTCTCTTTGTCGCCTAAGTGCTTTGATTATAACTTTCTTACTCAGCAGATAGATAGATAGATAGATAGATAGATAGATAGATAGATAGATAGATAGATAGATAGATATATAGATAGATAGATAGATAGATAGATAGATAGATAGACTGGACGAATTTAGTAATATCTTTAATAAAAAAGCATACCTTCTGATTCTCTTTACAAATGTTTTAGTGGGTCCCTGCTATCAGTGTCTATGCTGAACAAGTAAAATTGCCCACGACTTTATGTTTAACATGTGGAGGGCTGCACCATGCATACGCTACTGAAGCTTTATATTCGTTGTTTTCATTCAGCAACTTTAGAAGTATAACATTTGGAGAAGATATGCATAATTAAATTTTCGAAAGTGTGAAAATTGATTTGATTGTATTTCACAAGATTTGTTGGAGGGAGAGGCATCATGTACAAAATAATTAATTCTATTGAAAATCTTCACAGTTGTCAGGAATGAAACTGTTCAGAGTGTTTGCTTGTTTAACACTGTTTTCTTAAGTGGCCAGAAATCCCTTTAGTATCCATAGTCGCAATTATGAGAGATTACAACTCATAATCACCTCAGAAAAAAAGCTCTAGTAGAGCTTTTTTTCCTCGGTGATTATGAGTTGTAATCTCTCCAAATGGCGACTATGGCTACTAAGGGATTACTAGTCATTTACTAAAACTGTCTTAAACAAGCCAACACCCTGAACAGTTACATTTCTGACAACTGTGAAGATTTTCAATAGAAAGAACCAATTTCTGCTATGCTTTCCCTCCCTCCAACCAACCTCGTGAAACACAATCAAATAAAATTTGCACACTTCAGATAAGCACACATTTAATTGTTTTTAAAAGGTTGTAATTCTGAATTTATTGTACATACAAAGGCTCAAGCCAAGGCATGATTTTTGAGTCCAAAGTAATTTTCACGCAAGCAAAGCTTAATATAGGCCCTATAGTGCAACCCTCTCCACATGTTACACGTAGGTATGCTCAATATGTGGGATATTTTACAAGTTCAGCATAGGCACTGATACAAGGAACCCCACTAAAGGTACACTTTATTATACTCGTAGAAGATAATGGAAATATGTTTGATTACTGAATTATATCTATCTATCTATCTATCTATCTATCTATCTATCTATCTATCTATCTATCTATCTATCTATCTATCTATCTATCTATCTATCTATCTATCTTTCTATCTATCTACCTATCTATCTATCTATCTCTCTATTTATCTATCTATCTAGGATATATAGAAGGACTGGCATTTAATGGCACGGACTATGAGCACAATGCCACAAATTTTTCTCACATTTATTATTATTTTTTCATACTTACACCATGAAGACTGAGGAACATACATGTACATGAAATTTATAATCGCCATCAGAGGTGTGGAGATAGCTGTCACTTGTGTAATCTCCAAGTCTACTGAGTCATATATTCTTAGAGGCGACTACAAAGTGAATATCTTCCCAGGTGGCATAAACTTAATCACTCCATAGTCGCCTCTGGACGCCTAACCCAAATTACATTTGTATAATTGCTACTCACGTATGAACTAAGTCAACTAATTTGTAGTATCTGAGTCTAAGACCCATAGTCACCCAATATCAGCCCCTCCTCCGACCTGATAACTGTTAAAGACTCTGCTTGTTTCAAAGATTTAACACTTTTGGAATATACATTATGATGTGAGAAGTTAAGGCTGTTACTTTCGCTGCAATCTCAACAATTATGAGCATCCAGAGCAGGACCCAAGAGAGTTACACTATCTATCTATCTATCTATCTATCTATCTATCTATCTATCTATCTATCTATCTATCTATCTATCTATCTATCTATCTATCTATCTATCTATCTATCTATCTATCTATCTATCTATATATCCAATATCTATCTTTCTATCTGTCAGTAATATAATTGTGTTGCATACTTAATGTAAAAGTTGAATACACATTTGTTTTATCTTGCATGCGTGGTTGTAATCCAAGCACAAGAGGGAAGTCCGCTTTATTTTTATTTCAAAGAAACCCCAACTTATGACGTTTTTATTGTAGTATTCTCAGAGGTATAGGCCTGCTGCATTGAGTAATGATATTTTTAAACTTAAGACTTGTCACAAGCTGAGAGTACATATATGCATACCTCAGATTACAAACTGAACAAAGGCGACATAAAATATTACGGAATTTTTCTCAAAGTCCATGGTTGTGGTACACGTACTATGATAATATAAGGTTTTTTTATATTATAGTTTTATTTGTACAGGAGCATATATCATATCCAGTTCATTCCCTAATTTAATGTGTTACAGGTCTTGGTAACATCTCAGTCACCTGGAGCTGCCTGATAATCACTCCATAGTCGCCCCTAAAACACCCAGGTGACTGAAACTTGTATAATCACTAGTATAACAACACAATATTTCACTAACAGTCAATTGCTTAATCTCACTCTCAATCTCATAGTCGCCCATAAGTGCTGAAATTCTGAACCGTCCCCCTCTCCTTTTTGTTTCTCATTGTTACATATTGTTTTACATTGGAAGCAGGCATTCTCAATGCTAAATTAATCCATGTATAACTGTGTGAAACAGAAATAACAGCTTAAAAACTGTCATCAACTATTTTTGGGCGACTAAAGTCATTCTGTAGATTACAGAGATTACAGTTTATAATCACCGAGGAAAAAAAGCTCTAATATGTCACTATAATTTAATCCAGGCAAGAATCTCTGGGTTGCCTAATATTGGCGGCTTCTTCTGATAAATCCATTAGGAGAGATGTCTACTGTGTCATCAACATTTAACCTGAACAAGAACCCGTGGCTTGACTAATGTAGGTCGTTTCTGCTGATATAATGTTTAACATTTAAGTAAGGTCAAATGCTATATGATGCAGATTCATTATGTATCTTGTTTTTCAGGAAGAAAATGTTTGTTTTTAAACTCTGGAGGTATTTTCACTGGATGAAGAAATTGTGATTGAAAATCACGGAGAACTGTCACAAAAAGGTGATTATTTCTAAAATCTGGTTAGAAAGGTCAAGTAGCACAACTTGCCCTGCTGCCGGGGTAAGCTGTGCCCCATGATGGACAAGTTGTCCCTGAGGTCTATACCAGAAAAACCTTGTATTTCACCAGGGTTGCCGGACCAAGGGGGTGGAGGGGGCAATTGCCCTTCCAGCCCTTGTCCAAGGGGGGTAGAGGGGACAAGGTGTCCCATTTTGGTCTTCATAAAAAACATTATTCTGCCTTATTTTAGCTATTTTAGGCTCAAATTAAATAATAAATAATAATTTTATTATCAAAATTATTATTGACACTCTTCTTAAATTTTGTTATGCAAAATTGGCACGAATATGATTTACCCTTTTACATCCGACCGCCCCTGTCACCCGCATTTCCTTCAGGCACCCCTGTATTTCACCTGTTTCCTCAGATAGATCATTTGTATATGGCTTTAGCATATGGCTATATGCTACATGTATGAAACTAATCAAACATTTAATAGCCATGTTACGCACAACTTCAAAATTATGCAGAAACTAAAATGTTTTTTGTTTAGGTGGTGGTATAACACTTTCTAACTTACCTGCAAACAGAAATCGAATAATGAAAATTATATCCTATGTTAAGGTGGCTCGCTACTCATGGCCCAGCAATGGCGCCGTCACCAAGCAACAGCAGCCTGCTGAGCTCTGTGAGCTGCTTTTTTGGAATTTTATAATTCGGTGCGACGGCCGCTTCATTTGCCATTTGCACCACTTCTATTAGGGTTAGAGACTTCTGGTTTAAAGCATTAGATGCGCTGTGAGGAGGACTGCAATCAGACAGAGTTTCAGCTTTATAGTCCAAATAGAATATTTTTACAGGCAATTTTCGGCAAGCAGGTCTAATTTCTCAAAAATGACTTTGAGATACAAATAAATTTTTATATCAAAATCCATCGTGGTAGGAAACCTTCTCTTATGCTTTTTATTGTTCCTCATAATATTATGAAATAAATGGCAAAGAAATGAGAAATCCTATCTAGCCAATTTTTTTTTAGCGCCATGGTTTATGAAAAAAGTTAAAATTGTCAAAATCAATATTTTTATTCCGAGCCCCTTGGAAAGCCCTTTAAACTAAATATATCTCTTTGAAATTGTAATCAGCTTTTCCATGAAAGTGTCTTCTTTAATTTCATCCTTCATTGCATAATATGGGATGCATGACCACTGAATGGCAGGGCAAACTTCACAGTAAAAAAGTTAAGAAAAAAATTGAGTTTTTCAGGTTTGCGTGGACTGACTTTCTTGTACATAACCTCAAATATTTTGAAAAAAAGGCTGGTGGCGACCACTTTTTTTTACATATCCTTGCTATAAACTATATTTTGGATCATTCTAAACTATTTTTAAGCAATCCTATCTTAGAAAGTTCACGAGTATCGAGCCACCTTAAATCATAGGCACAAACTCACCCCAATCCAAATAACACAACTTACCCTGTATTGATTTTCAGGAGAAAACGGGTAGTCAAAAAGAAATCAATGATGCACGATTAAATCTTTCAAAACAATGTCTAGATATACCTCCTAACTCCATCCTACCAGAAACACTTTATCTTTTTACAAATACCAAATGACCGAGAAACAAGAATGTCAGTCCTTGTTACATCAGATTTTCAAGAAAAAAAATTTAATTTATGAGTGTAGCTTTCGATAGCTTTACATTTAACAGGTTTTTTAAAACATAATGATGTTGACCAATTGCTTTTTTACCCAGTTCTTCATTTTACCCCAATAGTAGGGGGCAGGGGCACAACTTACCCTGTGGCACAACATACCCCTGTCTCACCCACATTTACAAATTAAAATGTGCTCAATGTGACAAGAGTGCTAATTGTTCCAGGTTATGGAGTGCTAATTGTTCCAGGTTATGGATGACATGTGAAATAAAAAGGGAAAAGCAAGAAACAGCACTGTCCACTTCTCCAAATAGAAGGTAAACATTTATTTATATTTTAATTTATTTTTCAGTTCCCTTAGTCATAATTTTAATTAACACTTCTTATTCAGGGATTGACCTCTTGTTGCATAATTACTTAGTGCACTTTAGGTATACTACACTAACTGGAAGTTTTCAAATTCAACCCTTAAGTACAATTTGTCACTCATTGGATAAATGCATAACATATTAAAGGCTCCCATGTATCTCTCTTTTATTGCTCAAGTAAACTTTAATAATAACGCTAATTTTAAATTTTGCTATACAAATAGACAGAACTTTTAACTTGTATTTCTTTTTAAAAAAATTAAAAAATAACCAACCATTTTCTAAATTATTTCTTTGCTATCATTACAGGTTCTATGCATCATCTGTATCTTACGTGTCATCTGCATCATCTATGTCGTCATCTTGATGTTTCCGGTCGTGATTATGCTGATTTTATTACTTGAGTTAAAACATGCATCGGTGCGCAGATCTGCCTTCTGCGATGCAAATATGCAATACTGACTTAATGGAACATTTCTTCATTTTCACTTTTGTGACAATTTGACAAGACACCTTGAACCTTATCCACAAAAGAACAGATGAGCGTTCACCTAATTTTGATTTGTCCTGTGTTATGTATATTATTCTTATAAACATTTCACAACATATCAGTATATGGTAAATAATATGATCTGGTTACTTTTATGCCAGGTTTTCATTGGCGGAACTAACATGCAATTGTTGTTGTACAATCACTAAAAGTAGGACCTGCAAATTTCCTACATATTCTCGTAGAGTTTACATTTATATTATGATGAGTTGAACCAGTGAAAAATATTTTGCATGCCTACTTAAAAAGATTCTCTTTGTTGCTATTGAGTCTGATGCATCCTTGTAATATTTACTAATAAAAAATTGGAATTATTAAATTGTGGAATTACTGATAATTTTTGTTGACTTTCTGTGAAGATGAGCTTCAAACAAGCTGTTGCACAACTTGGCCTGTTTCTCTGTGCATCATTGATGCATTGAATTGACTTGACCATTAAAGTAAACCATTCTTTTCCGGGATGCAGATCTGAAACTTCCAATAATTCTCTGAAAGCAAGACTAGTGGCAATTCTGCCAACGTGATGATGCTTGCAAGGCTGGTCACTTTTACTTTTTAAAGTTCTGTCTGCAACGCTTAAAATTAGTGTTCAATTTAGAACTCTTAGAAGACAGAGTCTTATGAAGCATTCATATTTTATATAAAGAGCACATAAATCTGCACAAATAATATTAATATCAGGTATTGATAAAGCTGCAGTGCCTATTTTATGGTTTTCATTACCAATAGGGCAAGCTTTTGAATGAAAACCTGAGTTTTTGTGTGGTTTTAATACGACCATATTTGGCAAAAACCCCAACGGGTGATAAAAAGTCAACAAGAAATTGTCATACTTGCTTAATGTTATGTGTTATACTGTATGAAACACATTGACTCTGGGATCAATGTACTAATATTCATTTTCAAGCTATAAACAATAATTATAATCCCCCGCTCGCGAAGCGGCGGGGGATTATATTGATATTCTACGATTACCTTTTATTATTCTTCTTCTTCTTCTTCTTATTCTTATTATTATGGAGCTCAGGAAAACTGTGAATATAACAAAACTATTAAAGATAATGTCCTGAAACCTGAAAGACAGTATGTGTCTCCATTGCGTGCTCCTTCCTGTGAAATTTCTTGATCAAATTTCATGACACTAATGCGTTATTGAGAAAATAAAAAATAAATTTCTGGCAACGTTTCCAGGAGAACAAAGGCAAATTGAGCTTTCCTGATTTTTTGTAAGATACCTTGATAAAGTTTCCAGTGCAGAAAGGCGTCTCATGGAAATTTCATGAATATGTTTAAAGATATGAATTTTTCAAAATTGGATGTCATGAAAATTTTCTAATATTTTTTCTGGAAAACAGGGAAGGAATGCTCGTAGAAAGCTGAGAATGGGTACACTTACAGATGTACCCTAGTGTACAAACTTCACAAAGTTACGGACCGCTCGCACAAACGGTCTCGGCGCTACGGACGTCCAAAAACCCAATTTTCAAGTGCTCATATCTCGGTCCCTATTTGAGCTACAGCAAAGTATGACATATCACAAGAAAGGTCTGTTTGTTAGCTTTCCAATGGTGTATAGCATATTAGTCTCAGACGCGCGGCGTAGAATCGCGTCAGACATTGAAAATTTCATGTCACTTTTTGCGCCTATCAAAACGTTTTTGCCTAAAAAATCAATGAAGTTCTTCTCGGATTTCCATGAATAATTTTTTCCTTATACCCTGGTTAGGCCTACATACTGTCCTCAAAGGAAATTTGCCTACATCCAATTCCTTTTCCTAGAGAATTTTTTTAAATTTCACATTTTAACTTTATATTGCTCGGCTTCTACTGATACGAATTTTATGAAATTAACACAAGCAGCTGAGTAAAATTACGACCTTCTCTGCTCTACAAGGCCCTACTCCTGATACTAATAACCTATTTTACATGTATGCTTTGATATACTCAATTACACCTACTAAGTTAATGTGCACAACCTCGCAACTCCTCTGCTATGCCTGCAACAAGCCATTACGGTCAGGGTTTACTCAACATACATTGCCTGCAGGGTGGTACACTTGGCCACCACATGCGTGTCTGGCTTCCAGGACATTTCATAGGCATATCCATCAACAAGTTTACTACGTTCATACATGTATGGTTTTAAGAATTCATCATGTAGGACATGAACCGGAAGGAGGGAGTAAGCAGGCAAGGGGAGACAGGGGGGGCGCAGGGGATTATCCGATATTGCCGTACGGCAATATCAGTTATACTAGTTTATTTTTGCTTTTCATAAACTGTTGAACCTAGTTGAAACAGTAACTTTAATCAACCTTCATGGATAAATGATAAAGGCTTTACATCATGTATTCATGCATTTTTACAGGCTATTGTAATTAGGACAGGAGCAGGGCACAGCAACATTTGATGACAAGGTTGATTGAAACTGCTGTCAGACATAATATGTCCGATTGGTGACATGGCCAGAGCTGGAATGAGACCCAGGAACCAGCAATTGCATTGAAGTAAAGAGCACTACCAACTGAGCTGATCCTTTTCCCAGTAAAGTAAGTCAGATTATGTACTTTACCTTTGTAGCCTGCTTGAGCAAAAGGGGGAACACAGAATGTCAAAATGTTATTTAAGGAGGTCATTTTACAGTGCGGTGTAAAAGTTTTGAGGCAACCAAAAATTTTTGTTTCTTTTACATTCCCTTTGAGCACACATGACCCTCCTCTCTATGGTTCCCTTCCTAAGTATCTCCATACAAGTACTAATAAAGCTTTTAAAATGGAGCTTGGAGAAACATTCCTGTACACTATACTAATAAGAAAACAACACCATTCGGACTGAAAACATAGTTTGGAAATCAAACATAAAAAATTGGATGTGGCTCAAGACTTTTGAACATTACTGTATTTTCGGTGTTTTATTACTGGCTCCCCCCCCCCTTTGCTGCTAAGGAATACAAAGGTAAGTAAAATCTGCTCTTACTGTATTTCACCTTTGTGGGGCTATGTTTTTCAAGGAGTATTTTTGAAGTGCCCATGACAGACTGACAGACAGTCCTTCAGACAGACAGACACACAGAAACAATACCCCCACTCTGCTTTGGAAGTTAGCAAAATAGTACTATATAAACTGAACAAAGATGCTGTTTTAAATTTCTTTACTATCTATTTGAAGTTTTGAGTATATTTACTTTCAGCAAAACAGATACAATCATAATATGCATAATTTGTATATGCTATTTTTCACAAACTAGATGCAGTATAATTAGACCTGATTAGCAGAGATTGCTTGTGGTGATTATTGTGTGTTTGTATACAACTGTTTTGTGTTTCTAATCCGACTGATCTCAATGACTGTTCTAGATCAACGCTTCTTCTCCCTTCATAAAGATAAACACCTTGTGTTTATTTTAAAACTCTTCTAGAGTCAAAGACATGTTGAAGTGTTTAAAAAGTGTAACAAGCTCATTAAGGTGTTGTCGTGTTTATAATTCATAAACACCTCAACATGTTTATCTTTATGAATATAAACACTTCAACATGTTTAAAAAGTGTAACCAAAAAGTGTTTATTTTGGTGTTAAAATAACAACACTTGTTTTTAGAGTGCATGGAAGGGGGGATGAGAAATGAAGACTTTTGAAGGATTATTACGGAATACTGTTGAGCAGTAGGGAGGAGGTGACCCCCAGTGACACAGAGGGAAGAGGTTAGATGAAGTGGATTGGCATATTTGGGGGATGGGAGTGAAAGGGAGGGCAGTTAGTGGCTACATTGAGCAAAGCAACCATGCTGGATTTGGTGAGTTGTGTTTCTATAGAGCACGCATTAGGCCTAATATATGATGATGATGATGAAGCACGCATTAATATATGATGATGTTGCAGCTGTATTGTAGTGTTCCTCCTCATTTCTGTGTAAAGTCAGTTACACAACATTGAATAACTCCATATGATTCAGATACATGAATCTCACTAATGAAAATTCACATTTGGGGCCATTATGATCCCGAAAGCTGAATTGTGTGTTCGTTTTAATTAATCAAATGGAAGTATAGCATAAAAACCTTTGTTTCCTATTGCAACACAACATCTAGTAAAATAACAAAGGTACAAGGGTGCTGGTAGGTTTACATTGAGCACATAAAAAAAACTTTTTTCTCATTCACTCTTTTGTCTTTCATCCTCTTTTCCCATATCTTCTTTCCTTCCTTTTTTTCTTCCTTCCATTTCATTCTTCCTTCCAACTTTTCTGTCTTCCTTTCTATATGTCTTCCTTTCTGTATGTCTTCCTTTTTTCCTACCTTTCTTTTTTCCTTGCCTCCTTCGTAGCTTTCTCAATGTCTTTCTGTCTTCCTTTCTTCCTGCCTTAATTTCTGTCTCTCTTCCTTAATTCCTGTTTGTCTTTGTGACTTCTTACACGATGAATACACATGGTCTTTCAGTGGTGGACATTTGCCTAACTGTATTGAGTAACTGCAAAATTTATGCCCATAGTCCATCCAAAAACAAAAAAAAAGGTGGGAGACCGGAGTCTATTCATACAACATTCATTTTAAGCAAGATAGAAAGCTGACCAGGTACATACCACCAGTCTTTATTGACCGGTTTTTCGTCATTGTTCACGCAGTTTGACTATCCTTGCTTATCTATATGAAATAAATCGCTCCCTGATTAGACCTTGCTATTATAACAAAACAACCCAAGTTAGGGTCACTGAGTAACAATATCATGAGCTGTTGTGTGAATTAATATCACTTGAGCCCGCAGGGCGAGAGTGATATTAATTCACACAACAGCGAGTGATATTGTACGAAGTGACCTGACGCGTGGTTGTTTTGTTTTTATCACCTGGTTTTACCTCAAATTTTGAGTTATAAAGAGGGACTATTTTCTGCCATTACAAAAATGTTACGTCACCATGGAGCAACAATGGATGTGACGTCACAATCCTATTGTTTTGGCCATTGTTTGGTTTGTGACGTCATCAGGCAGCTGAAATGCTGGTGATGTCATAACCATTGTTAAAAAATATCGCCCTTGAAGGGTGGTATTTTTTACAATATCATAGGCCCTGATATTTTGACTCTAAACAGTGATATTCACTGCCAACCAGGTGATAAAACAGTTTTGAGCTGTGCGAATGGGACCAACATGGCAACGTTGTCGCAATGTTGTCACAACATTGTCATGATGTTGCTACATTTTAGATGTGTCCACTGTGGTATAACAGACTTGGCTGAGCAATTAGTGGGAGACTTACTGTATGACTGTAACTTCATATTTTCGCCTTTTTACACTATTTTGGAGAAATCAAAAGAACGCCTTTTAGTTGAGGCTGTGTAGAAAGAGCCTATATGATCAATCATGATTCCTTAATGAACAAGAAAAGTACCCTTTAAAAAAGGGTACTATAGCGACTTTGGTCTTGCCTTCTTTTAAAAACTGTAACGGAATGAGCCAGCCTGCAAAGAATTTAATGCATCTGCTAAGTTAGGTTAATTTTGTTATGGAGTTGCTTATACACAGTTACCCATCTCTGAATAAAAAAAAAAATCTTGTTATTCTGATGCATTTTGGCTGGAATAACATTTTTGTAAAACATGCAAAGGTCCAATCCCCCCCACCCCCCAAAAAATAAAATAAAACCTAGTGATGGCAATGGTTTGTTATGGTAACTTGATAGAACAACTTTTGTATAAGCCAGTACCGTAATATGGGGTGAATCGGGACACAGGGGTGAATCGGGACAGATAAGGCATGTGTGTTATTTATTAAAAGATAAACCACTTCTACTTAACCTAAGGTATTAATTTTTGGCACGTTTATAGTACTCATAAATGCCCATATTGTGATGAAATTTCAGAATTCTAATTGCAAGCAATGAGGAGCTGCAGCGCCCGAAACTTGGCCCTGCATAATCAAAATTTGGTAAACTATAGTCAAAACTTCGCTAGTTCATTAAAAAGTACAAACACCAGAGTCATCAAACATGAAGGAAACTTTTTTTTTTCAATTTAAAATAGTTTAAGGGGACCAGTATAGTAGACTAGACATGTGATTATGTATGTTTGGTCATGGGTTCAGATCCAGGTCAACAGGAAAGTTTCGGAAATAATGAGAATACTCTCTACCATTTTTCATTTGAATGTGCTAGCACGGCTTTTTGATAAATCTTATTGAACTTAGCATCATTTATTATGGATTTAGTCCAGAATTATTAATCACCAACAAAATTAGCAGAAAACTACAGTATTTGATTGTTTTCTGTCATTTATAACTTTTTTTTAAATCTGCATATTATCAATGGAATTGACCTCCGATTTTCCTCAAAATAAATATTTTGCATATTGAAGACGTTTTCTAATGTTTAGTCATAAGAAGCAATCACTTAAAGAAGCTGGAAAGTATTGATTTGGGAAATAAAGGAGTGTCCCGATTCACCCCAAACTGTGGGGTGAATTGGGACAGTGGTTTTTTGGACCCTGAGTATTGGGAATTTAATATATCATATCAAGCTCCAGTGGAAACTTTGTCCTTCTGCCTGGACACAATTTGACACCATATTTCAATTTCTGAGTCGATTTTTGTATAGGCTATTACAGAAAAACTGCCAATTCTGTCCCGATTCACCCCATATTACGGTATGACAAAACTATCAATGGTTTATAGGCCTAATATGTATATATTTGTCAACTTAAATATTCTGTCTCAATAGGCTAGCCATTGATTTGAAATAGACCTAGGCCTATTCATGAAAATCCAAAAAAGTCTAAATAAAAGGTTTTGATATCTTAAATTAGGAATTTCTAAGAAATCCCCCCCTACAAAAAAAAATCATTGATCTGCCACTGGTTTGTAGTGGTGATAACTGAGATTTTGCAACTTTGCACCATTGCAGCGTAATGCGCCGAACAGCTGTTTGCAAAGTAAATATTGCAAGAAGAGCAAAATGAATAAGTGCATTGATTTTGGAGGAGTTCATTTGATATATGCAGGTTTTTAAAGTTTGAAAATCGGACATGTAATAAGGTCTGTAACCCAAATTATTTATAAACACATATTGATGACGTTTCACACGCAAAAAATATCGCCAGTGGTGCCTGACTATCTTCCTATAGCTTATATTGTAATAAACTTTTTATAGGAAATTTTTTCTTCCAGGTTAAGACATCGCTATAAAAACACCTATGTTGCTCTTTAAGGCCGTATCATTTACTTAAATAAGGAAATAGGGGACGTAAGGGTGCAACTTATGAACTGAATGGTTTCTCCTGCGCACGTAGTGACAGGGAAGGTGAAAACTGCAAGTCAACAGGAGGCGGATTGATCATCTACATCAACGAAGCATGGTGCAAGAACTACACCGTAAAACACAGACACTGCGATCCGGACATTGAACTTTTGGTAATTAAATGCAGACCGTTCTATCTCCCAAGAGAATTTAGCGACATCATCATTTTTTGTGTGTACGTTCCACCTGATGGCGATGCAGCTGCTGCTGCTGATAAACTGTATTCATGTGTACAAAATAGGGAGAGTGAATCACCAGATGCGGTCAAAATGATACTTGGAGATTTTAATCACTGTAATTTTGCAACATCCATCCCTAATTATACTCAGTATGTTGATTGTACCACCAGATTAGATAGAACTCTAGATTTATTCTTTTGTAATGTGAAAAATGCATATTCAGCTAAAAAGAAAATGCCACTGGGTATTTCTGATCATAACATGATTCATATGATTCCATCCTATCGACAGGTGCTGAAAAGATCTAAGCCTGAAGTTAAAAGTGTAAAAATTTGGGATAAAGAGTCTGAGGAAGAACTAATTGGTTGTTTTGAGTGGACTGACTGGGAAGTACTTTACAATGCTGATGACTCATTAGACCACAACGTTGATGTTGTTACAAGCTATATCAATTTTTGTGCTGACTGTGCTATCAAAAGTAAGGAAGTTATTATGTATCCAAACAACAAACCGTGGATGTGTAAAGATTTAAGAACTTTATTTCATGAGAAAGATAAATGTCTCAGCAGTAACAACAGAGATGAGCTCAAAAGTATTCAGGTAAATATAAACCAACGTATATTTAGATGTAAATTGGATTATAAAAAGAAGGTGGAAGATCTGTTTAGCAAAAACTGTACCAAAGGAGCATGGAAAGGTCTTAAGAAAATTACAGGACTTAACAAAAAGAAAGTTGAACCACATGTTGAAAATGCGGAAAGTTATTGCAATGAACTCAACAATTTCTACAATCGCTTTGATGTATTTGATTATAGTGAAAACTGTAATAATGACAATAAGATCAATATTGATGTCATTGAAGTAGAAACAACATTCAGTAAAATTAAAGCACACAAGCCAGTGGACCAGACACATTGAGTGGTAGAATATTGAAACTATGTAAGTCTCAACTTGCACCTGTATTTACTTGGTTATTCCAAGACTCATTAGATCAAGCTTGTGTGCCTTCTATTTGGAAATTTTCTGAAATTATTCCTGTACCCAAAAAGCCTCAACCACGATGCAACAATGACTATCGGCCGGTGGCATTAACTTCAATAGCCATGAAGTGCCTTGAAAAGATTGTTAAGACTAGATTGTTAATAGATACAGACTGTCATCAAGATCCACTTCAATTTGCCTATACAAAGAATAGATGTGTATTGGATCCAACAATTTCTATTGTACATGATATTCTTGAATTCCTTGATACTCCATGTAAGAAAGGGGACAGCCGATTTGCTAAAATACTCTTCGTAGATTTCAGTTCAGCATTCAACACTATTCAAGTTCACGTGTTAATGGAAAGGCTGATTAGTATGAATGTAAATTCTAACATTATTATGTGGATACACAGCTTTTTAAATCAAAGATCTCAGTACGTTAAATTCAAAGGTGTTTTTTCAGACTTAGTAAAATCTTGTACGGGTGCCCCACAAGGGTGTGTTTTGTCCCCGCTTTTGTTCACCTTGTATACCAGCAATTGTAGATCTGAATCCGAAAATTGTAGATTGTATAAATATGCAGACGACACAGCATTGATTGGTCTTTGTAGGAATGATGACATCTCGTATAACGTGGAAGTTGAAAGATTTGTCCACTGGTGTGAACGTAATTTCTTGAATTTGAATGTACAAAAAACTAAAGAACTTGTGATCGATTTCAGAAGATCTGAAAATGTACATGACAATCTTGTGATCAATGATGAGGTGGTTGAGCGAGTTAACCAGTACAAATATCTTGGTACGGTAATTGATAATAAGCTCTCCTTCGAAGAAAATGTTAATGTCATTTATAAAAAGGCAAATTCCAGACTATATTTTCTGAGGAAACTTTACCATCTAAAAGTTGATACAACAATAATGAACTTATTTTATACATCTGTAATTGAATCCGTGATTAGCTTTGGTATTGCCGTTTGGTTTGGCAATTGTACTGTAGCATCAAAAAAGAAATTGTGTAGGATTATTAAACGTGCTAACAAACTTGGTGTCAATGTAAGCAAAACTCTGGAATATTTGTATAAATTTTATGTCTCTCAAAGAACTAAGGTTATAAGATCAGATGTGAACCATCCTTTACACCATATGTATTGCCTCCTAAGATCCGGCATAAGATTAAGAGCAAATCCAACCAGAACTGTCAGGTATAATATGTCTTTTGTTCCTGCTAGTATTCGATTTTTTAATAACCAGTAACTTGTATTATTATTATTATTATTATCACACTATTATTGTTTCATGTACTTATTTGATTATTTGTTTTGTTTGTATCGTTTACACGTAATTGTCAAAACAAATTTCATGTATACATGACAATAAATTCTTATCGTATCGTATCGTATCGTAACTTTGAGTGATTTTCTGGATTTTTGCCATTTTTACAGCATTTTGAACAAGTTAAAAGACTAGCTGTTTGCTGAGGATATATTAAATGTGGAAAAAGGTCTTTTTGGGTAATAATTTGTTTTCAAGAAATATAATACCATATGGTGTTCTTACAGGTCTATAACATACACTAGCAAGGAAATACAAAAAGACCTGCTACATTGGTGTAATTTAGAGCGATGTTGTAGATTGTTACACTTGTTTGAAAGAAATGAAAAACAATGCCTGTTTGCTAAGGCTGTGTATATAAAAGACCTTTGGGGGCAGAAAATAGTTAACAGTCAAACACCCCTTCCATCCCATTTATCTTTGCGTTGACAGAGGAGCGGTCTTTTTCCAAAGAGTGTTTGAAGTCACCACTGCTGTTCAAAGTCACCTCGTTTTATGGTAACATATCAAAACATTTGTATGATAAACTGTTTTATCATAAACAGGGGCTGAGATACAGATGTTTACAAAACTATGTCAATGACTTGTAAAGCAATATTTTTATACAAAGCTCAGAAGGAAAAATAGTGATATGCTCTAACTGGCAGTGGCAGTGTTGTTGATTATCTCCACACCTCATAAGGGCAGTCTGGAACCAATTTTTTTTGCGAGTACCCCCCCCTCGGCCGAGGTGACTCCCTCGGGCCTTGCAAAATATGGAATTTGCAATATACCTCCCCCTGAGGTGACCCCCATCCTAGCAATGTAATTAGCAAAAAAAATGTTTTTAAATTTTTTTATGAGACCCCCCTGCGATTACCCGCCCCCGCCCCACCCCCGAGGTCACCCCCTTGTTAGAGTCAAGGAGGGTAAATCCGTCCAGTTTTGGCTAATACCATATTCCCAGGACAATGGGAGTAGTATTAAGTATTTAGGGTGCTCAGATGGTAGATGCTAATCAATGAAGAGTTTATTGTAGATAGATATTGATATACATGTACACTCTTCAGTAGCCAAAGCTTAACTGCCTAGAACTGGCTAGTAACCAGCCTCTAGGTTGCTGTTGGGGGTTGGATCCACAACCCCATTATGGGGATCAACCTGAGAATCTATTTATAGTTTTCATCTTCCTATTCAAACAAATGCTATTACTGAAATACTCTCTTAAATAATTAATAGATAAATAATTACAAGATAAAAATACATTACAGTAGATATGAAAATAAAAATTAGTCCCTTGGAAGGGGCTCATTTCGCACTATCATCAGCACCCAAAAAAATTCAAATATTTAAATATTTTTTGCTGAAACCATGGCAACAAAAATTGAAGGTTGGGGCACCTAAATCCGTCCACCCTGCTGGTAAATCCGTCCACAGGGCTTAAACCAGTACAAACTTATCATATCTTGTAGAGGTATTGAATAAGATGGGTTAAGTTGACTATCGAGAATTTCAATTGACTGTCTTAATCACAATTGAAGAACTCTTTATTTTTGTCTAATTGCTCAATCTAGTTTCTTTAATCAGTGTTATGCCATTTATAGACATTTTAAAAAAGTCATAAAAGTACTTTTAAACCCCATTTGGAGTGGGTGGACGGATTTACAATCACCTGTTCAAGCCAGTTTTAAAATAATGATGGCAATTCCGTCCACTTTTATTTCCATTGTATCTCCTTTCCAGGTGTTGCAAATAAGTTAATTTAACAAATCCTACAAAATTTATAAAATTCTTAATACCAATGAACTATTTTTTACTTTGATTTCGTTTTTTGCTGATGGCAATAGGCCAACAAGATAAGTGCCATCCACTACGCAAAATGGCTGCGATGACGTCACAGGTTTTCATCGTATTTCGTCCTCTTGTTTTAAATTGACTTGAAACATCATTTGAAATGCTGTAAACCCGAAAACACGGCAAAATTATTTGAAAAACTACTTTTTCTTGCTTTTAAAAGTCACATAACTGTAATAATTGTGATTGTATACCTATATTAGAGGGTGGACGGATTTACCTTCCTGGACGGATTTACCATCCCTGACTCTACTTGATGCAGGTTGGTCTATAAAATACACATGTTCAGTTTGGCTTATACATGTATACATGAAAATCCCACTGCGTGAGAGCACTTGGAAATTTACTATAGATCTCAGTCTTAATCTCAGTCTCAGTCTTAAGTCTCTAGTCTAAAGTCTTAAATCAGACTAAATACAAAATGATATTGTCCTTCGATCTGATGAAATCAGATCAAAGAACATAATTATGACTATCCTGTGTTTAAGTCCAACTTTTAGGGTGAGCAGCATTGCAGTTGCATGACAAAGATTCCAATATTTTAATTAAATGTGACTTGTTGTGTGATTCATCATATTATTATGATGTTGGTATGTTTAATGTTTATGCCCTTATTCATTAACAACTAGAAAAGCCCATCAGGGCACATGTACTGTTATATAGGTCTATATATATGTGCATGAAAACTCAGGGGGCAGAACCAAAAAATATTGCCAAAACACTATTATTATTTTCTCCACTTGGGGGCCACGACGCTGCTGCAGTGATCACATGACCATGACGTCATCACCCATAACAGAGCGTCTCCACGGCGCTCGGTGTAGGCAGGACTGATGGATGATTGAAACTGATGGAAAAGTGTGGAAACAACAAATTTAGGGCCCCTTGAACCACCAAAAGTAGCTTTGTCTCCCCTTCGTGACAATGTAAGTACCTTGTGCGAATTTGGCGCTCGTGGGCCACCCAGATTCCTCAATCCTAAAGGTGAAAGAAATAGCTCAAGATTATGAATTTTATATAGTAAGAAATGATTTGTTTTTATGCAGCATGAATAGTCAGGAAGATTTTTCCAAATATTGAAGAGCTGCTCAGGCTCTTGCTTGTATCTCCTGTCAGCTCTTAAAAATATGGTTGCGGTCCACAGTGATACAGAGCTGGGCTTGAAATTCATGATTTCAGGCTGAAAATTTTGAAATATTCTAATAATTCCTTGCTTAAACATGGATTTGTTAACTCTCAACAAGTCATGACTGTTGTTCGGGTGTTTATAATTTTTTTTGAAAGAACTTATACTTTTGGAAGACTGATATCATGTGATATTGTTTGTTAAATTTCATATTTCCTGAAAGAAGTAAACAATGTCACCTCTTGTTCTAGAAAAGGTCATAATTTTGATAGTGAGACAATGTTAGATTATCTGATTCAAAATTCTAAGATCATTTCGATATTCATTGAAGAGTTAAGATTCACAAAGATTTGGAGATTTATACCAGTATTGATTGATAAGCCTTGAAATGAAATTGGATTAAACTCTTCGGAATCAGGCAGCATTTACGTTGTTCCTCACTTCATTGCCTTAGTTTGTATTTTGTCTTGTGATAGGCCTAAAAACAAGTAAGTTCTCAAACCTTCGCACTTTCATGAGACTTCATTTTAGGTTTTGCAGAAATGCAATGAAAAATGACGCATCTCGTATTCAGCTTCTGGATCTAGCTAGCACTTATTTGAGTTGTCCTCCCAATGATTTGGAACAAAACAAGGCCCCTGCAGTGAATAAACCTCATCATGGCCGGGTGTATGATTTGTCATGTGCTTATCGTAGTGAGATCCTGGCCTCTGATTGGCAAAAAGAAAACAATTAAAGGTAGTGTAATTTGCAGCAGTACTGTTTGAGTCTCCCTGAAGATCTTGGTTTAAAATCCCCAAAATAGAACACCATGGGTCATAGAATTCAGAGACATTTTCAACAACCTGCAACCATTCGTTTTACCGCAATACAATTGGGATGACTCTGGTCATAGTTTATACATGGTCATCCTCACATTTTGTTAATATTATAGATGTTAAAGATGTATTTTGTAAATATGATTCTTCATCTGTCTGTCTGCATGTCTATCTGCAAATCTATTACCTCTCGATCTATTGATCGATCAATCAAAATAGCTCGATTTAGCAAGTGCAGCGCTCTAACCGTCTAAACTGAATGGATATATGGTTGTATTTTATCAAGCTAAAAGTAAAATTTCAAATTAAATCACAGGTTTAGGTCTGTTTATGCGCAATCAAATAATTGTAGGGGGAACCAGGGCACATTGGGATGCGGGGCGCTATGGGACGGTGGAGGTTTCTTGGTTCCTGCACTGACAACTTTTGACCAAGATGCTAGTCACAAATGACTGACTTCTTAGTCATTTTGACAATGTCAAAATAGACTAAGAAGTTAGTCTTGGGGGTTAGTCAATTTGACCAACCCCTAACAAGTCAGTCAAAATGACCAACTTTGGTTAGAATTTTTGACCAACTTGGTCAGTGTTTCCAGTGCATATTCAGTTAGTCAAATTGACTAACCTAAGTAAAGTCCTTCAGTGAATGGCCTGCTGACTGCTGAGATGGCCCCCCCTTACTTCTGAGTTGCTGAGCACTTTCAGCATTGAGCAAAATTAGTAGACGTTAATAACCTCCCAAAGTGCCCCGGCTCCGCCTATCTGTTGATTGAGAGCAAAAATCATGGCACTGCACCCCATCTTTATCCACACTGCTCACTCTAAAAATGCACATCATCAATGCAGCTTTTTAGACATGGCTGTGCCAGATTGTATCAATGCTTATAATGTAGGTTATCCTAAAGTGGTTAACTCCTATAACTTATCTTTTAACTGGGTTACTGGGAAAATAATTTGGTCATTATAAAAC
Source organism: Platynereis dumerilii (assembly GCA_026936325.1). Classification (NCBI taxonomy): domain Eukaryota; kingdom Metazoa; phylum Annelida; class Polychaeta; order Phyllodocida; family Nereididae; genus Platynereis; species Platynereis dumerilii. The sequence continues at coordinate 6,542,083 of JAPTHN010000019.1, read as the reverse complement.
ATGAGATCAGCTTAAAACATATACACATAATTATTTTCCCAGTAACTCTGTTAAAAGTGAATTATAGGAGTTAACCACTTTAGGATAACCCGTGTTAAGCGTTGATACAATCTGGCACTTGAGTCATATTTTCGTGTTGTCGGGGCTCAAAAATGAAGCATCATAAATTTGCTAGAGAATTTGCTAGAGTGTGTTTATGGAATATGTCCGAAAAAATTTGATGATCAATAATAAAGATATTTAACTGTTAAAAAGTTATTCACAATTAATGGCAGGGACATCCTGCTTGCCTAAAATTCTCATAAAAATTGGTAACAACGGCCTGTCTCTGTTCGGGACTGAAAAGTGGCAGCAGAATGCTGACAGTCCCTGGAAAATCGAATTGGGTCAACAATAATTTGATCTGTTTTGGACGGATCACAAGATCAGGTCGCACAACAGCTGTCCATATTACTACGCCAAACTACTTTCACAAAGCATGGTTTCTGGCAAAGATCCAGTCCACTGCTTTGAATGCAATTTTTTGGAAATCATAAGACAAAAAGAAAGTTTTGAAACTTTAGCATAAACTTTGCCTGTGAAAGGGATGATTTTACTCATCAGAAGATGAACGAACGAAACGAAAAGTGGAGTCAAGGATCCTATGGAGGACCTCAGATGGTCAGCAGCCAGGGGGCTGCTCTACATCTTCCTGAAGGTAGGATAACTCCCATAGTCCACTGGGGATCTGGGGGAGATGTGGCTTGTTGTTTCGTTCTGGATTTGTGTGGCAAGAGTTCTGCTGCATCATATGAAGAAAGAGCACCCCGCGGAAATCTCTCCCTCCTGCAAGCATAGACACCGAGTGCCCGTTTCAAGTCAGGCCAGGGAGAGGTAGACGCGGGGTGTTCTTGGTTGATCTTGGATGGATGTGGGTGGCATCATGGAGGCAGGATCAGAAGTTGGATGGTATTCAATCTACTTATGCCATTTAGTGCATGTTAAATTGTGGTCAGAAAAGTGTCCAAAAAGAATGCTCTCTCACTTATTCACGTGTTCATACAAAGCCAATGTTTTTGCTTGGTGATATCAAAAATGTTAAATTGTATTTATTCTGTTACTTTATGGAGATTAATTAACTAGGACAACAATATAATTTACTATTTCATAAAAGCTGTGTAACACTCAACAAAATGTCTTGTCCATGCCACAAGTGGCCCCCTCTATACTGGCATTATAAGTGAGCTACAATGTATACATCTTTCATGATAAAAAATAGTTCCAACTTATTTTGGCAAAATATTTTCCTGAAAATAAATTGGGAATATAATGTGTGAAAAAAAAAGAGAAAAAAATTGTGGGAGGAAAAAATACCTTAGGAAGAAAAAATGTGGAAAAAAAAAATCTGAAATATTTTTAGTTGTCCAAAAAAACATTTTGAAAAAAAAATGTTGTTATTTTTTTGATATTGCACAATATTCATGAGTTTATATCATGGCTAGTGGAAATACTAGCTTCTCATTGGCTGACAGCAGTGCCATATTCTACGATATTGCACGCATATTATTGCACGTTCATTTTAATTTTAACATGTAAAAGATTGGACTGACCTGAGAGAAAGTACCATATTTCAGTGCATGCTGCTGCAGCCACAAGTTGACAAAAATATTGTGTTCTCCATTTTACTAGAAAATGCATTGCACAGAAACGGAGGAAGATAGGTTTTCTGCTGCAAAAGATGCGTCTATTAAAGGGCCATTAGGATGTAAACTTTTTGAACTGATTATTATGTATTTGTTTTATCAGAATAAAGCAATAAGTGGCTGACAAACAGCATTTTTGCCAATTTTTCAGTGATTTTGTTATGTTTGGAGGTCCAAAGTCTGCTATAAAGTTTCAGAAACAAATCGAAAATAAAATCCATCATCTAGAATATAATTTTTGGATTTCAAAAGTGTGAAAAAAAATTTTGTGAGTGAAATAGTTATTGATTTCTGATGAGAAACATTTTAAATATATTTAGTTCAAAAGAAACGCAGAGTCTTGCAGCAACACAAGATTGTTTCTTGGTTTTAGTAAAAAATAAATCACCACCCAGCAATGGAAATAGACAGGAAAATGATTGGGGTGGCAAAAGATGCGTTTATTAAAGGGCTAAGTGGATATCAGTGACTTCACAAGTTGTGTTAAGAGATCTAAAGTCTGCTTTAAAAAAAAGATAAAATAAATTTAAAGAAGACTCACCATCAAGTATATCATTATTTTATGGATTCCAAAAGAGTGAAGCATTTTATTTGGGTGAAATATTCATTGCATGTTAGCACCCGACAATGACGTGTCTAACTAATACGTTATCAACACAACATTCAAATACAATTTGGCTGCTACACAATCGAGCATACAATCACTCTTTAGACCAATGGAGTAGAACTACCTAGCACCTCTGGGATGCCCTCGGCAAAAGAGCCAGGCACAGAGGTTAGGGTGATGCAAAAAAGTGAAGTTTTGAAATGTTAATGGGGCACCCCCTGAAGTTGTTCAAATATATGAAAAAAAAATTCAGTAAAAATTTGAGCTCAATCCAACAAAAATTAGAGGGTGCTACCGCATCATGAAAATTAACATTAGTATTCCATATGAAAATATCCAATTATTTGGCATGTAGAGAGTTCAACTATACCATGGTCATAATTTTTAGGTCTGGTTGTCAGAACAGCGGATCAATGCAAATTTGGATTATTTTCTACTTCTGCTACCACCAGACTAACGAAGATAAAATAGTCAAAATATACCAAATTCGCGGTATTTAATAACATTACGGGTTTCAATTTTACAGAAATGAAAGTTACTTCAATAGATGAAGCATGAACAGAGCTTTAATTTGAATACCGACACTGCTATGATCAGACCCACGAGCGGAAGTACCAGTCATTGATAGATATGGTATATCAGGGCTTGTAGATCGATATAATCCATCCATATACTAGCATATGACAGGTCCAAGAAATGCCTTGGACATTTGTGTTTTGATATATTTGTCACAGATTCTATCAAATTTGACAGTTGACTATGAAAAACATTTTCTCAAAATTCACAGTTATTGTTGGGTGTTGTTAGTTCTATAAGTTGCAGATTCTTATACATTTTTTTCTCATGTCTAGCTGCTAAAAGCACACATAGCAACAAACAATGTATAACAGTTTGTGATCACTGCTGTGGGTGTATTCTAATTGGAATTTGTCATGCGACTTAGGCATAGGCTCCCACTAGTTTTGTATTTCTTCAAAATATGTAAATACTATAAAAGAGAAAATATTTTGCACGGCAGAACATTATCAAAATAAGTGAGATGTACAAGGTCAACAGTACTATTGCATTTGCACCATATCTGTATGTTATTTGCAAAATGACCCTGCTTCTGCAATCTCCAAATTTGAATTGCATACGCTTGTATTGTCTTATAGGGTATTATTGGTATACATGTGCGTGATCTGACCCCGTTGAATTAGCTTATTTGTCATTAACAATTATTTGCGAAAATTCCCAATATTCAAACTAGTATAGGTTATTCACCACGGGAGAGGGAATATGTGATTTATCACCCGAGGGCTTTAGCCCGAGGTGTGATAAACACATATTCCTGATCCCATGGTGAGTAACTGGCTTATACCATGAGACAAACATTCAAACAGTCAAACATGAGAGGATAACTGGACAACAAAGAATATGGGAATTATTTCCCTGTAATACTGGCATGTGATTGGCTGACAGAGGTGTCGAATGGTATAACTACTGTAATACTGTAGAATTTATCAACATAGTAATGTTGGTATTCAAATTAAAGCTCTTTTCCTGCTTAATAAGATGGTGTAACTTATATTTGTGTAACTTTATTCCTGGTTATGTTATTCAATACCGCGTATAACCTTAATGCTGTAAAAATCGGGCAAAATTTGTTGCTTTAGGAGTGCCCTGTAGCCTGAGATGACCGGATATCGGCAAAATATAAATGGATTTGTGATGAGAACTAGTTGAAAACGAGTGAAAAACGTGTATGAAACGAGTGGAAAACTTATACAAACCTTGTGGATAATTTATGCCACCTCTGTCAGCAGAAAACTAAGAAAAATTGGACGTGTTAGAAACGAATGAGAAACGTGAATGACTTATGCACTCGATGACAACTTCTGAGGCAGCCAAGCATGACTGTCTGCCGGACTATTTCTGGTCAAACTTGTCAAAAACAAAAGAATTGCTCAAGCATGACACAACTTAAACTTGTCATGTGCAAAGTTGTCAAACATAAATAAACTCCAGTGAAGTTCCTTTGCACGCTGGTTAAGTTTAAAAAAGAAACGAGAATATAGTATGTACCCTAATAGGGGCCTAAATATTTTTATTTTAGAGGACGTTTTTTGTTGTTGTTTGTGCTTAGTTTAGATATTTGTTACTTCAGCTAAAAAAGGGCAGGCTGCTGTGTCATAGAACTTACTGTTCTGTCACTCCATTTTGCATCCAATCAAAATGCATTAAAATAATATGCGGATGACCTAAGTTTGTTCAGCTTTTCTGAGGAGTAATAAGAGCCTTTGTGACCCAGTTAGCCCAAGATATAAGCTGGCTCCTGTTGGGTCAGCCCAGTGCTCAGTTGGCAGCATGATCCAGCTGCTCTGTGTGTTGGGCCTCGTGGTCACGGGGGCCCTGGCTGGGGCGCTCCGACCAAATGAGTAAGTACCTAATTTCTCTTTGCGTGCTTTGTTGCGGCAAGTGCAAGTTTTGGTAGAATGAGCAACATTTGCTTGAATTTCATAAATTTTAAACGGCATATATCCTGAGAACAATTGATTATATTTGACTATCTGGCCTAATTTTTAGTGGTTGCTTCCCCCCTCATCCCCCAGCTTCTGGTACATCTCCGTTAGACTGTTAAGCCTATTTATTACCCTGTACCTGGGTAAACTGGCCCTTGTTGTATTGCAAAGGGCTTTATGTGTGGAGTACAAGGAGGGGAGAGATGAATAGAGATGTTATTTGTTTGCGCATTCTGCATTACTGTGTTACAACTGCACACAAATATTGTTCATGTGTCAAATTTATATTTTCAGTGGCTGTAACTGCCCTAACCGACCCCCTCCACCATGGGGACCTCCTCCACCCTACCAAAGAGGACCCAGTGCAGACCTTGCGGAAGGTCGCCTCTTGAACCAAGAAGCTCGTCTGGAGCAACTGGAGTCCTACTTCCAAGGCTTGGTCGACAAGTACGAGAAATACGCTTCGGGAAAAGATGAGAGAATCGCCAGGTGGAACATCCTGCAGGACAGAGTGTGGGGACTCGAAGGTGGGTCAGCACTTTACGTGCAAAACTACTATTTTTGTTGTTGAAAAAAGTTGCCTGCTGATAAGCCAATAGTACAAGGAGTTATAATTTCATAATGATGATATATATGAAACTGCAGTATCATCTATAGTCCTTTGAAAAGTAAAAAGCAATTTCTTCTTGTGACATGGAAGGGGGTATCTTATGGTGATGGCTACATGTGGCACTTGGTGAGACATCTCACCATGGCAAGGCAGACTGCAGACATAAAGAAGACCATAAGCACAATGCGTAGCATTAATTGAATTTCACTCTTATCATTTTCAAATGTAAAAGAAACGCTATATGTACATTGCTGTTCAGGACACTACATCCTTCGCTTGCCAATACTCTGTCACACTGTACACCATGGCCAATCACAGTGGCGCAGCTGTAGCTACATGGTGACAATAAGTTTGCATTTTATTTTCAGCGCACCACTGCGATGATGAGCACTTCTCGTGCAGGGACAACACGTACTCGTGCATAGGACACAACCTGGTGTGTGACGGGGATCAGGACTGTTTGAACGGACGGGATGAGGACGAGGACACTTGCAGTCAGTAGCAACTTCATTTCAATAAACCCATTCAGGAACACACATTGTTTAGTCCCCTTCAGGTGCACATTACCTAATTACCGCCCACCCCCCTCTTTCTAAAGTCGAAATTAATCTAAAACATGCACAAACGAACGTTTTCCAGACAAGTATAATAGTCATTTTCTCTTTGTCGGAAGTGGAAACTTAGTTTTTTAACCATTTCCTCAAGAGTGTGACCCAAAAAGCACTTTTAGCCCCTCTGGTGTTGCTTTTGCACACTGAGTCCCTGAAGGGCAGGGTAGAACCAGTGTTCACTTAATTCATTGTTGCACATATCAAATATAAATTGATTTTCTACAATTTACACATAGAAGGTGCCTCACATGAGAATTGGTCAAATCAACAGGGCCAGCTTGTTAGGGTTCCCACATCACTATTATTTAGAGAAAACATTTAACCTGCCTGACATGAGTTCATCACAATATTTGACAATGTTTTGAAGTGTTACCTGCATATATATTACATCTTCAACATCTTAGAATTCTTGTTTAAAGTGCTGGGCAAGGCTCAGAAGCTCATGAGAAATTCAGAAGCCCTCAGTGACATCTGCATGCTCCAGTTAAGTCACTTGACGTGGGGGCCCTGAGAGGATTTCCTTGTCTATGAATCAGAAAAGGCTGTAACCATGATAACAGCAATTGTGATTTGGCACTTTAAGCAGATGTGAAGAGCTGTGGGCATGGTCGAGAAACCAAGCTGTAATTGACATTGGATCAATTGGTTGACTAATGCACTGAACAATTTGCAAAGCCTTCCTATATTACAGTTTGTCACAGTTTTGTTTTCTCTGTTGCTTAATTATTTTGACAACAACAGAAACTTACAACACCAATAACTGTCAATTTGGGGATTATGTCAAGGTTGATCAATTTTTTAAACACTCCACCATTGACTGAATGCTTTCATGACCTTTGATGGTCTGATTACTTGGCCCAGATCAGATAAACCAATGAGATGAGACACGGAGGTCATCCAGGGCTTCTGATAGGATCACCAATATCAGGATTGAAGCACATTTTGTGTTATATAGACTAGATCTTACCTCATTACCTCAATGGCAGCTGCCTGTGAGTGGATGAAATAAATGGCAGAAATACTCAGAAAGTGAGATAAAAAGAGATATTTTCATCCTCACTTCTCAGTGTAAGCTTGGTGAAGTAGTAACAAAAAGATTAACTTTCCTCCGGTGTGACACACATAGTTAACAGTTTGATGATATTTCTCAAAGCAACTGAATGAATGCTTGAGTGTTTCATATTGCCTGTTTGTTGTTTCAATTAGTTTCTTTGTAGAAAACCATAAACAATTAATTAAATCACGCCGGAAAAAACCTGAAAATGCTTTAGAAATCATCAGTATTTTGTAGAGCCTGTTGGCAGGGCGAGTGTAAACGAGTCCTGCAATGGGAGGACGGGTATTTTTGTGGTTGATGAAGTTCACAATAACATTTTTCTTCTCATCTTCTCTTTTTCTGAATCCATGTGAGATGTGCTCAAATTGCCCAAAATAAGAGCAAGCCATAACAATACATTTCATTGTGATTTTAAAAGCACATGTGATGGCACGTCATTTCTAAATAATTATAATTTATGAAGTTAGGCTGCACATATATTGTTTGTCTCTTGTGATTTCAGGAGTGGTTTCTGATGTTGGTTCTGCTTTCGATGGAATTTTGCTCGAGGAAGATCCCTGCACATCCCGCAAACCTTCGGTAAGCATGTTATATACAGTCCATTTCAATTTGTTATCAGGAAAATGTCCTGAATCATGTGATATTTCTTTACGTTTTTCTAAAATTAAACACAAAAGCAAAATAATGAGTCTTGATGACTTCTCATATTCTTGAAATGGACCAGATCCAATATTTGCAAATTTCATTTCAGCATATAGTGATGTAATATATACCTATCTCTCGATGATGAATTGAGGAACGATATCAAATAGGAGCAACATATCAAATGTAATCACTGGCTCTTTTCCTGACTGTAAACCAGCCACATATTTCAAATTTTCTTGTTTCAGCATTAATGGCGCAGTCCTTCAGTGTCAGTGATTTGTATTTTCATGCTAATTTGAATCTGAATGATGCAGAATGGAATGCAAAGACATTAAAATAATTTTTTTTTTAAATCAGCTGAACTGATGCACAAGCTGACGCTGCGATGTCTGCTATGGTAAAGGAGATTTTCGAGCTTCTGCGCAAAGTGAAATGGATTACCTGCTCTATAATCATAATATCCATATGATATTATCCTGCTGTGCTCCTTTCATTTCTTAGACTGAATTTGTTAAAATCAAAACAGGAATTTCAAATCAAGTTTTGCCCACTTCTTGTCTTGCTACCAACCTACCATACAATAGGTCTATACCTATCTATCTTATACCATAGCACTTCTAATTTCCTCTTCTTGAATGACAGGGATTCCGCTTCATTGTGACCAGTGTGGACATCAACCCCCAATTCACCCAGGAGCCCAAGATCAAGGCGGCCGTCATCATCAGGAGTAGGAATGACCAGGGCGAGGAGGTCACTGAGGCATTGACCACCGAAGGAATCTACGACTACACCCACCGCCGCATCACCCTCTATTCTCCCGACAACGACAGGTGAGCTCTTTTATCAGATTTTTTGTATTTAAAAAATTTTAAATTTTAGAAGCAATTTGTAATAAGGTTGAAATCTTCAATTTTTATGTTAAATTAAAATGTTCAATAAAAGCTGATGACCTTGAAGTTGAAACAATTCACCATTTATTAGAAAAGCATTATCAAAGATTTGCTGCTGGTTTCAGTCTCGTGTTCGAGTGTACCTTTTCTCGATACGACGACGACCACTGTGATGGTGAGATAAGGAGACAGAGTGGAGCCACATGCGCCAAGTTTGGTCTTCGCAGACTTGGTAAGTCATTCATTTATGGAAATATCATTTTTGGTTTTTTATTTTTCCCCCAAACTTTCATTATGTTCTAGGAATATTGGAGTCAAATTTGGATCACTTTTCACATAACCATTGATAATGATACTTGTTTAGGAGGTTACAAATTTTAAGATGCCCATATAAGAGTATAATACATATCATGGCTTGTACATCTGGTCATATTGAAAGACATTAATAATAACATGTGTCGTTTTCATTCTGACTTGTGTGTTTTTATTGTGATAATGGATTATGCACTTTCTGTTCCAGATGACTGAGTAGTCTGAGTTATCCTAATCCACTCAGCTCAGGGGACATTAAGGAGCATTCCTCCAATCCTTTGAAAGAAGAATTTTCATGCGGCGGGAACTACAGTGGAGCCCTGATGGTTTCTGTTGCATTTGAGATGTGATACACTTTTTTTTCTCAACCATTTTCTGAACTTTATATACTGCATCTGAGGAACTGTGAATTGAATATCATGCTGTATGCATTCATTGAAATATGAATGTTTAGTAATTAAATTTAAATGCAAATAACAGTTGCTTTCAAGCCATTAGTTGTGGTGGAGGCTTTTAAAACAACTTGCAGTACACGGGATACAGAATGGCGGATGAGAATGTCCCTTTAACAAAAAGCAGAAGAAAATGGCAGACAAGAAGAACAAGCCACTTCCCACACTAACGATGGCAAGAAGCAGCTGCGGAATACCTTGTGATCTCATTTTATGTGTGATTTTTTATGTTGAATGATGATTTATGACAGGTGATGTGTATTTATCAATAAATTGTTGTTATATTTGACATTTCTGCTTTGACTCAATTTCATCAAATAGTAAACTTGCTATTGACCGAGCTCATGACAGTTGCGTGCAGTAGCATCATTACAAATAGTAGGCTGATGCTTAATCATACTTTTTACATGATATATTACAGTGTATAAGGGCCATTGTCAAATTTCGGGACAATGTGTAAAGGAAAAATGTCCTGTAATGGAGGGGACAATATGGTAACAGAGTGGCATTTTGATGTTAAAACCTGCTGTAGTAGCAACAACAACACGAAAAACAATAAAAGATTGATATAATTATTATTTTAGAAGTACTTCAGCTCATATCAATAGTATATTTGGTTTAAATGTTGATTTCTTGCTCATGATCTGGTAACAGAGTGGACGGTAACGGAGTGGAATGATTTTTTGCTTTACTCTCAATACTGCTTTCTATATATGGGAGATTAGATGAAATAATTGCAGTTATTAAAACCTGTCACCCTCAGCAATGTATACATGAAATCACTATGTAAAACTCTCATTAGTAAGCTTGGAAATGAAGAAAAGGGCGTGGACATTTTGGTGAGACCAAAAACATTTTCTATGAAAATTATGTCTTAATCTAGTGAATACATAATTTTTGAAGTCTGCAAGGGAGTGGTACTGCGGTGCACATACGCCTGATGATGTTCAGTGAAAATAGCTCGTAAAAAACAATAATGAAATGAGCTATGGCAAGTAGCGGAGTGGACAAAAAAATTGACATAAAATAGTGACATGTCTGTTATATCAATTAATTTGAATTAAATCAATGAAATAAAACAAAAAACAAATTGGATGTGAACTAGATATAACTCAAGTCTATATTCTCATGAATCATGCAAATAAATTTTTTAAGTATTAGTATATTAGCAGAAAAATTGACACTTGATTTTGTTGTATCACGTTCAGTGACATGGCAAAACCATCAATTTAGCATGGGCGACTGGACAAAATGTACCAAAAAAGGTCTAATAAATGACTTTTCATTCCAAGTACAGTGGTTCTTAGTAGAAAAATGAATAACAGATGTGGAGTGACAATGCAGATATTAAGTTTTTTCAAACTTATGTCATGGCCTCTCAGTGACGAAGATTGTCCCGGAATTTGAGAATGACCAATAATTATACTTAATGAAAATTACTTAAAAAAACTGAAAAGTAACATGATTGTTACTCCCATTACCATGACAACATTTTTTAGCTTCATCATGCCGTCTAAGTGAATTGAATATTGCGACAAACAAAATAAGGCCGTATGCCAATTGAACATGAACTGGAGGCTAAACACACCATTATTCCATGGCAACAGGAAAAGGGGCACAGTGCCCTCAGGAATACCCGTGGGTTGCGAGTCGAAACCTTTTGGGTGCTGAAGATAGGAGGTGGAACCACATAATCTGACTGAAGAACAATATTGAGGTGTTTTGCACTAGAGGTACATGTAATCAGTCATATTAAATCAAAAGTAAATTTATGGAATTTGAACCTCATTTGGTCTGAATTGGATAACAACCCATAGCAAGAAATACAAGGGGAGTTTCAGAAGTTCCGACCAATTTGTGGCAGACGTTTCTATTCGACACAGGATACACTCAGAAAATTTGATAATTACAGCCTTTCACTTTGATTAAGAAAAAATGAGGACCAGTTCACTCTGAAAAATGCACTTTGTGACTCATGATAGCTACCATCCTTGTCTGCAAGATAACTCAATTTGTATTGTTCCTAGGATCACCAAATTAACAGGGATTTTGTATCACTGTAAGACCTTGAAGGAGTTCTGACATGAGTGACCTTGACCTATTTCTGTGACCTTGGCGGCTATATTTGTGAAAAGCTTATGTACATGATAACTCCACTGGTATTGATCCTAGGATCACCAAACTAACAAGAATTGTGTATCGCTATGAAGCCTTGAAGGAGTTCTGACATGAGTGACCTTTACCTATTTCTGTGACCTTGGCGGCCATATTTGTGAAAAAACTTGTGGACACAATAACTCCAGTTGTATTGATCCTAGGATCACTAAACTAACAGGGTTTGTGTATTACCATAATACCTTGAGGAATGACATGACTGACCTTGACCTATTTCTGTGACCTTGGCGGCCATATTTGTGAAAAAACTTGTGTACACAATAACTCCAGTTGTATTGATCCTAGGATCACTAAACTAACAGGGATTGTGTATTACCATAATACCTTGAGGAAGTTTTGACACGACTGACCTTGACCTATTTCTGTGACCTTGGCGGCCATATTTGTGAAAAAACTTGTGGACACAATAACCCCAGTTGTATTGATCCTAGGTTCACTAAACTAACAGGGATTGTGTATTACCATAATACCAAGAGGAAGTCTTGACACGACTGACCTTGACCTATTTCTGTGACCTTGGCGGCCATATTTGTGAAAAAACTTGTGTAAACCATAACTTCACTTGTACTGATCCTAGGATCACCAAACTAACAGGGATTGTGTATTACCATAAGACCTTTTAGGAATTCTGACATGAGTGACCTTGAACTATTTCTTTGACCTTGGTAGCCATATTTGTGAAAAACTAGTGTACATGATAACTCCAGTTAAATATTGATCCCATGACAACCAAACTAATGGGGATTGTGTATTACAGAAAAACAGTGAAGGAGTTCTGGCAATGGCATGATTGACCTTGACCTTTTTCTGTGACCTCAGTAGCCATATTTGTGAACAGCCTGTGTATAACATAACTGCATTTGTACTGAACCATGGATCGCCAAATTCACAGGGATTGAGCATCACTGCAAGACCTTCAATGCCTCCTGACGTGAATGACCCTGAACTACTTCTGTGACCTTAGAGGTCATCTTTTTTAAAACTTGATGACAATTAAATTTGTATTGAAACAGCAGCATCTGTGGCCGAGGGGAGCACTTGCGTCAGCAGGTATTTTTATATTTGGGTATTGCTTCAGCTTTGTCTTGCTTTTCTTCTCGGTTTTGATATGCGAGTACCTCATTTGTGTGTGTGTTTATAAGTTTCAGTTTAAGAAGTATGTTTCCTTCTTGTAATTCTTCTGGATCATCATTGATGTATTTTTTGTAAAATACTCGGCCATCCTTTGTCCATGTTGATTTTATTAAATTGTTTTTCTTCAGTTGTCTAGCTTTGTAAAATAGTGTAGATTGACCTGTTGTTAAGTCTTCAGAAATGAAAATTTCTTCATCTTTTAATTTCATTATTCCATTATATATTGACCGCGCGTCCCAGAATGATTTCATTGTGACTAAATACCTAGTCGTTGGTCCATTTTCAGCACTGATTTTTCTGACAGCAAGGATTCCATCAGGTCTGGCGGAGAATCAAGCGGAGAAAAATGCTTGTATAAAAGTTTTTGGATCATTTGTTCCACATTTGATCCTGTAATTATCAAGTTATTCTTACGTAATCCTGCAATTCTGTTTGTACCGTTATTTTCAGGTGAGTGTTTAGCATGGTGTGAACATGTAGGTCCATCCTCTATAAGTCTGATTGTCATTGTAAAATGCTTTTTTCTCTATGATTATTCTTACTTTGCGGAATACCTTTCAGATTATGCAGTTCTATTTTCTGTTTTTTCACCTCTCCTGTTATTAATTCGTTGACTGTACGCTGTAATTTTTCATTTTCTTCTTGATAGTTTTCTAATTTTCGAAGTAGTTCATTCATTTGTTCATTAAAACATGCTTTTATTTCGTTGATCAGTCCAGTCAAGAGCTCAAATTGTATTGGTTGCACTAGTCTTGTCTGCACCATTTAGCCTCGTTTTGGTCCTGCAGGAGCCTCACTTTAACTTCTGAAAATGTGTGTCTTCATATTGGTTTTTTTTTTCAATGCAATTTTCTGTAGTGCACAAGTATGTCAAAATGTACGGTTGTTATTTTCATGTTGTGTGCTGTTTTCATGGTCAGCTGTGAAAGGCACGTCTTCACTCTTCTGTGTCTCGACAAATCATCAGTATGATGACACATGCAGGCCTGGATTATCCATCAAGCTGAGTAAGCGGGGCCTCATATTTGGTAAAAAGTAATAGTAATATTTGCCTAAATTTGAGAATTTTAGGTAAAAAATAAATTGAGATTAATCAAGAGGACAAGTTCGGCTCAAATGCATATTAATGGAGCCCCAAATTTATGACCATGCATCATTTAGCCTAGAAATAAGTGTTTAAAGAGTATCTGATATTAGGCTCCTCTGGACTCAATAGTACAATTATACTATAGCAAAAATTTGAAGAAAAATTATAAAAATTTTGTTAGATAATCTTAGAAATTCCAAGATTTTCCCAAATTTGCTGAAATCTCTATGACTGTCTCAGAAATATTTGGTGCAACAATTGGATGAAAGTGCGCTATTATATTGGAATAAAATGTAAAAATGTCCATTTTTAGTACATTTTTCGGGCTTTTGGAGCCCCTTGTCACAGTCATTGCAGATATTTTCGTGATATTTGCAAATATTTCAATTTTTATTGGAGATATTTTCCTGCAAAAAAAAGACTTGTACAATGTCTCTCCATATTTTGCAATTACAATAATTGTAAAAAACGAATCAAGTAGAACAGGGTCAAATGCAGTAGAGACAGAGGCTGATTTCATTCTGGTTTGTTGCTAGCATATGTAATTTTGTACAGAAAACTTTATGATCAAGCGACCCATTTAGCAGCTTTCATGAAAATTTTTTTATACAAATTTTAAGCCCACAAACAGAAAGTGGGAATCACAGGGAAAATTATGTGGTGATTGGCGGTCTCAGGTCAGGTCCAGCAAGGGGCCTCACATTGAGGTTCAGCCTAGGGCCTCATGCTACCTTAATCCGGACCTGGACACATGAAGTGCCATTTTCATAGTGCAACAGTACACTCTTTTTCGTTAACAAAGTGAATGGCTGTAAGCAAAAAGAGTGGACTGTTGCATATGGCACTTCATGACTCATGATAGCTGATGAAGTGTCATCTTCTCTACATTCAACATGGGAAACATAGAGGCTGTTTGATCAGTCATGATCAAGAGAAGGCCATTTGATTTGCCATAACCTATATTTCAGAGTAAAACTCAGATGCGTAATCCTTTCGTATGCTTGTTACCAACAAGCGGGATTATCTCCTTAAACCAAATTAACATTGAAAGTATTGAGTATGACCATGACAAATCATCAGCACGACACATGAAATGCCATTTTCACAGTACTCTTGTCCCACTCTAAACTTAGAGCTCAACAGGTTAAAAAAATTGTGTATGTGGAGCCCTCTTGAATCCATAACAGAAACTACAATCGAGCACATTCTTGTGTGTGAGCTTTAAGAGATTTCAGATGCAGCAACTATCACTTTTTTGAAGTGAAATGGAGTAACCATTTGGTCTGTTGAATTAGGTCTAGAATTGAATGTTCAATAGCTTTCAATCGGTCAGTTTATTGTTAGAATGCTGCTATTGCTGCAAGTGGCACTTCGGAATCATTATTTTCCTACTCGGGAATTGTGAGTAGTCCCTGCTTGGCAGCAAGCCAGACAGCCACGCACGAAGACCCTCACTTCTCGGAATAAGCTTATTAAGCTTGCCCTGACCACAACATACTTTATTTGTGAAGTTGTAAGAAAAAGATTAACTCTCCTCCAGTGAGGTTTATTCACGATTGACCATTATGGTCAAGGTACAGATTAACTACAAACAGTTATATCATCTTGCAAGCGATGTTTGGTTGATCACACCGAATCTGACAGTTTTATTATATAAATCAAAATACTATCAATCAATGTGCACTTTATGAATTTATGAGAAAGCCAGCCAGAATATAAAGTAACATTTGAAAGAAGACAATGGTTTGATATATAATTACACTATATGTAATTGAAAAAAGAAAAGATAGAAAGATAGATAGATAGACAGATCAATAGATAAATATAGATAGATTGACAGATATGATGTACAGATATGATGTACAGATATGATGTACAGATATGATGTACAGATATGATGTACAGATATGATGTACAGATATGATGTACAGATATGATGTACAGATATGATGTACAGATATGATGTACAGATATGATGTACAGATATGATGTACAGATATGATGTACAGATATGATGTACAGATATGATGTACAGATATGATGTACAGATATGATGTACAGATATGATAGACAGATATGATAGACAGATATGATAGACAGATCTATAAAGAAAGAAAGACAGAAAGATAGAAAGATAGATAGATAGACAGATAGACAGATAGACAGATAGACAGACAGACAGATAGACAGATAGACAGATAGACAGATAGACAGATAGACAGATAGACAGATAGACAGAACTCAGGTGGGCAACCATTTCATTTCCAGGGCGAGGCTTGCAGTTTTCCTTGGAAATTATTTATGGAAACGGCAGCGGTAATCATTTATTTTTTATGCGTAAAGTTGCCTATATCGACCAACACCTTTTTAAGAAATGCCCTAACAGAAATTATTTATTTCAAGACTGGCCAAAAATAATTTATTTATTTCATCAAAACTGAGCAAGATATCATTTATTAATAAAAAAAACAACTCCAACCCCCCTCGATATTAAATGGTTGCCCTTTACAACCATCTATACCTAAATGAGTGCACACGCATGTCCCATAAAACCAGTAAATGCAAAAATGGAGGATGTAAAACCCTACAACCCACACTTATCTACTTTAACATAACATAGGTGCAATAGCCTTTCAACAAGTCTATTCCTGACAAAGCCAATTAGGTCCATAAGTATTATTATTATTTAACTCCAGGATATTTAAGGCTAATGACACATGTTTCAAAAAAGAAAGGGTGACCATTTAATACCCAGAGGGAAGAGAGGGGGCTTGCATGTTCTTTTTTGTTTATATATATAACTTCTTGCTCAGTTTTGTCGAAATAAATAAATTATTTTTCGACAAAGTTTTTCTTGATTTTGTAAATGAATTTTTGAAGACTTTGTTGGCTCGAGATAAATAATTATTGCCACCGCTACCATAAAAATTACAGTAAAATAGATAATTTCCAACCAAGGAAAATCCCTAGCCTCCCCCTCTTGACTGGTCTCGCTGTCTCGATGATCCAGTTTTCAAATTGTGCCTGCAGATTTTTGCATGTGAGTGTGCTAAGTTCTGGGTTTCAGGAAATAAAATAAATTTTGTAAACGCCTTTTACAGGGAGCGGGATGGCTAAAAACCAATACATGTCCATGTCACTTCACTTCCCTTCAACAGTTTACATGAAAAGCAAGTCCCAGACCTTATCCTTGAGTTTGCAAGTCATGTGAAAGTTCATGTGTTGCTTGCACTCTGTCCAGGTTGCAGCTGTAATACACTTCTGCCGGACTACCTGTGGTCAAAATCAAATTTTTGAAACAGTGGTCAAATACAATAGACTTGCAATAACTGTGACACAACTTCAGAAGGTGTCTGGTCATATGGTCAATCGTGAATGAACCTCAGTGTGACAGACATAATAAACTGTTTCAGATCTCTCAAAGCAATTGAATGAATGATTTAGTGTTTCATTGTTGTTGTCGGTTTGTTTTTGGAGAAAACCATAAACTATCATTTAAATCATGCTGGAAAAAGCTGTTAAAGGATTTGAAGACTTCAAAATTGTATGGTACTCATTGGCAGTGCATGTGCACTCATTGATTGTTTAACATGGTTGATTACAATTTGTTTATTATCTATCTTGATGGCAGCTCAGCAGTGTGTATGAGCACAAGTGATGAGGTCCTTCCACCTGGACATGACCTGACCTACATGAAAGTGTCAGCTGGAGGTCATCCGATTTCTGGCAGACTCTCCTGCTGTGCTGTTCGTTTAGAGTCTGTGAGCAGGCTGCTCTAGTCCAGTCTGTTTGCTGACGGATGAAATTTTCCATTGTTCATGGTCGAAATTCCAGCCAATTCGAATTGCTCATTCAGCCAGATCTCTGGATTTTGCATGAGTTTCTCTGAGACGGCCATGTCAATGCAATATGTACCATCGGTGTGCCAATGGGCCTACCTGAAACTTGCAAGTAAAGATGCTTATGCAACCCATTTTCACTATTCACCAGAACAAAAAAAACAGATGGAAGTATATTATGAATGGTGCCAACAGAATTTCCTGAATTTAAATGTGTCCAAGACTAAGGAGATGGTGTGGGATTTTCGCAGATAAAAAAAGCTAACAAGAGGATATATACTGCATCCGGTCAATGAAGAATCTCAGAGTAAACCCAGATATCATATGCATGTTCTATAATGCCACAGTCCCGAGTGTGGTCATGTATTCAGGGACATCATTCTACAGCATGATATCTGCACAGCTTAAGAAAGAGCTTGAAAGACCTCAAAGGACATGTCAAAAATTCGTTCCAAACTGTTCTCTGGTTGGAATCACAGAGATATACAATCAGAGACTTAGATCACTGACAGATCAGATAATGAAGGACCCCAGTCACCCTCTAGCGAATGAATATCAAATGCTTCCAAGTTGTCGCAGGCTCAGAGTCCCATATGCCAGGACAAACAGATTTAAAAACTCTTTTATTCCTACATCCATAAAGACTCGGAACTCCATCAAGTTATCTTGATGCAAAAATTCAGTTTGTCTCTATTTTTAAATTTCTTGAATTTTTGGATGTCAGAGCCACCAAATTTCGCATATGTTGCAAGAGCTGTAAGATTTGTATTCTTCCATCTTTGTCATTCCTTGGAATGAAACCGCAGTAGGCCTACTGGTCCCTTCCTAGAAGAAAACGAAAAGAATGGGATCAATGGATCAGTCATCAAAATTGTGTGCTTAAATTGTAGAACTGATGAATGGAATAATAATCTTTTTGTAAATTGAGACATTTTTGAGGAAGTTTCAAAAGATAAAGGAATCGGAATTCATAATAATTTTTGACTTTTACTTTGTAGTAAGGTTCTAATGGCCAATAATGAACTGAACAATCACAATAACTGGAAATGTACACAAACATAATTTTCCCAGGTGATCAGAAAAAAGGCATTGATAATAATCTATGTAAGGGACCGTTCAGAATTTATGACTGGGGGGGTGGGAGTTTTTCTGGAACTTCCCGTCAAAAATTGATACCCCCCCTTGAGTTTCATGCGGATTTTTAGTACCCCACCCTTAGGTTTCACGCTTATTTTTAGTACCCCCCCCCTCGACATTCAAAGCAATACATACATATATACTGTTATAGGCAGCAATACGTACAGATTCGCGTCATTTCGCGGACTTTAGCGCGTAAAAAAGTCCAAATCGAATGAGTTTATGCGTGATTTTTAACATTTTCTCTTTGTTAAAATTTCTTACCCCCCCCTTGGAAGTGTTGTCAAAAATTAATACCCCCCCTTGAAACACGTGTGAAAAGTTAGTACCCCCTCGGCCAAAACTCCCACCCCCCCCCCCAGTCATAAATTCTGAACGGTCCCTAAAAGGGGAAGTTTAATTAGTGTATTAAATACAAAGAAAAAACCATTCACATATGAACTAGTCTGAAGGAATGCATTTCTAGGCAGGAGGCGCAAGATGATGGAGCCGGATTATTTTGTGAGTAACATTGCATTTCCAAGTACATTTTGTAACTTTCCATGATTCGACCTACGACTAAAACTTCTAAACGTTGTTACACTTGAACAACCTTTGCTTGCGGCACAAACTTTCTGAAGAGCTCCTGAAATTCTTTTAGACTACTTCTGTTGGTCTAACTCCTAAAATTAGTTAATTATTTAATTAAGCCTAATATAATTAGTCAACTGAATATGTTAAGTTTGTTAAATTACTAATTTAATTGGTATTTTATAAATTTAATTCACAAATTAACTTCGTAATTTGACTAATAAACTTCACCATTTGACTAATTAAGTAGTCATTTTATTAATCTAATTAGTTATCTAGACTAACTTAATCAATTGACTAATTTATTAGTGATTTTACTAATTTTGAAATGGTCGTTAAACTAATTTAGTTAGTCTTTCACAGTTTGGCGGCACTAAATTAGCTACATGCTATTTATAAATCTACTGTTCCCCAACTCTGCACACAGAGTTCATACATATGCCTACATTCATGAAATAAGACCTGTTTTTTCACCATTCAAGAGACAACAGCATTGTGCTGCACAGCAGTGAACTCTGCCAGAAATCAGATGCAGCAACTGCCAGGCCACTAATTATATATATTTCTGTCCAAATGGAGGAATAACTGCCCTGAAAGTTCGAACTGACACAATGATATTACCAATGTGCATACTTAATTTTATATTATCTGTAGCAACAATGCAGAAACAAAGGTCTGAAATTTCGGAGTTTAAACATAAAATAACTGAAGTTACTCATGCATGACCATGAATTCTGCCAGTCTCCTCACAAATTGCGCTGTTTGACATAATGGGACTGGGGCAGTCTGAGGAGAACATTAGCCTCAAAGCACCTCTTCATTTTATTCATTTGGGGTTGTATGCACCTGTTCAGAACACAATTAGCTTATCTTGATGTTGCACCTGAGTGAAGCTCCTTGATTCGCTTATCATCTTTTTCTGATCTGAAATCAAACACTTTGCGCAATACCAAAGCTTTTCGGAGACCAAATGATTGCCACTGTTTAATCTGTTTAAAAAAAAATTGATAAATACATGATATTTGTCATGAATTGATCTTTAATTATAAACATCATTCTCATCGATTTGCCTTTTGTATGTGAATTTAGTTAATTCCACTCTTTTTCTTCAGGATAATGTCTATGAAGACTATTTTTTCGCAGCTGATTGGGAAAATGATGTTCCTGTACAACATGACAATTTGGAAAAGTCAATGTGCAACCTGCCTGCAGAGCACGACCCCTGTGGTAACAGTTAAGTGCTTAAAGTATTATTATGAGTTGGACACCCTTTTCAGGGATTTACCTGACGAAAATGCATTTCAGAATAATGTGTCTAACTAACTAAGACCTCCTTTGCTCCTTTATTTAGACAATTTTTAAAGGTGGTATTTTTGCAAAATAAACAATAATCTGATATTACCAATGTAATGTATATTGGCTTCGGGCATTGTAGTCATAGGCGTACGGCGCGCGCAATTTTTGGGGGGGCGAGCGACATTTGCCCGAATTTCACGATCTAAATTTATAAACATTTAAAATTAAATTGCCTGGAAATCATTAATTTTCAGTAGTTTTTATTCAATCATCTGCCCTAATTTTTTAGCCTTTTTGCCCGAATCTTACTGTTTCCCAAACTTCTGGGGGGGCGATCGCCCCCCCTGCCCCCCCCCCCCGATACGCCTATGATTGTAGTTACTATGGAAAATTTTGGTCAATCTGGAAGGGGCGCTGTGTCACACAATGTGTATTGGCCACTGTGCCAAAACTTTTGCACCGAATATATGATATTTGGCACATGAATGGGACGAGATCACGCGCATGCATACCAATAATACCAAAGATAATATGCATGTGAATAATACCTTATAAGACAATACAAGCGTATGCTATTCGAATTTGGAGATTTCAGAAGCAGGGTCATTTTGCAAATAACATACAGATGACCGTGTACATCTCACTCTTTTTGATAATGTTGTGGCATGCAAATCATTTTTCCTTTACAGTATCTGCATATTTTGAAGAAATGCATAACTAGTGGGAGCCTATTCCAAAATCACATGACAAATTCTTATTAACCTACATTAGGGTGTGGCTGGTGCCCCAAAGTTGTCATATCCCACTGTACCATTTTTTGGTACTGTGTTTTGGTCAAGACAGTATTTGTGGAAAGTTTCATTGAAATCAGAAAATGCTTAACTTGAGCACAATTCAGTTGAAAATTATTCATAATGCTTTAAAAGCGCTAACCGCGGTATTGAATAACTTTGTCAATATCAGTCATACAATAATGCAACCTGTATGGTTGAACTGCCCTCAATTAGAGCTACATTTTAAATACCAACTTCAATGGTCTCGGAAAATATTACTTGATGTAACAAATCTAAGCTAATCTATAATTCAATTTCAAGGTTTGTTTAGGAAATAATTTGCAGATAACAAAAAGACGAAGATTTGATGTTAATCAGGTAAATATTGCACGGCAGAATGTGCGAGAGGCGTCATTTTGAAGGAATTTGATTATATTTGGATATTTTGGAGCACTATACAGTGAGAACTTTACTGTTACATCGTATTTATAAAATCTCACACGAAGGCCAGCAAATTGAGAGTGGCTGAAGTCGGCCTATGCCTCTCCACCCCAGTATCTTTATTCACATGCAGTGGCGTTAGACCTATGCCCTATGCCAATATAAAACAACAGATCTATAAAGAACTCATTTAAGTTAAAAAATTAAATGATTAAGTTAGCACCAGGTGAGTGAGACCTTAGTCCATACATAATGCGTTTAACAGTTCGCAAGAAAGTTGTATGTCATTATAAGGTCAGGGAAGATCTCTTTTCAGTCAGCTAATATGGTATCACTTTCGGCTATAGCTAGGTCTTGGATTTTTAAAATTCAAATTCTGGCCTCATTACCTGGATCTGGTAAGTATATTGGACAGCAGCTTTGATCATTATCAGTACTATAACAGGTCAACTCATTATGATCTATCACAACGTAAGGCACACAATATCTAATAAAAACGAAGTCCTTGACTGTATGAGCAATTGAGCATAAAAAGTAGCCTATATAGCTAGCCACATTTATAAAATTTGAGTTGAATAATGAATTAATGACACATGCTGAATCTGATGCTAATAATAAAGGTTTCGGATTTTCTCTCTTGACACAATTTTTGACACTTGACCATAATTATTAAGACAGCGCATGTATTTGTGTCTTTACTCAGATGTGACCAAGTAACTGAATTCACAGTAATATTGGCAGATTAAAGTATTGCTTAATCACCCTTGTTTATCAATTTTACCCAGCTTACCTCAGTTAGTACTGATTTGAAATCTTAGCATTAGCTCACTTTTAAAAGGTTTGTGAAAAAAGACAAAATGGTTAGCTGCTGTCAATGTAAACTCTTTTTGCATACAATTAGACCAAGTTATTCTTCTTTTTGCTTTTCTTTGACCAAATTACTCCCAGAATTGTTGTTGATTGGCAATTACGTAATTCACATACTGTATTAAACAGTAACCTGGATCTGAAATGTTTTGTATTTAAAAGCACCACTCATCAGCCACCAACCATTTCTAGAGCATAGCTTGCAGCATGCACTGTCTCTATGCATCAACCACATTTGTGATTCCATATATAAGTGTATAGCTTTGTCAATATTTGACAGACTCTAACTTTTTTAAAATTAAAGTCTATCAAGTCCTTTTCATTGCTTCATTCAATAGCATAATGGGTGAAAAAGGCCGGTTGACATTTAATATGAAGGTAATCACACAATATGCGAAAACTGCAGTCAAATTATGAATTGATGCACTGCTTAAAATTATCTGATACTATTGAAGTTGGTATTCAAAATGAAGGTCTTATTGAGCCCTGTCCAACTAGACATATTTTATTGAAGTTTAATCAATATTGACAAAGTTACGGCATACCGCGACTTTGGGTTTTAATAAAAAGAGACGAAACTTCAACAGCGTTGTGCTCAAGTTAAACGTTCTTCAATTTTCTTGAAACTTCTCAGAAATGTCTCTCATATCAAACCACAATACCAAAAAAAGGTACAGGTGGCTCCTCCAAAATTTTCCGATTTGAGGGGCAACAGCCACACCCTAACCTACATCAACAGAAGTGATCACAAACTGTTATACATTGATTGTTACTATTTGTGTTTTTAGCAGTTCGACACAAGATAGAAAAGAATCTGCAACTTGTAGAACCAACAACACCCAACAATAACTGTGAATTTTGAGAAAATGTTTTTCATAATCAACTGTAAAATTGGATGGAATCTGTGACAAATATATGAAAACACACATGTCTTGGGCATTTCTTTGATTTGTCATATGCTAGTATACAGGTGGACTGAAGCCATTTGAATGCCCTGATACCTTTTGTCTCTCAATGATTAGTATGGCCGCCCATGTTCCTCTGCCCTTTGCCAGGTCAGGTTCTAGGACCTCAACACTTTGTAATTCACCAGACAATTTGTTATCTTTTTTTTCTCTTGTAATTTTATATGTAATATCATAACATATATGTGCCTCTTAGGGATCATATTCATTCAATCAGTATAGTTTAAATATTGTAAGATATTGAAAATTCCAAAATTTTGTTTTTTTGTTTCCTCAGCAGAATTCGAAATTGGTTATACCTATTGACATGAAAATCTACACTAGTATGTGTTAAATATCCTCCTGGGGTCTAAATGTCTTACAAAAGTTTATAATAGCAAATTTAACAAACTTGTGAAAAATTGTTTTCAATACTTTGTGATTCCGTCAATTTTGGAGTTATCTAGACCTCTGAAATTTTGCATTTAGATGTTAAAATTATACCTCTTTAAACGACTTAACTCATTTGGAAGGCCAATCATGAGAAATTTGTATAAAAACCAAAAAAAAAAAAAATAGGATTCCTTACATGTTTCTGGAATTTTGCTTTCTCACAAATTTTAAAATGGTAATGAATAAATAGGCGAACTTCAACCAATAATATAGTTGAACACTTTTAGGAAGTAATTATAGCTATAACATAGCTTAATGCTAATTTTTGTTGTTCATATAGCAAGTTTTAAATGGGTGAAAGTGTGAAAATATCCATATTCTCTCCATTTTCCTTTCTAATGTTATGCTATGCTATTAAATTTGAGAGTGTATTGCGTGATTTTCATATGCATATATTTGTCATAATACCATGTTCAAATTAGGATGCATGTGGAAATTACTTTTTTTATAAAACCACCCAGTGGCAGAATATCTGCTGAAAGCAGAGGGTATGCTGCCGCACGGTTGATGTTTTACTTTTAATTGTAAACAGGTCATTAATATCCAAAATAGCTCAATAACTCAGATGTCATCTTCTCTGTAGAAAATCAACCACTATTTACCTTTGATACCATGAAATTAAAGTTGAGTAAAATGCAATGAAGTGCTCACTGAGCACAGCTTTCATTTTAAACAAGTTGCAAATTTCAGTGCGAATCCTTATAAATAAATCTTGCTGCAACCAAAGGACCTGCTGAAAAACAACATGGCAATCGTGCATTCTTGCTGAAGGCATTGCAACCAATTATTTATGATTTTCCACTACATAGGTGACAACATGGTGTGGAAAGAATATTTAACAATAGCAAACATAAGCTGCACAGCCTGTCTCTGAAAGCATTCAGCCAATGGAGGACTGTTTTAAAAATTGGTCAACCTTGACATAATCCCCAAATAGACAGTTATTGTTTTGGTGTTGTAAGTTTCTGTTGTTTTCAGAATAATAAGTAACAGAGAAAACACAACTGTGACAAACTGAAACGTAGGAAGGTCTTGCAAATTGTTCAGTGCATTCGTCAATCAATTGATCCAATGTCAATCACAGCTTGGTCTCTCGACCATGCCCACAGCTCTTCACATCTGCTTAAAGTGCCAAATCACAATTGCTGTTATCATGGTTACAGCCTTTTCTGATTCATAGACAAGGAAATCCTCTCAGGGCCCCCAGGTCAACTGACTTAACTGGAGCATGCAGATGTCACTGAGGGCTTCTGAATTTCTCATGAGCTTCTGAGCCTTGACCAGCACTTTAAACAAGAATTCTAAGATGTTGAAGATGTAATATATATGCAGGTAACACTTCAAAACATTGTCAAATATTGTGATGAACTCATCAGGCAGGTTAAATGCTTAATAGTGATGTAGGAAGCCTAACAAGCTGGCCCTGTTGATTTGACCCATTCTCATGTGATGCACCTTCTATGTGTATATTGACTAGATCTTACCTCAATGGCAGCTGCCTGTGGTCAACATTCAAATAGTAAATAGCACAGGTTATTAGTTCAGGTTGCACAACAGCTGTCTGTATTACTACCCTAGACTATTTTTAAAAAGCATTGCTTCTTATCTGGTGACGATTGCCTTGAATGGAAATGTTTGGAAATCAGCAGACAAAAAGAAATATTTTGTAACTCTAGCTTTGCCTTTTGGTAAAGCAAGGGATGATTGTACTCATCAGAAGTTTGAAGGTATTAAATCTACTTCATACCGATTATGAGGGTGGCCAAGTGGCTTAGGTGCCCGCCTGCTCCGCTGAAGGTCTTTGCTTGCATGGGTTCGAACCCGGGTGGTGAACCCAAATTTTCAGTGTGCCTTCATGAGCAAAATCCCAGCTGGATGTCGTTCGGACGAGAGGTTAAATTGGTGGCCCCTTGTATCAGTGTCCATGTTGGGCAAGTAAAAGATTCCTCGCATGGGGTAAATGTGTAAGATGTTGAGGACTCCTCCTCTCTCTCCCATCTCATCAATCAACCCTGGTGAGCACCCAGAACTGGGCTTAGAGGGTTGCACTTACCATATTTATCCATCTATCTACCTAGTCTAAAAAGTGTCCAAAAAGAATGCTCTGACACTTTACTTATTCACAAGGCTATGTAGAGGAGTTGTTTGCTTTTTGATAAGAAAAGTACCCATTTATATTTAATCATTTACTTCGTACACCGCATTCCCAATAGGTCTGTTTCTATTTTGTAGTTCTGAATTTATGGACAGGTGGTGTCTCCAAGCAATAGGAGCTCAGATGGAATTCCCTGTGTTTTTCAGCAAGGTGATTGGTGTTGTTGACCAAGCAAAGGAGTCTGACTTAATGACTGTGTTTGTTGAATGTTTGATTGTTTGGGTCAGCTGCACTGTATTGATTATGTTCCCAAAACAGCAGTTCAACAGAAAAGAGTGTTGTTATCGTACAGATTGGGGGATTATAACATGTTAACACTCACTTTGCAAACAAACCAGATAATATGTCATCAGGTGGGCTTCCCCAAGACAAAAATAGCACTCCCCCGGGTCTCCCCCCTTATCATTGCACTACCTTCCAATAATACCTGTCGTAATCCCCATATGGAGACAGACCTATTATTATGCAACTATGCTTTTTCGCATTATCTCAAAAAGAAATAACACTATTTAAATATTCTTTTGACATAATTATAAGTGTACAATGGAGCTAATATCCTGCCAATTTTGTCCAATTCCAATGATTCAGTTTGAGATAATGCAAAAAAGCACAGTTGCATAATAATTGGGAACGCGGTGTAGAGATATACTATCCAGGACAACAGAATAGTTTACAATTTTATAAAGGCTGTGTAACACACAGCAAAATGGCCAGTCTTTGCCACCAGTGGCTCCATCTTTACTATGTTGTTTGTGGGCTGCAATGTGTACATCCTCCATGCAGATATATTTCCAAATTAACTTGGTGTTCACAAACTTTCTGCTTTTAAAGTCAACCAAAGTCAGACTAGACACAGAGTTTTGGAAATAGACCTGGCTGTTACCAAATGCTAGGATTGTCCTGGTTTCTTCGAGACAAAGTCGTGTGAGTTCCTCACACTCGGTTTTTATTAACCGCTCACAGGAACTTGTGAATTTTGCCCCCTAGGTGGCAGAAAGAGTGGTAACCTTGCAGACAGCTGCACAGCAGCATTCCCTTGCAAAAGGGCAATTTTGAAAGATGTGAAACGTAGCCTTAAAAAATATGGGGAATGCGGCTCTACCATTGTTACCTCTCTATCCAATATCATAGAATAAAATCTTAGGATGTAATAAGTTATCGAGATTTTAAAAATGTGCTAGAGTTGCTATTTGTAACAGGTCAAGGTCCAGAATTGCCTAAATGTGACTTTTTGGAAGTCCTATATTTTCCATTTTTGCCACACTCTAAACACAGGGTGGTGAAAATGACAACCCTATAGGGCCCATAGTGGCAATTCCTGGTGTCTAAACCGACAACTCCTGGAGTCAAAATTACTAAATAGTTGTCAATGTTGCAAATATTGGATAAGATGTACAACTCTAGGAGTCAAGGTTTCCAGATGATGATCAATTTGACTACGTTTTGGTCACTTGCAGAGGTGACATAGTCATTCTGATTATGATAGAATAGTCAAAATGATTTTCCTGGAAGTCACTGCCGAATTTCGCAACCATGACTACCCCAGATTGGTCATACAGGGACAACCCAAATGTTTATAGTGCACTTTTTACTTCTGCTGTGGAAAAAAATCCCGATTTGATTTTAAAAAGGCATGCGCTGTCATGTTTATCGGTTTCAATAATACAGAGCATAACCACTCCATAATCATACAGAACTGATAGACAAATGACTTTAATGCTGCCCTCTAAGCCCAGGAATTCATATCCTTTTTCCTTTCAGTTAAATGCATTGATGACAACCCGAGTACAAATGAGAACCGGTACCATCTGTCTCACTTTAACGGTAAGTATATTCACACAATTCAGCTTGTTTCTACATCTACATTGATTTTGCCAGTAAGGTGACTGCATGGCAATTGCGGCATGGTTTATCACAAAGTTCCCTTGGAAAACTTTCTGGGCCCTGTGCCAGATTAGAAAGTGAAATTTCAAGATCTTTCCAACTAGAGCAAATAAGACCTGCATGAAATTTAATATTTCACCCGGGGCTCTTAATTTGACGATTTGCTTCACAATTCCCTTGCCTATTGCTGAGCATCTCCTGTCTCCTTTTCAGTTTTGTTATCCTGCATTCACAGGAAGTAAATTTTGCAGTTAAATTGATTAATATATTCACAATTTGATTTTCTCTCTTTTCGGTAAAATTATGATGAAGAAAATCTGTCCAAAAATTATATTTTGGCCCTAGCACTTATCAGCTTATATTAGTCTACGCCAAAACAACTTCAACACCAAACAATTGGTCGATGAACAAAAACATAGTCAATATCCTCACATCTGAACCATATCATGAAACTGAAATGGACTAGGAACATTGTTTTGTCGGTTAAGAATCACAATATGATGAAGTATTTGTCATTTTCTGACAATGTGTCATATAAAGGGATTTAAAGCCACTCAAAATAATAGCAGCCTCCCTATTCTTTCTTGAATGTTGGATGCCACTGTCCAGTGGAAATACATCATTAGGATATTTGCTATTCAGTACAAGGCAATTTATGATCCGCTTATAATCTTTACCTGGTGTTCTTGATTCCCAATGCTTGGTATGCGATTTGGAAGACCAAACGACATCATGTGAAAAACACCCCAGATGATGATACTTAGATCTACATAAATTGTTTTCCCACGCAAGAATTATGGCTACAAATAGTAAAATAAAATGCACAATCATTTCTGGCAAAATGGGGTATTACAAGGGCAACAGGAAAAGACACTTTCATAAATAAATCAGCACATTAAATTTTCAGAAAAATCAGACTTTACAAGAGGTGTTTAACTTATTTTGACAAAAATGAAAACTGCCACTTAATTGAGAATTTTTGCTTTGTTGAGCCAAAATTGCTGTGAGTGATCCGTATGATGCTCATATTGTCACAGAAATACAGCCACGGTAATTAATTGCATTTTGTTTGGAAGGTGTGATAAAACATCTTTTGAGGAGCGGTTTCACTGCCTCAAGCACACTCTCTTGTGTCATGGAGGATGATTATGGTATTTATTTGAGCTAATGTTCATTGTGAACCTCTAGTCATGGCCAAATCAGGGGTGATAAACAAAATGAGATTGGTGACGAAGTTCTGTTATCAACGTATTAATACAAAGATGGCAGCATTCCAATAACAATACAGGAGGTGGACACAACATCTGGTGGGGGGTGGGGGCTACTCACAGGGGGGGGGGGGTTCTTGTAAAAAAAATTTTTGTGGGTCACCTCGGCCGGGGGGTACTCGCAAAAAAAAAATTTTTTTTGCTATTTATATTGCTAGGCTGGAGATCACCTCAGGGGGAGATATATTGAAATTCTATATTTTGAAAGGCCTGAGGGCGGTCACCTCGGCGGGGGGGGGGGTACTCGCAAAAAAAATTGTTCTTTTGCTAATTATGTTGCTAAGCTGGGGGTCACCTCAGAGGGAGGTACATTGAAAATTCTATATTTTACAAGGCCCGAGGGGTCACTTCGGGGGGGGGTACTCGCAAATAAAAATTTGTTTTGCTAATTATATTACTAGGCTGGGGGTCACCTCGGGGGAGGTACATTGAAAATTCTATATTTTAAAAGGCTGGAAAGGGTCAACTCGGGGGGGGGGCACTCTTAAGAAAATATTTTTGGCAGTTGTTTTTCTAGGCTGGGGTCACCTCAGGGAGTACTTATCAAATTATATATTTTACAAGGCCCGAGGGGGTCACCTCGGCAGGGGGGTGCTCGCAAAAAAATAATTTTTTTTTTTAGTTATATTGCTGGGCTGAGGGTCACCTCGGGGAAGTACTTATAAAATTTTATATTCTGCACCAGTGGTTCCAGGGAGTTGGTGCCACTTAGTGAAAATATTGTTAGTGGAGGCGATTTAACTTCTGTCAGACACCTTTTTAATGGAATGGCGTTCAGGCGAATGGCAGGACCAAACTTACCAGCATGGTTTGTTTAGATTTAAGCGATTTCATCTTATTTTTACGTGTGACGGTATATTTGATGAAATTTAACATAAAGGAGATGCAAGGGACTGGTTATAGGCATTGTGTTGGTTCATATACCTACTAATTTTCCAATGGGATTTAATTTTCATTAAATTACGTTATGAGTAATAATAGGGGTTGTAGTGGTTTTACCCCAACATGGGGCATAACCACCCGCCCCCGGAAAAAATACCATAAGGGAGTGATAGGAACAGAAGGGCCATATCAGAAAATGTACTGTAAATGTGTGAAAAACTTGGGCAGGTCTAACATAGATTACGTTTTTTGGGCTGTCTGAAAAATGTGAAGATCGGTATTGGAGGCAGAGAAATACATCAGGAATCATAACCACAGCAAAAGTGAGAACACGGATACTGTTGATATTTTCCAACTCAAGTGCACCTACATTTTCATCAGAAAGGGACAGAGTATCCTTCGATCACATATGGAAATCCTCTGCTTTTTGTGTCCCTAGTAACTTGAGGTACTTGGATATGGGTCAAACCAGCTGGTTTCATCAAATGGCTCCCACCTGACCCCCTCAGATTTTTCTGAAAAAATTCTCAATACAAGGCAATATAGTTAGTAGGCTGTGTGCAAAATTTCAAGTCTCTATCTCCTATAGTTTTTGCTACACAAAATAAAAACGAGGGTAATGTTTTGTAAATTTTTGCCCTCGTTTTTGTGACATCAAATGGAAATGAGATTTCAGAAAGCTATATCTTCAAAATTAATAATGCTATTGGCCTGAAATTTTTTGTGTGAAATATTTGGGCCCAGATACTTCCATTTCTGTGATTATTGTTGGTATAGGACTCTATTCCTGGGAACTGTGACTGCTCAAACATGCTCTTTCATTTAGCAAAATGTTCTGGGTCACCATGTTTGAAAGGCTTTAGCTAGAAAAGTATTAAAGAGAGAAGGTTGATTTTTTCTGAAGAGCTAGCTGTCATTGAGTTTTAACAGTCTGGTAAAAAATCAAGCATGTTAGGTATTTTGTATTTAGAATATAGCAGTACAAAGTCTGGGAAAAACCTAAAGTTCAGCAACTTCAGCGCCCATTTGCAAATGTCTGACAACCTGAAAAAATTTCAAACCAAAACTGTCTGGAAGAAAATATTGTTCACTAACAGATGCATTAAGATGAATGTGGTGCAAGAGCTCATTATTTAGTTATGAATTTTTTAGTAACCTTCTCAAAACGCTCGTTTTTGTAATATCAAATGGAATTGAGATTTTAGAAGGCTATATCTTCAGGACCAATAAAGCTGTCGACCTGAAATTTTGTGTGTGCAATATCTGGGCCCAGATACAACATCCTCTTGATTTTTGCTGGTGTAGGACTGTTTCCCTGTGAACTGTCACTGTTCAAATCTGCTCATTCATTTGGCGACACCTTGGTACACCATGTTTGGAAGGCTATTATCAAGGAGAATAACAACCTGTACCAAGTTCCAACCAAAACTTTCTGAAAGGACATATTGTTGACTAATTCATGTTCTCAAATGAATTTGGTGCAATAGCTCATTATTTAGTTATTGATTTCTTTGTAACCATATTAAAATGCATTATTTTGTCAATATACGAACAAGTTAATTTTTGTGATGGAATTCAGATCAACCTCCTCTCTTTAATACTTTCCTAGCTAAAGCCTTTCAAACATGGTGACCCAGAACATTTTGCTAAATGAAAGAGCATGTTTGAGCAGTCACAGTTCCCAGGAATAGAGTCCTATACCAACAATAATCACAGAAATGGAAGTATCTGGGCCCAAATATTTCACACAAAAAATTTCAGGCCAATAGCATTATTAATTTTGAAGATATAGCTTTCTGAAATCTCAATTCCATTTGATGTCACAAAAACGAGGGCGAAAATTGACAAAACATTACCATGGTTTTTATTTTGTGTAGCAAAAACTATAGGAGATAGAGACTTGAAATTTTGCACACAGCCTACTAACTATATTGCCTTGTTTTGAGAATTTTTTCAGAAAAATCTGAGGGGGTCAGGTGGGAAGATTTTCAGAAATTTGTTGATGAAACGACACGGTTTGACCCATATGCCCCATGAGGCGGGTGTTTATGCCCCATGCTCGGGGCATAACCACCCACCTGGTACCAAAAACTATTTCATATCCCTGTGCTAAAAGGGAGAGTCATTTGATGCTGAGGGTAGGGCCTATGATTGCACTCTAAGAGTGTGTCATATTGCCAGCAGAAGTTCTTGATTGTGTTGGTCATTACAATTTCACAAGACCTTTTGTCTTAGGGGGGTGGTTATGCCCCACTCTCCCCTATTTTACAAATATGTATCAGTCTGAAAATTGTGGTCCAGGATATAACAAATAGTAGATGTTGAGTCGACCAATATTGAGTTTTATTGGCCTTAGCAGGTAATATTGGTCGAGACCGTTTATCTATATAATATTTTACAAGGCCTGAGGGGTCACCTAGGCGGGGGGGGGGACACTTTGCCATATATATTGCTAGGGTTGGGGTCATCTCGGGGGAGGTACTTTTAAAATTGTTTATTTTACATGGCCTGAGGGGGTCACCTTGGGGAATAGTATTTCGCAAAAAAAAATTTCCTGGGGGGTACTCAAGTACAGAAAATAAGTTTATTTTACTGCACATGTCCTTTCATAACATCTGTATCCAGTAAATTCTAGTAATACTTTTAATATTTACCTACATCTTGACTTTCTGTCACTACCAAAATACTTCATATATTCCATGTAACACAGTGGCCAAATGGGAAAGGTTCTGTCATAACAGAAATTCATTTCTCACTTCTTCTTCGTAAAAGCGTACCATTTACATTACCCCCAGCAAGTCAATTTTCAAAAAATTATTTCAGCTACGATCGAAGATCATTTTAGCACCGCGCCGGTTCCAGTTATTCTCCAGTTTGGCCATGACATAATTGTAAGGCTATGCTGAAGTTGTCCGTAAGAATTGCCATTGGTCAGTTTGACCAGTGGCATTGTAGTTTTTCACAAATTTATGTTCTGATGCTAAGCAATGGAGTCTTGAGCTATGACATCATTGGTTCACGCTGACCAAAAAGTGATTTCATCAGAGCAATTGCTAGAGCTGTAGTTTTCTCTTCAGGTTATTCTGAGTCTTTGATAAAAAAGCCTTTTATTTTGAAATACTTCTTGCTCATTACCTTGTGATCGAGTAACTGTTGTTTTCATTACAGCTGGATCTCGTGCTGAAATCTATGATCAAAATATGCATTGCTACAACAGAATCCATTCTCCTCCCACTTTAAAGCATGGAGTGCAGGATGATTCAACCCGCTTTTTCGTTTTTCCCCATGATGAGCAGCCTCAATTTTTGGACACCATGCCCCAACTTGGTGAGTATTGACTGCTTTGCCTCTATAATAACTTGACCATGGGTGATGAAATCCTGGGTCTGACTGCAGGGTACAAATATCAGAACCCGTGCTGTAGACCTGCATCAAAATTCTGATGAGTACTCCTCCAAGTGAAACCAACTCCAAAAGCCCAGTCAATACTAAAATAAAATTTGAAAAGTTTTTTGAGGTTGTCTTAGGATTTTTGTATGTTCTCTTGCATCTGGTGGGCTTCCCCAAAGACAGAAATAGCCCTACCCCCTTATCGTAGTGCCACCTACCCATAAAACCTGTCGTAATCCCCACATGGAGACAGACCTATTCAGCAGCTTGTTGTTCCTGCAGCCATCTTAGATCGTTCCCCACATAGGGCATTTTTTAACCCATGGCAATGTATATTGCTGTCAGGTGTTGTAGTTACTATGGGGAATTTTTTTTTCCATTAGGCAGGTGGTCGGGAACAGTTGCACCTGGGTCTTATAGAACATTCACATATATGCCCTTTTGTACATATATCGAAAACTTAAAAAAAATAACTTTTTTTCCTTTTCGTAGAACTCGAAAACGGTTTGACTTTTTAACATGAAAATCTACCATAGTATGAATCAAATGCCTTAGATGTACTTTTTGGAGGTCTAAAGGCTCTTACAAATATGTGACCTGCTTTTCCAGAATGAGTTCAAAGTCGAACTCCTGTTTTATTTATTTGTGAAAATGACTTAATTCTACTAAAATTGAGCTATAAAATGATGGTTCATATGTTTTGACATCTCCATCCAAAGATGTGCCACCTCAAACATTGATGATACGAAACATCAAACTCAGAGAAAATGGCATTTGAATTTCCCGCCATTGCCATGAAAGAATTAAGAAAAGTAAGAAGGACACACGATTTTGATAGTTCAAAATCATTTTTTGGTAAAAAAGATCTTAATTATTCAATAATATAACTTTTGGTAAAACGTAGAACCAACAACTAAAAAAAAAGAAAATGTGACCTTTTGACACACAGTATATTTTGCAGTTAAATTGATTAATATATTCACAATTTGATTTTCTCTCTTTTCCGTCAAATTATAATGAAGAAAATCTGTCCAAAAATTAT
The DNA here is from genome assembly GCA_026936325.1 of Platynereis dumerilii. NCBI lineage: Eukaryota > Metazoa > Annelida > Polychaeta > Phyllodocida > Nereididae > Platynereis > Platynereis dumerilii. The sequence goes on along the minus strand of JAPTHN010000019.1, from coordinate 6,507,379 downwards.
ATTTTGGCCCTAGCACTTATCAGCTTATATTAGTCTACGCCAAAACAACTTCAACACCAAACAATTGGTCGATGAACAAAAACATAGTCAATATCCTCACATCTGAACCATATCATGAAACTGAAATGGACTAGGAACATTGTCTTTTCGGTTAAGAATCACAATATGATGAAGTAATTGTCATTTTCTGACAATGTGTCATATAAAGGGATTTAAAGCCACTCAAAATAATAGCAGCCTCCCTATTCTTTCTTGAATGTTGGATGCCACTGTCCAGTGGAAATACATCATTAGGATATTTGCTATTCAGTACAAGGCAATTTATGATCCGCTTATAATCTTTACCTGGTGTTCTTGATTCCCAATGCTTGGTATGCGATTTGGAAGACCAAACGACATCATGTGAAAAACACCCCAGATGATGATACTTAGATCTACATAAATTGTTTTCCCACGCAAGAATTATGGCTACAAATAGTAAAAAAAATGCACAATCATTTCTGGCAAAATGGGGTATTACAAGGGCAACAGGAAAAGACACTTTCATAAATAAATCAGCACATTAAATTTTCAGAAAAATCAGACTTTACAAGAGGTGTTTAACTTATTTTGACAAAAATGAAAACTGCCACTAAATTGAGAATTTTTGCTTTGTTTAGCGGGGCAGGTATGTAAAAAAATAGTGTATTTATACATAGAAGCATGAAACTTGGCGCACACTTAAAAAACATCTCTACAAATATAATTGGATAGGGAGCCACCTACTGGCAGCCATTTTCCAAAATGGCCACCAATTCTTCCATTTTGCTGCTTTCTGTGTAGTTCCTATGAATAGAATGCATGCAAATAGTGTTTGTTACTCCTTCTCTAGGTATTCAGAACATGACTACAACATTTTTAGTAGCCTCAACTATTTACAGGCTTTCTAGAATTCATTTTGATAGAATTATCAACTCAAATACTGTATTTTCGCGGTTTTGCGGGGTTTCGCCAATTCTAAAAAAAATATAAAAATAAGTTGCATATTTGAATTCCTTACAAAAAGAGCTTTCAAATGAGTACCCGCATTAATGGGTTTCGTTAATTTGCAGTGGAAATGGAAAATGACAATTTTAAGTTTTTTGAAGATTTAGGTTTTGAGGTTCATTTTGACAAAGAATTCACGGAAACTAGTGATACTACCATTCATTTGAAAGCTCTTCTTACAAGGAATTCAAATATGTGGTCAATTTAAATATTAGTCAAGATTCCATATAATTATGGAAAACCGCGAAAATGCTGCATTTTCTTCAACACTTATAACAAAATGGACCCTGACCACCCTAAAATTCCTTAGTTCAACCAAAGAATCAATTGATAGTGTTTTTTAGATCTTTAGATGAAATAATGACCACTGTTTTCATATAGTCAAACTGTAGGCACTTCACAGAAAGCAGGAAAATGAGAGAATTAGCCGCCATTTTGGAAAATGGCTGCCATGGCTCAACCAGTTCAAATCTGAAGTGGCTCCCTATCTAAATTTATTCTTTAAGATGTTTTTAAACGATGTGCCAAGTTTCATGCTTCTATGTATAAATGAAATATTACTCCCCTATTCATGACAAATCTGCCCCGCTATGTTGAGCCAAAATTGCTGTGAGTGATCCGTATGATGCTCATATTGCATGTCATATCACCTAAATGTCACAGAAATATAGCCACGGTAATTAATTGCATTTTGTTTGGAAGGTGTGATAAAACATCTTTTGAGGAGCGGTTTCACAGCCTCAAGCACACTGTCTTGTGTCATGGAGGATGATTATGGTATTTATTTGAGCTAATGTTCATTGTGAACCTCTAGTCATGGTTCATGGCCAAATCAGGGGTGACAAACAAAATGAGATTGGTGACGAAGTTCTGTTATCAACGTATTAATACAAAGATGGCAGCATTCCAATAACAATACAGGAGGTGGACACAACATCTGGTGGGGGGTGGGGGCTACTCACAGGGGGGGGGGTTCTTGTAAAAAAAATATGTTTTTGCTAATTACATTGCTAGGCTGGGGGTCACCTCATGGGGAGGTATATCTAAAATTCTATATTTTGCAAGGCCCGAGGGGGTCACCTCGGCCTGAGGGTACTCGCAAAAAATATATTTTTTTTTGCTAATTATATTGCTAGATGGGGATCACCTCAGGGGGAGATATATTGAAATTCTATATTTTGAAAGGCCTGAGGGGGGTCACCTCTACGGAGGGGGGGTCCTTGCAAAAAAAATTGTTCTTTTGTTAAGGCCTGGTGCAAATAAGAGCGTGACAAGAGGGTGAAAAATAAAGGTGTTCTTTTTGCTTGTTATCTTGCTGCAATTCGAAGTACATATAGGGGAACGAGGGGCAAAACGGAGCGACGGGGCAAAATGGTTTTTTAAGTTTTCTCGGAACGCTTTGACCTGCCTTCTAATTTTTTGGTTGGAAAATAAAATAGGATACATGACCAACTTTTCCTGAGAGTTTCGTTGATGAGAACGTTACAGGTATGCAGCTATGTTAATTTTAAGTTTTTGATCGATTTTCTTTAAAAAATCCTAATTTTTGGAAATGGGGTAATACCTCCAATGACGTTCCCAGCCAAATAATTCATAGTCAGTGTTATTAGAGGACTACTAAGCTTGCGTATTAGGCAAAAAAATGTAGTCTGGTACTTAGTCATGTGTAAGTAGGTCATTATTAATCTACCCTGCATGGTTGGGGCAAGATGGAGTCCTCCTGCCGGGGCAAAACGGGAAGCACAAAAAAGCAATCCCATCTTAGAAAAGGTTGAGTCTTGATATTGGGTCAATTCAACCATGACATTTGAGACATTTGATAATCTTTCTGGCCACATAACAGGCAAAATTTGAAAATACCACAAGAGATTTGTGGATCTAATCCATGTCATCAATTATACCTTGAGGATTTAGGCTTAGTGGTAAAACCCTGTATTGTTGAAACTGAAACGAATGTAACTACCTTTCAAAAAGCATAGTCAAATCCAATACCAGTTTAAATTGTTAAATTATAAAGAAAACTCGGAAATCAGAGTTATGTGAATATTCATAAAAATGTCACATTTCCACAAAATTTGACTAATTTTGTTTCTTTTGTAACCTAATGTTTATGGTTAAATAATTTGTCAAATAATTACATAGAATATAGAATTACTAGCATCACTTCCCAGCTATAATTGCATCCTGTATTGAGATGTTGATTTAATAATTTATTGCTATGTTTACTCTTAGTATTCTGCAATATTCTCACATTGCAATGACATGAATTAATTCATTTTTGTTTGTCAACATGCTTTTTAGTTAGGCTATTATCAAAACAGCTGATTTATTGCAGAACTTCTGCAACTTTATTTCTTCCCATTTTGCCCCATATGAAATTCCATTTTGCCCCAAGCACGGGGCAAAACGGGATAAAGTTGTTTTTTGGAAAATAGGGAAAATTTTGAATTGGAACTATTAAAAAAGCACTTTTCTGTGTTTGAGCAAGTGGTATTGGTACTTCTTCATGGATCAGACCTTATTTGGCATTTGCATGATATACCACCTTCTTGCAGCGAGCCTTCGAAGTTAGGCGGCCCGTTTTGCCCCTCGTTCCCCTACATGGAAATAAATAAACAAAAAAATCAGGGTTAAGTAATGATATCCTACATAGCTATTGCGATTTTTCAGTGAAAAAAAAAAGCAACAACAAAGCATAACACTCTGGTATGATTTATTTCCTTTATAAGTAATGTGTTGGTCCTATCTAATCACTTTCTGAACCTGCTAGGCAAAGAATGACAAGCATGCATATTTTGGTGGGCAACAGAATCGTTTAAATTGTTCCAATATTCAAAACTGTCATTTTTTCAAAGATTTACCCATTTTATTACAAGATAGAATTGAATATTTCCCAATCAAAGATTTACATATTTAAAAATTGATAAAGATGATGAAATGTTGCTCTGCATACAAAGCCTAGTATGTAATTTAAATTTCTAATAGATATTGTTGTTAGTATTGGAGATATAACATGCTGATATGGCACTGAAAATTTTGTTGGAGGCGTCAGGGTCGGGACACCAGCTGAAAATCACAAAAATACATGCATAAACTGCAACCAGTGGCCAGAGATAAGTCACCCTGCTAGTCTAACATTATTCCTAAATCAATTTTCAATTCTTAATAGCTTTTATATTCATGAAAGAAGGTTTTTTGATAATCTTAAAGTATATTAATATTACTCTTTTTTTGCCCCATTCCTGCAGGTCTAGACTATTTCTGGGGTTCTTTTGGCACTTTTTTCCATCTCTAATAACACAGAGGACTTGTAGAATACATAATAGCCTAAAGCCTGCAAGTTTCAGGTGACATGAGGATGAAAAACAGAAGGTGTTAGGGTCGGGACAGAGGTGTTAGGGTCGGGACATGCAATAGTTTTCAATATTAGATAAAAATCCAGAAGGCCAGGTGCCTCCTTTTTAGTGCTAGATACTTGAGTCACTGAGGAGGAAAAATGCTGTAGTGAAAAGGCATATGTAGGCAGCCTGTGTTGGACTGAGAGAAACTTTAAAGTTAGTGTTAGGGTCGGGACAACTTTTACAAAGCAAGAAAAAGTGATTCAAACAACTAGCTATGGCATGTATATATGGAAATATGGTATGATGTGCAATAGAGGGGTCCTCAAACTAAGCAGGGAGCGCAAATACTACATACAGGGTGAACCAAAAAAAAGTAGACACTTCTTTAAGAGGTCATAAAGTAATCAATTTTTTGCCACAGGGCTTCGATTTATGGCTCATTTTGTAGTTAATCATCAACACACTGCGTTTGAAGGGTAAAATGACAGACATTCTTGCATAGCCTTTCCACTATAACAAAGTGTGAGTTGTCCCTGATTTTTGCTGTGCCGGGTGGAAGAGGATGCATGAATAACGCTGTTGAAAATGTCAATATGAGTGGTCTGAGATATAAAAAACTGATTGAAATTTGTTGACTGGTATGTAAAGAAGCTTGACACAGGAAAACGTGATCCTGCAAACATCAGAACCCCTCAGAATAATGTCAAATGGTCACGCAGGGCATAATATGCCAGGTCTAGGAGAGATTATTTCTTATTAGCAGGAAATATTTGAAAAGTAAAGTCAAAAAGTGTCTTATAATAAAGTATGGAGGCCTAACATATGCCTTGTTCCTTCAGAATGAATTGCTTCATGTCTTACTCTGAAATTGTAGCACATGAAATGCAGATGTGAGGACTTGTATGGTCATTGTGTGCCATCAATCTCTCCTTGAGTAGATAATCACTGAGGATGATTTAATCCAAGCATTGTCACGATATTGACAGAAAATATTGTTGAGATACTACAAAAATCAAAAAATGTTGTTTCAGGACCATGTACAATGTAGTAATGGAATTTAGGCCATTACTAAACTGGTGATCGATGGACTGCTATATATTTTATTATACATAAAGCAGCTGATAAAATATAGAGTAAACCTGTATGAATAATACATCAAATCACAGCTAGAGGTGCACAAACTATTTTCTGAACACAAATATACATTCCGGCCAGTTTAAACCCATGCACAGGATCTCAAAATTGGTCAGTCAAAATTTTGGTAAATTTCGATCAGACGTAATCTGTTCTCACCATGCCTTGACTACCGGCAATATGACTAAATCACAATGGCAAATAGAGATGGCATTACCTTTGAGACATTTACCCTGTTAGCTGACTTGTAAAAAAATGTTATGCAAGAAACCGGAAAAAACTTCAAAGGAAATCAATTTCAGGCATGTAGGTTATATTAAGGGTCACTGTGACGTCAGATTTAATACTAGGACAAAACAACTTCAGCAGTTTTATGCCAATATGTAGGTTCATCTCTGTCTGTAATTTCAAGAAGATTGTGTACTTTTCAGCTGCAGTGTGCATTGCTAAAGTTCATTTACAGAAGTGTCTACTTTTTTTTGGTTCACCCTGTAGAATACCAAGAACCAACAGGTACAAAGAGTTGTTGAGCAGATATTGCTAAAATTTCAGTTTTTGGCTTCATTTGCCTCTTCAGAGTCTCATTGACACTATTTCACAAATACACAGAGCATCAGAACTCCCATCGCTACAGTTGAGAATACTTTCCATTGACAATTTTTTTAAATTATTTCCCGAATGAAGGGTTAGACATTGCTCAAAATATGCATGTCACGCTGAAATGCTAAAAAATGGCCATTTTCTGGATGTTCAAGACCTCAGATTCCTGGAACCATACTCTGATTGCCCTCAAATTTGAAATATTAACTGACAAAATAGCTTTAAGCATAACAAAGTACTATGGAATGGAATATACAAATTTTGTATGGTTTTGCAGCAGATGCAATGCTGGCTTCACCTGAAATACACAAAAATTTGCACCAGGCCTTAATTATGTTGCTAGGCTGGGGGTCACCAGAGGGAGGTACATTAAAAATTCTATATTTTACAAGGCCCGAGGGGGTCACTTGGAGGGGGGGGTACTCGCAAATAAAAATTTGTTTTTGCTAATTATATTGCTAGGCTGGGGGTCACCTCAGGGGAGGTACATTGAAAATTCTATATTTTAAAAGGCCGGAAAGGGTCAACTCGGGGGGGGGCACTACTTAAGAAAATATTTTTTTGGCAGTTGTATTACTAGGCTGGGGTCACCTCAGGGAGTACTTATCAAATTATATATTTTACAAGGCCCGAGGGGGTCACCTCGGCAGGGGGGTGCTCGCAAAAAATAATATTTTTTTTCTAGTTATATTGCTAGGCTGAGGGTCACCTCGGGGAAGTACTTATAAAATTCTATATTCTGCATCCAACATTTAAGGCCGATCATGTACCAGGAGATCAGTCACATGACAAGCCAATAAATAATGATATTGGTGTCTTAAAAGTGTTATTGGTGTGTAGAGAGTGATATTGGTGTGCCCCTATGCTCGTAGCAGCAACAATGCACTTAATTGCCTATTACTTAAGGGGAGGCCTGGGTAGGAGGAAATCTAACTTCTTGAAATGTCAATCTATCATTTTATAAATATGCCCATTGTAAATAATGGAAAAATTTAGGTATATTTCATATAAAAAAAGTAGGTATCTTCAGAAAAACCAGTATTTTACAAGTATGTATCAGTCTGAAAATTGTGGTGCAGAATATAACAAATAGCAGATGTTGAGTCGACCAATATTGAGTTTTATTGGCCTTAGCAGGTAATATTGGTCGAGGCCGTAGGCCGAGACCAATATGACTGCTTCGGCCAATAAAACTCAATATTGGTCTCCTCACCAGCCACTTATCTATATAATATTTTACAAGGCCTGGGGGGTCACCTAGGCAGGGAGGGGACACTTTGCCATATATATTGCTAGGGTCGGGTCATCTCGGGGGAGGTACTTTTAAAATTGTTTATTTTACATGGCCTGAGGGGGTCACCTTGGGGAATAGTATTTCGCAAAAAAAAATTTCCTGGGGGGTACTCAAGTACAGAAAATAAGTTTATTTTACTGCACATGTCCTTTCACAACATCTGTATCCAGTAAATTCTAGTAATACTTTTAATATTTACCTACATCTTGACTTTCTGTCACTACCAAAATACTTCATATATTCCATGTAACACAGTGGCCAAATGGCAAAGGTTCTGTTATAACAGAAATTCATTTCTCACTTCTTCTTCATAAAACCTTACCCTTTACATTACCCCCAGCAAGTCAATTTTCAAAAAATTATTTCAGCTACGATCAAAGATCATTTTAGCACCGCGCCGGTTCCAGTTATTCTCCAGTTTGGCCATGACATAATTGTAAGGCTATGCTGAAGTTGTCCGTAAGAATTGCCATTGGTCAGTTTGACCAGTGGCATCTTGTTTTTCACAAATTTATGTTCTGATGCTAAGCAATGGAGTCTTGAGCTATGACATCATTGGTTCACGCTGACCAAAAAGTGATTTCATCAGAGCAATTGCTAGAGCTGTAGTTTTCTCTTCAGGTTATTCTGAAAAAAAAAAAAAAGCCTTTTATTTTGAAATACTTCTTGCTCATTACCTTGTGATCGAGTAACTGTTGTTTTCATTACAGCTGGATCTCGTGCTGAAATCTATGATCAAAATATGCATTGCTACAACAGAATCCATTCTCCTCCCACTTTAAAGCATGGAGTGCAGGATGATTCAACCCGCTTTTTCGTTTTTCCCCATGATGAGCAGCCTCAATTTTTGGACACCATGCCCCAACTTGGTGAGTATTGACTGCTTTGCCTCTATAATAACTTGACCATGGGTGATGAAATCCTGGGTCTGACTGCAGGGTACAAATATCAGAACCCTTGCTGTCACGGGCACTTGAATCCACAGATTGGTGACGTCACATCTTCAGCAATCGTGACGCTACCAGCAGTGTGTTATAACAGGGTATGAAAGCTGACTCTTTCAAAGCCAGGTGTTTTCCCACTTTGAAGTCTTCTAGCATACTGTTAAAAGCATTGAAAATCCTGCAGGTTTTATTGACAGTTGGGTGATGGAGTTATTAACTGAATTGTATATTTTAAAGCCTATCCTTCAATAAAAACTTCTGTAATTAACATAGTAACACAGCTATGTCTGCGAGGGGATCGGTTACCTCGGCACATTCATGACGTCATGTAGTGGTTGCTGGGCCAACAGAGAGGCCCTGCAGGGTTCACCAATTTATGTTGACGTCACGACTGCATTGAACCATCCATTCAGACATTGCAAGGAACATTGTAGAGCAGCACCCGCAAATGAATGCACACCTGTGACAACTGTCACAGTTATAAGAATGTCTCTAAATATAGCCCAATCCCTGCCCACTGATAAATGTTTTAAGTTTTGTAAACACTTCATTCTTAACCCATTTTTGGACTTTTTGTAGAAACGGGTTTTGTAGAAACTAATTGTTAAATTCAGATTAGATGATTAGATGACTTTTTTTTATGCCTCAGAAGTATAGGAATTTGTTGTGCAATAGGCCTACATAAATGCCATGCGATTGGAATAGCATTATACAATTGTATGACACTTATATACAGTTTCAGTAATTAATAAGATTTCCTCTAAATTTTTGGAGCATGGATTAGCCTGGCCTGATTATCAGATTGCAGGTTATGATATGCCCCCCCTACTCCCTGCCAGGGCTTCTCCTGGGGTAGGTCTCTGTGGTTGGCTCGTTCTACTGGGAAAGGTCAATCATCACATATCCTACCATCTAGCCCAAATGAACAGTTAATCCTACGGCATGCATCACCTTATGCCTAAGCTTAGGAATAGTTATTTGATTCCAGAATTAAATTTGTTGTTAAGAATTATCAGGTTAAACAAATAAGATAAAATAAAGAACTTTAAACACCACTGTAGTACTGTACTGAAGTTTCAACATTTGAATGCATGCAGGGACTGCTGTCAAGTAGTGTCAATTATTATCTTGATCTATTTCATTTATTTTTTATTGATCCATTTCATTTAAATTTTAGTAGGGAGACAAGCATAATCGCATGTTGATGCAGAAGCACAATAGTAAACCATAGTTACCAGGTACCTTATTTGGCCATGGCTGTAAGGAGCAGAGGCAGAGGCAGAGGCAGAGGCAGAGGCAGAGGCAGAGGCAGAGGCAGAGGCAGAGGCAGAGGCAGAGGCAGAGGCAGAGGCAGAGGCAGAGGCAGAGCAAGGGAGAGCAAGGTGGTGCTGAAGGAGAGAGCCGAGAAAGAGGAAAGGGAGTAAAGGGAGAGGAGCACTTTTCCGTCCCTGTCACACCCCTCAGGACACATGCTCTCACACAGTGAGCCCGAACCAAATTTGGGGTTAAAAAAATGCCCCAGCATAATGATAGGCACCATTACGTAGCTGAAGATGAGAAGAACAAGCAGATGTAAAAAAAAAAAAAAAAAATCTCGGAAACTTTTTGAGATAATGAATTTTTTCACTTTCTCATCACACCCCATTTGTAACATCACAAGTCATTTGGAAAGTCTGTTAAATGAGCACCTCCTTTGCAAAACCAGTTTCAATGACAGAAAATGTCATTCAAAAGATATAATAATAATTTCTTTTGAAAAAAAAAAAGATTATGCTGTTGCATTTAGTGCAAAAAAAGGTTTAACAAACTCATGCATGCATAATTTCCAAAATAAAGTGTTAATTTTTCATCAGAATTGGCAAGTACACAGGCAGACATCTAAATATTTATGCATTTCATGAATAATTATATATTTCCAGAATCCAGAATAGCCATATCTTTTTATTACTCAAATTTTCTATTTTCTTAAACAACAACTATTATATATAATTTTCTTTGTGTCAATAATCAAGAAATTGTGGTATTTCCGTGGTAAAGATAGCAAATAATTCTCTAGGGCTTGTGACACAATTCTTATAAATACACAACGAGAAGTTTACCACACACAACAGCAATATGGGACTTTTCCCAATAAAGAAAACATTCTGTCAAATTTTAAAATATCATCTAAAACACACAAAAATATTGTTTTGAAGTTTGCTCAGGTGAATTTTTTACTTGCACTCCAGTTAGATGGAATATCAACCAAATAAAGGAATGTGACAAACCATAAATTGAAAAATTGTCAAATAGTTTCCAACAGATTTTTTCGAACATTTTTTTTCCGAACTTTTCTTTTTTTCAAACAACTTTGTTTGGCCCATCTATAATACACAATAGTCACTGAATTCAGTGTGAGGCACAAGTAGTTTAGCTCTGCCTCTTGGCTCCTCCCCCTAGCAACTCGATCCTTGGTCACCTTGGCCAGAGAAAAGAGGTCGATGTTCTCCTCTTCTTTTTTTTTTGACATTTACATGCCAATATTTTAAAATTATGTGTTTTTGCAGAATTCTTGGTTGTTTTAAAAAAGAAAATAAATACGTTTACGAGATATTAGTTTATTCTTATTTTGCACATTTTGCAATAATTGATTAAAAGATTGCTTGACTATGGCTTGACTGGCTCCCAGCTGGGGGGGGGGATACTTTTTTGACAAATTGACAATTCCGATTAATTTGGTTCTTGTTTTTGCAACCCCAGCTTGTATGATCAGAATCAGCTTGAAAAGAGGTATAAATAGTTTTAAAAGCATAGATCTACAGATTAAATTGGTTGCCAAAATTTTTACTGAAGAATTAGAGTGGTTTGTGGTTTTGGCGTTGGTTTCCGTATTAGAACGGTTCCTGTTTTCAGAATTGCATGGCGCATCCGTTTGTAAAAGTCAGTTGAGTACCTCCCCTCCCCCACCGGAGATTCGCTTCTGTTGCATTTGTCAAAAAAATTCTCAGATTGCTTGTTCAGTTCAATAAGAAAATGACTCTTTACATTATTGGTTTTGGTGATTTCAGGTCACATTGTACAAATCTAATGCAGCACGTGTTAGATTTATTGTCTGGCACAAATATTGTACACATGTGCCCGCCTATTAATCTTAGGCCTACGCCTTTTTGGGTGCTTTCAAGAACTTGAAATGTGAAATCTTTTTTGTATAAAAAATCCCGTCCTTGGCTGCTACAAAAATCTTAGAAAAATTCTTGAAAGGGTGATAAAATACAAGACATAAATGTTGATTGAAATATATCCGACATCTTTCATAATTTCCCTTGTCACTGCTCCACCACTGAGTATGGTTTCCTTCCCAAAGTAACCTCAGAACAATTTTTTTATAAATGATAGTTCCAAGCCTCTCATTGTACAAGTTCTAAGACTAATGCTAAAGGAATACATAGGGCCACTGCAAAGTCCAGAATTTAAATTAAGAAAGCTCTAATTGGGGGTAAATTCAAGAGCAAGAGCACAGTAACTTGAACATGTACTTTCTTCACACAATACCGTCTCCACCAAAATCATGTTACCGTGCTCTCAATCAGTGGCGTAGCTAGGATTTTTCTCTGGGGGGGGCAAATGACCCTGAATTGCCCCAAAATGTTATCGAAAACATGGAGTATGTTTGACACGGTTCAAAACTTTTGAAAAACTTCACTTAAATCTCAAATAAAGTATACAAAAAATTGAAAACACTTATAGGATGAAGCTAGTTATAGCAATTTGTAAAATAATAGGAAGAGATGCTAGACATTCAGCATAGGACATAATTTTGTGATAGATAGGTTGAATCTTTAGAAGCTCAGCACTGAGTCAGCAGCATTATAAACACACTATTTTTTAAACACTTAATAACTAACTTATTGGGCCATTCCATGCCAAATGGACCAATGTCTCCCACATCATGGCTTCAGATTTTAATGAAATTATTACACAAACTACATGTACTTGTTTAATGAAGCTGTACAAAATATTTTCCTGTATTCTAAGTATTTTGAATTTGACAGCATTTTCAAAATTAAGGTCTGCAAACTAAAATTTCTATTTTCCGCTTGTCAAGTCATTTCAAAAAGCTGCTGAAGCTACGTTTTTCAAGATATTGTGATAAAATTGTACACAAATCAAGCTCATATATATAAAATGCTGCTGGCCAAAGCTAATACAGATGATGCCTTCCATCTGTTCGCACCAGCCTGTTAAATTCGGTTCATTTTTGCGAAATTTGGGTAAATTGTGGGTTTTTGGAATTTTTTCACTCAGAAACCAAGCTTTCAATAAACCTGAAACTTTGCATGAATTTAGGCAGTATCGAGTGCTAATGGTACGAATTTATTCATATTTCTAACTCCAATACTTTTAATGCACATGAAGAAAATCTCAGGACGATTCCTAAAATTGACCAATTTCAAGTGCAAAAATGGCCATGTGGGACAGGTGATAGAAACTTGAAATTTATTTTTTAAGCAGTTTATGAGATCATCTTGTATTTCTGCAAAAATGGTGGAGGTGTTATTTTTCATTTTTCTGGAAATAATTTTTAGAAATTTTGAAGAAAAGCCTTATTTATGCTATATATCGTATGTAGGAGCCTTCCAAGAGCAGGTGGAACCTAACATAAAGAGCTGGATTTATTTCTAAAAGTACCTCAGATGGACAAATTCTAAAATTCCAAACTTTAAAGAGGTTTATTGGTTTCTCACAGAAAGAAATAGTAAAAAAAAGATATGTTGAGTGAATTTTTGCATTTTGCAAATAAGATCAAAATTGACAATATGGGACTCTTGTGACAGATTTTGTAAATTAGATTTAGTTGATACAGTTGCCTTTTGATGATTTTGAATATGAGAAGGTATCTTCGGTTATCAATATGTTAAAAAAATATCACAATATGATGAAAAATATGTAAAATTCATGTGCAGTGACATTAATTTCAGTTTTAGAAATAACATTTAGTGACAGATGACCAGAATTTAGCAAAAGTGGCTTTATAGTTATTAAGTATGTTGGTATATATACCCCAGGGACCCCATTATGGTTACAAAGTAATGCATTCCATTGTGTCTGGGAATCTGACATGATTTCACACGAAAAGAAGTGGACAGAAAAAAATAAAATCCTGGTGATTCTAGATAAAACTGATTTGTAATGTTCAGAAGGCAATTTGAGGCACTTTAAAAAAAAATTGCACATTATTTTGAATTTCACCTGCTCTTGGAAGGCTCCTACATGTTGTAAATAAGGCTTTTCTCCAAATTTCTAAAAATTATTTCCAGAAAAATGAAAAATAACACCTCCACCATTTTTGCAGAAATACAAGATGATCTCATAAACTGCTTAAAAAATAAATTTCAAGTTTCTATCACCTGTCCCACATGGCCATTTTTGCACTTGAAATTGGTCAATTTAAGGAATCGTCCTGAGATTTTCTTCATGTGCATAAAAAGTATTGGAGTTAGAAATATGAATAAATTGGTACCATTAGCACTTGATACTGCCTCAATTCATGCAAAGTTTCAGGTTTATTGAAAGCTTGGTTTCTGAGTGAAAAAATTCCAAAAACCCACAATTTACCCAAATTTCGCAAAAATGAACCAATTTTAACAGGCTGGTGCGAACAGATGGAAAGCATCATCTACATTATATTCAGCGTATATTATGCTCTACATCTCACCATGATATATTAGCAGTTTTGTTGCGATATCTTGAAAAATGAACGTTCAGCAGCCTTTTTCAAATATATCAAAGGATGAAAAATTAATTATATGTTGAAAGCCCAACATTTTCAAAATGCTGTCAAAAGCAAAATGTGTGGAATATGTCCGAAATATTTCGCATGTGCTCATTAAACATATACATGTATATCAGGTTAAAATTTCATCAAAATCGGAAAACATTATGTGGGAAAATTTCTTGATTTTGGTCCATTTGGCATGGAATGGCCCTATTATATATTGCCATGTAATTTTACACTGACGTCAAATAACATCAATCAATGCAGATTGGCAAAAAAAAAAAGATCTTGGAAGTCTGTCATGTGTTCCATGTCTAAATTTAGTTCAATGGTTTACACAAAAGCTTGGTAAGTTACTTTGAGATAAACTTCAGCAGATGAAAAAAGTTTGGCACTTTGAAAGGATGTGCGTTTTTAACGTTTCTTATCTAAAATTTAAATTCTTTAGAGAAAGGAGCAAATTGTATAACCTGGAGCTTGATCTGTTATGACAACGACTCCATTGTGTAATTCATCATTCATCAAACATGGAATCTGTAGACCGATATTCAGATAAAAAACCAAGGCAGGCAGAGACATCCTTGAAAAAGCCAGTGGCCATTTAAAAAGAATAAGTTTTGTTTAGGTGTTGTGAGCATGAGCAATAAGCAGGGGGAAAATTATAAAGTTCAGTTAATTAATGTAAAGATCAGTAAATCTGAAAATTTCTGTTTAATTCCATCAGGTCATTCTTGAAATTGATATGTCTTTTGGAATATCGATTTCTAAAGTTTACTAAAGTCTTCATTCTTGTTTTGCTGTTGGTCAAAATTTATTAAGACTTCCTAAGCTCGTATGCTAGGAGTGAAATCATGCGAACCATAAAGTATGTTCCATACTCAGTGGTGGAGCAGCTTCTCAGTTTTTGAGAGCAAAAGCTCTGAACTTTGCATGCTTTGTGAAAAGGACACAGACTTGAAGTCCGAGAACAATATGCATTGTAGACAAATTCTGAAAAGCTGGTGATAAAATTCAAGTGTTGATTGAAATATCCTGCAACTTTCTTAAAAATTCCATTCGTGGTTTTTCAGTAGGGGGAACGGGGGCACATTAGGACGCGGGGCACTGTGGGACGTTGGGGTTTCTTGGATCCTGGCAAGGTATATGATATGGTAGTGCCATCATATCTTGTAATTTCACATCCTGATGTTTCCATGGTTTTATAGACAAATTATAGCCACATGCAGAAATATGGCGAGCAAAAGTTTGTTTTCTTACTACTAAAGTAAACATGGACGTGTTCAATTCTAACCATTCTCTGGACAAACCACAGGCAAAAACAATGTGATCCATGTATGCTTTGACTTGGTCAGTCACTCCACTCCACTCATTATCTATAGATAATAACAAGGTATGACAGCTGTACTCTGATAGCAGACGACCATGGGCTGAGTCAGAGGGATAATTCCTTTAAATTCATATTTAACACAAAGAAGTCACCCAAATATTGGTTTGATTGCTTTCTTTGGTATATTTTCTTAATATCAGACATGCTTGGTAGTGTTGACAGTTGTTAAAAATGGCAAAATTAGCAAAAACATTTTCTAAAATCTGAGTTCCACACTGAACTGGACGGAAGTTCAATTGGTGTGAAAACCACACCAACAATAATAAAAACATGTCAAATTAATTGTTGCGTCCTAAATTTCAATTTCACCCTCAAAAGAAGTTGCAGAACAAAAAGTTTATTGTGGTGCACAATTTTTAGCTTAAATTAATTAATGTAGCAGTGTATAGAAGAGATAGAAGAATCGAAGTGAGGGCATTCGTGCATGTCAACATAAATAAGAAATGTACAGATATCAGTAAAATTCGGTTTAGGAAGACAAAAGAACAGCTGATTGACTCTTCTACTATAATTATAAAGCTGCCAAAACGAACTTGAGGACTTTCCAAGCTGTGGATAGCAAGTGAAATGTTTCACAATATTGTTATTATAAATCTGTCTGTTGTTCAATGTTCATGTTTTATTATTTCTGCTTGTATTTTAATTGTTTTACAATTTAAAAGTGCTATGTGTATTGTGTAGCTATCATTATCAGCGAATTGTAAAAGATATGATCTGATTGGTTGCTTCTCAAGACTGTTTAGTGAACAACCCAACCCAGGAGTGAGTGACTTGGACCACATTTGACAAATTCAGATCGCATTTATACAGAATAAAGTTTGCAGGCCTTACTTCCCTGAAACATATCACAAATGGTGATGTACAATGTGAATGTGAAGTGAATTACTGTTCAGATATAGTGCGATAGATAATAGAGTGATTTATAGTAGAGAGATAGATAATAGAGATACATGTATAGATATTAGAAAGATAGATAGTAGATAGATTGATAGAAGATAGATAGACAGATAGATAGATAGATAGATAGACAGATAGACAGATAGACAGATAGATAGATACTTACATAGATAGATAGATAGATAGATAGATAGCCAGTTAGACAGTTGGATAGATAGATAGATAGATAAATAGATAGATAGATAGATAGATAGATAGATAGATAGATAGATAGACAGAAAGTTAGATAGATAGATAGACAGCTAGATTGATTGATTGATTGATTGATTGATTGATTGACTGATTGATTGATAGATAGAAAGAAAACTCTGAGAACCTCAACATGTGAGACATTGTGAATTTATAATGTCCAGAGAAACAACCAATAAGGATTCAGGTACACCATGGAGTTAGAAGGGGTTAAGTTATAGATGCATGATTCCATTGTTTTCAATTCACAGCTAGGCCTGTTTTGCTAATATTTATCACAGTGAACAAAATAACAGTGCTGCTCAGTTTGTCGCTCAATTTGTGCATTTAATTAGTGGATGGGAGGGGGAGGTCCACCTTCGTGGTCCGCTCTCACAATCTTTTGACTGCATTTTACAGATACCTCTGTCGTCTGCTACAGTGACAACGTACCAGTTCGGTCTGGAAAGTTGCAGCATTGCCAACTAAGCTGTCATACCTTTTCTAATAGTAATACGTATCAAAGAGCCACCAGTTGAATGGAACACACCACACATGGAACAGACTGTTTATGCCTGTGGACAAACCATGAACAATGGGGCTTTCTCAGTACTTGTATGAATTTTATATATCGTAACGAACAGTTCTACTTCTACTTCTATGTTGCTAATCTGCAGTTGGGAATCCAATAACGCAGATACTGCATAAATGCCCTCAAGACATCAAGGAGCAGTCGTATAAGTCCCTAGTACATCCTCACCTCGAGTGCGCGTCGTCTGTGTGGGACCCATATCGACAATGCCACATCAAAGCCATCGAGATGGTGCAGCGCAGAGCTGCCCGGTTCGTCACACGAACCTACAGCCGCGAACCTGGAACTATGACGAAAATCCTGCAGAATCAGCACTGGCGTTGACTGGAAACAAGACGGAGGGTGGCAAGATTTGTCCCTATTCTTCAAAGCCATCAGAGGGGAAGCTGCGATCAACATCCCTCAATATGTGATGCGAACATCAGTACAAACAAGACAATTCGGTGAGGATGAGTTGCTATCATGATTAACACACTCACTGGTGTCCGAGAAATTAGCATTTTGGTGTAAAAGTCATATCGGGGCTCATTGGGACAGTGAATTCGGGGCACATTGGGACGCACTTAATATGGCAGAATTTAAGTGTCCAAGGCAACTGAATGACCTGGGACAGCACACAACAGGAGTTCAGGCCACAGTGAATAGAGGTATAGTGGATTACTATGCTCTGTGAACAAATTTGTCGCAAAGCACTGTGTGTTACTTACATAGATGTCCGCACCCAGGACAGTTTATGTTAAATGTTTAAAACTGTTTAAAGTTATGAACTATTGGCAATACAAGGTGTTAATGCACTGTATATTGTCTTACACACTACTTATATGTGATATCTATCGTACATGGAGTGTTAAAATGATTTTTTAAGTGATGTCCCAATGTGCCCCGGCTGTGCCACCTCGGGGAACATTGGGACAGTCATTTTTACGACTCTCTGGTTGCAAAAGGGTAGGTGCAGTCTAGTCTATTATGCCTTGCATTTAAGCTCAATAGTATTGGTGATATTCATGCAAACTTCTGAGTTGCTCAGTGCTTTCAGCGTTGAGCAAAATTAGTTGATGTTAAAACCGTCCCAATGTGCCCCCGTTCCCCCTACCAATTAAAGCTCTGAACTGTGCATGCTTTGCAAAAAGGGCATTCATCAATTAATTTTTGTTAAAAAATCTTAGACAACTTCTGAAAAAGCTTGTGATAAAGTTCAAGTTAGGACTGAAATATCCAGCAACGTCTACAAATATCCTATTTGTAGTTATCATTCAACAATGCCATAAAGATTGCTTGTTTTGCAATAAAAAAGACATTGGTCTTGGGACATCTGAGATTTGCACAGGGGCGTATCTAGAAATGGCCTGGGGGGGGGCATTACATGAGGGTAACACGGGGCGCTCCGTGGTTCTTCCCTTCTCTTCCATGTTAATTTTTAGTAACCCCCCCTAAATACACCACTGGATTTGCGATATTTTGTGTTTAAATAAATGACTTTACTGACTGCAACAAAAAATCTTAGACAATTTTGAAAAGCAGGTGGTCATATGAAATATTGACTGAAATTTCATCGTATTCCCAAACTTTCACACTTTTCCTAATTATAGTTTGTGAGTTTCAGGGCTCTAAACATTGCATGAGTTTACAACATCAGTTGTTTCAGACTAGAATTTGCCATCTTTAGCGTTTAAACAAACAACGTTTTTAGCTGCCCAAACAAGTTCTGAAAAGCAGGTTATAATATTCAAGTATTGAATGAAATATTCACCATCTTTCACAATTTTGCTATGACTAGTCTGTGATTTCCAGGGCTCTGAATATAACATTTTTGCAATCTAGAGTAATCAGACACGGGTTTCAGACTATAGAAACTCACAATGTTTTGTGTTTAAACAAGTAGTTTTCTGCTGTTACAGATATCATAGACGAATTTTGAAAAGCAGGTGTTAAAATTCAAGCACTGACTGAAAGCTTTTAAGATTTCCCTGTTGATAGGCTATTAGTTCCATGGCTCTGAACATGCATGTTTTAGAAGAGAGGAATCAGCTGTTTCAGATCTGAAATTCGCAATCTTTAGTGTTTATACAAACGACATTTTTGGCCGCACAAAAAAATCTTAGACAAATTCTGAAAAGCATCTGATAAAACACAAATATGGAACTAGATATTCCCAAACTTTCATAATTTTTCTATGAATAGTCTTTGAGTTTCAAGGCTATGTATGAATGATTTGCAAGAAAGCCAACAGTCTTATCTCACTTGAAATTTGCGATATTTTTGTTTTTAGAAAAGGTATTAATAAAAATCGAACACAAATTCTGAACAACATGTGATAAAATTCAGGTATGGACTGATATATCTCCCAACTTTCATAATTTTCCTATTAATGATTTTCGAGTTTCAGGCCTCTGAACATTGCATGTTTTGCGAAAAAGTTAGCAACATGACGCACATGAAAATCTCGATCTTTTATGTTTATAGAAACGGTGTTAATGACTGCTAAAAAAATCGCAGACAAATTCTGAAATGCATATGACAAAAATTTCGGTATGGACTGATATATCCCTAATTTTCATAATTTTCCTATAGATAGTTTTGCAGTTTCTGGCCTCTGAACATTGCATGTTTTGCGAAAAAGTTTGCAGCATGACGCTTATGAAAGTCTCCATCTTTTATGTTTAAATAAACAGACATATCGACACCTAAAAAAATCGTAGATAAATTCTGAAAAACAGGTGATAAAATTCAGGTATGGACTGACATATCTCCCAACATTTATTATTTTCCTATTGATAGTTTTTTAATTTTCAGCCCTCTGAACATTGAGTGTTTTGCAAAAAAGTTAGCAGCATGACGCACATGAAAATTGCAATCTTTTATGTTTGTAGAAACAGTGTTATTGACTGTTAAAAAAATCGTAGATAAATTCTGAAAAGTAGCTGATAAAATTCAGGTATGGACTGACATATCTCCAAACATTTATCATTTTCCTATTGATAGTTTTTGAGTTTCAGGCCTTTGATCATCCGATATTTTGCGAAAAAGTTAGCAGCATGACTCACATGAAAATGGCAATCTTTTGTGTTTAAATAAATAGACTTATTGATTGATACAAAAAATCGTAGACAAATTCTAAAAAGCAGGTAATGAAATTCATGTATTGACTGACATATCTCCGAAATTTAATAATTTTCCTGCCAGTATTCAGCGAGTTCCAGGGCTCTAAACAATGCATGTTTTCACTGAAAAAGACAAGCAACTCTACAGGATAACGTCACCTTGCAGGGCCTCTCTGTTGGCCTAGCAACCACAATCATGACGTTATGAATGTGCCGAGGTAACCGATCCCCCTGCAGTTTGGCCCTGTTTGGCTGAAGTTTAACTTCTTGTAGGTCACTCAATTTTTATTCTACAACCAAGATGAAGCATGAGGGATGATAGCAAAAGCGTAAGGTACAATTCCTGAAAAATTCAATATACAGAAACTGATTGGAGAGCCAACTGAAGGGGAAATCCCCAAAAAGGCAGTACCCACAGCAGAGGCAGCTTTCATACTCTGTTATACACACTGCTCTGCTGCTCTGGTGACGTCATAAATTCAAGCGCTCGTGCTTGCTGTAGACCCACATGTGGGAAGCCAAACGGAAAACGGGAATCAACTTAGTTCGCGCCCAAAACTCAGATGGCAGCACTGTTTTTTTATTTTTTTGTCAGATGTGAAAAACATCAAAAGTACACACACGAAATAGGATTGTTTCTCTGTGTAAACAAATAATATTGAAATCAAATTATTATCTTTGCTGTTTCAAGTTATGGATTTGCACTAAACGACCATGGCGCCACGAAAATATTAACGGCTCGTTAGTAGAGCAATGACGTCATAAAGGTGATCAGCCTGCAACAGCCCTGGGTGGCGAAAAAATATGCTGGTAGGCAGACCCATAGAGCTCTACATGAATTCCATGGTAACGGAATCACCGCAGGGACATGCAAATTGTGCTTTATTGATATGTTACCGAAGATATGAGGAATAAACTCATGACTTTAAGATTTATTCTGATTATGTTAATGTTAACGAAACTTTTTGGTATGCAGAATATCTGTCATTGGCTCGATCAGTATTTTATGGCAAATCAAACTCTGGGTAACGGAATCACGAGCAAAAACACTAAATTTTATGACTTTTTTGTCTCATCATCTCATGTGAGATAAATATTCATGCATTGGGAGATAGAAACCGACAGTGTTCATCCCAGGAATATATTATCACAGTAGTTATATTTAGATTGAACTTGGGTCTTCGCAGATGGATATTGGGCTGCTCCCTTTAGGATGGGTTTTTGAGGGAATTGTGTGATTCCATTACCGAGTCAAATGTGATTCTGTTACCTATAGTTGAATGTGGCCTATAGAGCGAGAAAGTAATAGAATGGTAAAAATTCTTTAAAAATTTTTAATTTGAAAAATATTAACAGTAAGTGATGTCAACATCAAACATCAAGTACCAAGCTATCCACTTGTATTGGAGCCTCGAAAATAGGCATTTTTCTTGAATTTTTTAGTGAAATAAATGGTAACGATAAAAATATCACAATTTCTGATGAATAATGAAGGAAAACAAGCTAACCAGCACCAAGATTTCAAAATGTATGTAATTAACAAGTGACCTGACATGTCTATATCACAAATCATTTTGCTTCGGGTAAATATTTTGAAAATTTTCAGTGCCAGGTCACTTCATGTGAGAAAAGGTCCAGTTTCCAAGAGATGCAACATATGCGTGGAATTCATGTCTAGCTTGTACAGGCAAGTCCTTGCTTGTAGGCCAACTTCAGCCAATGCAGGTGGAAGACTAAGGATCTAAATGAATAAATGAAAGAATTCTAAAAATGAAATAATTCTTATTAAAATGAAATCATTCACATGAATATATATAGGCCTATATATTTATCTTTCCTGAAGATGTTTCATTTTCATCATGTTTTTCGAACTTTTACTGAGACAAAATGTCATGTTGGCCTATCTTTTCTGGTATAAAGATGTCAATGACATAGTAGGCCTATATTAAATCATTAACACATACATGTATATGATTATTAAATTTGCAGCATAACACACACACTAAAAGATTGATAGGCCTACATACAGTACATGTTGTCCTAATTTTTGACACCCTGCACAGTGCAGTCTGCAGTTGACCTGTTCTATGACGTTATGACACATGTGGGAAGCCAAGACGTTTTCAGGAATCAAAGTAGTTCGCGCCCAAAACTCAGGTGGCGTCACGTTATGGTGATTCCCATGGAGCCCTATGGTGACGTCACATCTTGGGCAAAGATTAAAAATACATAATCTTTGGTAGACCTGCATCAAAATTCTGGTTGTCTTAGGATTTTTGTATGTTCTCTTGCATCTGGTGGGCTTCCCAAAAGACAGAAATAGCCCTACCCCCTTATCGTAGTGCCACCTACCCATAAAACCTGTCGTAATCCCCACATGGAGACAGACCTAAAAAACAACTTTTTTTCCTTTTCGGAGAACTCGAAAACGGTTTGACTTTTTAACATGAAAATCTACCGTAGTATGAATCAAATGCCCTAGATGTACTTTTTGGAGGTCTAAAGGCTCTCACAAATATGTGACCTGCTTTTCCAAAATGAGTTCAAAGTCGAACTCCTGTTTTATTTATTTGTGAAAATGACTTAATTCTACTAAAATTGAGCTATAAAATGATGGTTCATATGTTTTGACATCTCCATCCAAAGATGTGCCACCTCAAACATTGATGATACGAAACATCAAACTTAGGGACCGTTCAGAATTTATGACTGGGGGGGGGGTGGGAGTTTTGGCCGAGGGGGTACTAACTTTTCACACGTGTTTCAAGGGGGGTATTAATTTTTGACAACACTTCCAAGGGGGGGTAAGAAAATTTAACAAAGAAAAAATGTTTAAAAACACTCATAAACTCATTTAATTTGGACTTTCTTATGCAGAAAAGTCCGCGAAATGACGCGAATCTGTACACGTGGCCATGTATAACAGTATATATGTGTGAATTGCTTTGTATGTCGAGGAGGGGGGGTACTAAAAATACGCGTGAAACCTAAGGGTGGGGTATAAAAATCCTCATGAAACTCAAGGGGGGGGTATCAATTTTTGACGGGAAGTTCCAGCAAAACTCCCACCCCCCTAGTCATAAATTCTGAACGGTCCCTTAGAGAAAATGGCATTATAGAAAATGGCATTTGAATTTCCCGCCATTGCCATGAAAGAACTAAGAAAAGTAAGAAGGACACCCGATTTTGATAATTCAAAATCATTTTTTGGTAAAAACGATCTTAATTATTCAATAATTAACTTTTGGCAAAACGTGGAACCAACAACTAAAGAAAAAGAAAATGTGACCTTTTGACACACAGTACATTTTGCAGTTAAATTGATTAATATATTCACAATTTGATTTTCTCTCTTTTTGGTAAAATTATGATGAAGAATTTCTGTCCAAAAATTATATTTTGGCCCTATAAAAAAAAAAATTTTGCTAATTACATTGCTAGGCTGGGGGTCACCTCATGGGGAGGTATATTGAAAATTCTATACTTTGCAAGGCCCGAGGGCCGCGGCGAGGGGGTCACTTCGGCCGCGGGGTACTCGCATAAAAAATATTTGTTTTTGCTAATTATATTGAACCAACAACTAAAAAAAAAGACAATGTGACCTTTTGACACACTTTGCTAATTTCTGGGAAATATTTATTGCCTACTTTTAACTCATTTTGGCGGCGCAGGTCACATATTGATAACAGTAAACTCAGCACAAAAATCATAATTTTTCAATGCACCGTCATTGAATCAATCCTGGGTTTAGACTTTTGATATTTTGAATATAGCGGGGCAGGTATGTAAGAAAATTGTGCATTTATACATAGAAGCATGAAACTTGGCACACACTTAAAAAACATCAAAACAAACATATTTGAATAGGGAGCCTCTTCAGATTTGGCTTAGGTAGCTACTAGCAGTCATTTTCCAAAATGGAAGTCAATTCTTCCATTTTACAAGAGGTGTTCAACTTATTTTGACAAAAAATTCAACCCTACACAAAAAAATGCCAAATGCTACTTTTTTCCTGTCTGATGACAGAAAGGGTTAACTATAGGTCTTGTCAATATAAGACATGTGTTTGAAATATTTTGGAACAGTTTGCACAATTTTATTAAACTTTTCCTGAGATAGGCCTCTCATCAGTTTTGAGAGCAATATTTCGGCCAGTGACAGTGGTTAGAAGTGTATTTGCAGATTCTTTCTAATTAAACCAATTTTGCTAAAACTTCTCAGACATCATCAGATGAGATTTGGTGACTTATCCACCAAGGTACAGGAATATTGCTTGCTTCTTTTTTTAGATATTGAATGTTATTTAGGCACCATGGCTCGAACAGTCTTTTAATGAATACTATCTCTTTTCTCTCTTTGGACATACCTTAGGAAGCTTCTTTCTAAAACAGATTTTAGATTTAAGCTTTCCAGGTATCCTTTTAGAATTTCTAGAGGTGAAATTGTGACTTTTTTTGTATTTAAACACAGGACAACTTATGCATGAATTTTCGAGTAGGATTGGTAGATTTTTCAATCCATTAACGTTAATGCACTCTGTAAATTTCTTTTATTCAGAAAACTATTTATTAATTGGTGTAGTCGTGCAGATGATTTGGCCATGAACCATGGCTTGGGGAATTCAATTTTGAAACCCCTTATGAGGGTGATATCCAATTTTTTCCTTGTGTAGAGGTTCACAATGAACATTAGCTCAAATAAATACCATAATCATCCTCCATGACACAAGACAGTATGCTTGAGGCAGTGAAACTGACAGCAATTTTGGCTCAACGAAGCAAAAATTCTCAATTTAGTGGCAGTTTTCATTTTTGTCAAAATAAGTTGAACACCTCTTGTATTGCTTTCTGTGTAGTTCCTACAAACAGAATTGATGTAAATATTGTTTTTTATTGCTTCTCTAGGTATTCAGTAAATTACTATACCCCATAATGTTTACAATACCACATGAAAAAGCAGTGGATATATCCCATATGGTATTGCGTTGTATACCACATGGTTTTTTGTATACTCAATGGTTTGATCATTGTCGATGATGTCATTGCATTGTTTGCCATTGTGACGTCATGGCCATGGTGACGTCACAACATTGTGACATCATCAGTTGAGCTGCTCTCTGTGCTCTGATTGGCTGAGGCCACTGTTGGGTATTGATCATCAGAGTGAAGTTCAGCTTCCTTTTGAGTTACAATATGGGGTATAAATAAGACCAAATGGTTGTATGGTGGTATTTCGAGATGTACTCCCACTCGTGAAGATATCCTGAGTCCTCTGTACCCACTCGTGCTGACGCGATCGTGGGTACAGAGGACTCAGGATATCTTCAACTCGTTGAGTACATCTCAAAATACCACCATACCCATTTGGTCTTATTATAATAACAGTTTTTGGTAGCCTGGATTTTATTCAGGCTTGTTGGAATCCTTTTTGTTAGAAATATTGATTCTAACACTTGATTTCGCGGTTACGAATGGTTACACCAATTCTTCATAAATCTCAAAATAAGTTACATATTTGAATTCCTTGCAAGAAGAACTTTCAAATGAGTATCCGCATCAATGAGTTTTGTAAACGTGGTACGAAAATGGAAAAAATGAAAATAAAATATATTTTGAAGATTTAGCTTTTTCTTTAATTTTGACTAAGAATTCACGGAAGCTAATGATGCGACCGTTCATTTGAAAGCTCTTCTTACATGGAATTCAAATATGTAGTCTGTTTAAAAATCAATTGAGGTTCCATGAAACCATGGGAAACCGCAGAAATGATACATTTTCTTCAACAGTTCTAACAAAATGGACCCTGACCAGGCTTGGGGTCAAGTACTGTACTTGGACTCAGTATTTGGACTCGAGTCCAAGTACTCTGTACTTGGACTTGTACTTGGACTCGTAACTTCTAAAAATGAAGTACTTGAACTTAAGGGTAGTCAGGGTCCCTGACTACCCTTAAGTTCAATCCAGAAATCAATTGATAATGTTTTTTACATCTATAGAAGGAATAATGAGCACTGTTTTCATCCTGTCAAACATGGTTGCATGGCTTTCTACCGGGTAAAAACCAGTTTTTACCCTAACATGGGTAGAAACTAGGTAAAAACTAGTTTTTACCCGGTAGAAATGGTAAAAACTGGGGAAAATCTCAAAACCCACAATTTTATGGCTTTTAAAGATTTTATGTAAACAAAAATTATCAATACAGCCAATGGGAGGCCTTCTACATAATCTCCAATGCCTTCCTACACCATGGAATGTCAAATACTGGCCTTCAGACTTCTTTTTTGGACGTCTTCTGCAACTGAGCTAAGTGAAGACAAAACACCCTCTAAATGCCCTATGGCTATAAAAGTAAAACGGAACAGACAGAAGCTTCATAAGTTAAGGGTTACATTGTATCTCAACAGCGATCGAATCTTAGAGGATGCTAGTTCAAATCCCAGTGTGACCACTTCGTGTACAGGTTTGCCGAGGCCTGATTAAAAACCAGTCAGAGGATTGAAAAAGGCTTCTAAAATTATATAAAGTTTCTTTGTACAATCAGTTCTAAGAACCAGGGGCGGACTGGCCTATGTGATAGAGTGGCAGCTGCCACGGGCCCATCCACTCAGGGGGGCTCATGCAAGGTTGCAAAGAAATGAAAAATCAAGAAAGAGCCAAAATTTCTATCATAATGACCAAATTTATGACTATGTGGCACAGTCAAATTTTAGGATTAAGGGCCCCAGTATGAGGGGGCCCTGCATGTGTAGGAAAGGGCGCTTCCACCCTGGCATAAATGGAGCAATGCCAAAATTAGGTTGTGGTGGCCCATCGACTTATTTCGCCACGGGTCAGAAATGCTGCCAGTCTGCCCCTGCTAAGAACTCAGCAGGGGGTTGTTTGATTCCCAGCTTCTCCGCCGGGTAACAGGACCGACAGAGACATGGATGGTTTCTGGATAAGGAACCTGAGAACAGCTTGGAATGCACATGACATCTGATGAGCAAGCAAATAATGCAATTTTCAGTCATTTCCGAACAATTTTGAAGAAGGTGACATATCATGTAACTTGTTCTTTTATTGATCTCAAGTTATCAACAGTTTCACCATCTATTTGTGTTTATTATATAAAAGGGTCAGAACTGCCCGGTCACAAGTTGTAATGCATCTCCGCTGCCAATGAAATTTTAAATATTTTTACATTAGTTATTTCAGTGCACTGTGATGTTATGCCGAGGGCTATGTGTTCCTCGACCCGATAACCTGTCAAACCCTTTCCGCACTAGCATATTCTGGATCCTCTGTACATTGTAGATGAAGTCACTCAAGAGTACTGATGAAAAAAATCTGATGATGGTGCACAACAGATTCATTGCATTTAGATTCACAGCACACTATAATTATATTACACTGTAATAGTCGTCATAAGGCCTCCCCTTGCTAATAATTTCCCAGCAGATGCTATGGAAGATTTGAAATACACATGTATGAAGATGCAAAATGTGTTGATTTCCATAAATGAAATGTTTTTTTCTTTCTTCATTAATACTGAAACAGCTGGAACTAACAGTCAAACTATTTTTAACAAGACGGCATATTACATACAGGATCAATAAACAATAAAAAACAAGAAAACACAGCTTTATGTGAGGCACAGTTGATATAAGCACACATAATGCTTGACTGCCTGGGATCATGGGGAGAAACTGAGTAGAAACTAGGTAGAAAGTGGGTAGAAACTACGGTAAAAACCAGGTTTATTCCAATGGGTTTTTGCCATATGGGTTTTACCCGACCAACCCTGCTTTCAAACTATTGGCACTTCACAGAAAGCAGGAAAATGAGATAATTGGCCGCCATTTTGGAAAATGGCTGCCATGGGTCAACCAGGTCAAATCTGAAGTGGCTCCCTATCGAAATATTTTCTTTATGACTTTTTTGAACAGTGTGCCAAGTTTCATGCTTCTATGTATAAATGCATTATTACTTCCCTATTCATGACAAATCTGCCCCGCTAATATAGATGTCTAAACGTCTCTAATTTTATGATGTTTAAAGTAAAAGTAAAAAAAACTAAAAATATTTAGGATTTTTCAGGAATTTTCGTTTCTCAGAAATCAATGGCAAATTAATTAATTGGTAAATTTCTAACAACATTACATTTAAATTTAAACTCGTTAGGAAGTAACTTGGCCATTATATTATAGTTTAATGCAAATTTTTAATTTGATATTGATAGATAGACTTCATTCAGCCACATTAAAAGACGGTACAGATACAAATAGATATACATAGATGCAAAAGTACACTGTCGTAATGCAGTTCGGATTGCACACAAAAGTTAAAATCTTATTTCCAGTGTGGCCCGGGCTACAAGATGGCATCAAGATGCAATAAGGGCTATCCACACTGTTAAAATATATACAATGTAAACAAATTAATTAATAAGTAACAGTAGCAGAAATTTCATTTAAATGTGCTTGTGCCTTTAAGAATTGTTTTACCTTGGCTCTACAAGTATCTTTACTACTAGTAGTCTTAACAATATTTGGTAAATTGTTCCAAGCCAACACACCTTGATAGCAAAAATTACGATCTTCTATCCCACATGGTTTGTTCAAGAAAAAGTTATTTTCCACGTGTCTGGTAATGCATCGATGCACTATTCTGTTAAAGTTTTGACAAATATAGCTAGGTGCAACTTGGTGATATACATTGCATATGGTTGAGCATAAGCTGTTTTGCTCCATCTTTAGTGCTAAGCATTCCGGCTCCATCAAGTTCATTCTGGCCAATATGTGACCTTGGTCCTAAATCGAGAATAAAGCTTACAATCCTATTCTGCAACACTTGCAATCTTTTTTGAGCACCTTTGGTCAATCCCCAAAACCAAGCAGAGATAGCATAGTCAAAGTGACATTGTAGTAGGGCAAAGAGTAATTTTCTTGATTTAAAATCAAGAACATCAGCATTTCTGTATAGAAATTTTAGTTTAGCTGAACATTTACTTATAATTTGAGAAACAGTAGCTTCTCCAGACAAAGTGTTGTCCATTTTGAGGCCAAGGTATTTTACTTCCTCGCTTGGTTTTATGGAGTGGGCTTCACAATCGATGGTGATATTTTTGATGAAACCTCGTTTCTGTTTGGAGCAGATAATAATGGCTTCTGTTTTGCTGATATCATCCAGCCCACAACTTTTGTTGGATTTCAAATCCTTCAAATTTTTCATTACAAAGTTTCTGTCTATTTCCTGTAGCACAAACATACCAGAAGAAACTCCTAGTTTTGCACAGAAATCTTTACATTTATTTGAGAATCCACTGTAAACATCATCGTAGGTTGGTAACTTCTTAAGCAAATTATCAGCAACATTCACAAAAAAGTCATTCACATGTTCTGCAATGGTTACTGGATCATAACAAATCTCGTCATTGATAGTTAATACAATCTGGTCTTTTAACTTGGGCAGATTTCACGAAAAGTGCTCTTAAAAGGTACCTTAAACTTTCCAACCCTTTTGTTATCTCTCTGTTGCTTCCTGAAGCAAGTAAACCTATTACTAAGCATATCTGTGAGGTAATGAATAAATATCAATAAAATATTCCTCAGATATGTGGCTTTTTCCTCTTAAAAAAATATTTTTTTATGCCTCATGAGGACAATTTTGGACAACGAAACTTACTGGTGATCAGACACGCTTGCTTTGGCACTCTGTGGAATCTGCTTAAACCAATTCAGGAAAATGTAATGGTATGTGATTGATAAAAAGCATCTTGAAGATTATTTTGGAACTATTTTTAATTGTCTTGGTCATTATAAAACTTGAAAAAAATGAAAAATAAAAAAAGACTGCTAATGTAACTCGATTCCGTCTCAGGACACTGAGGTTACATTAGCAACTTTTACATGGAAATTTTTCCGTGTTCTTGCTACTTATGCCAATTTTAAACATGAAATTATAATATTTTATTGAAATATATAATTATTTGCCTATTTACATCACCAAAAACATAAACGACTGGGTTTGGTACCTGTTTCTTTATTGCTAATGTAACTGCAATTTTGCAGCCGTCCATTTCATAGTGTTACATTAGCAAAATGTGTACATAAAAAATATGTTAAAAAACACATGATTAGATCTCAAATTTTTTCTGAACTGAAAGCCAGGTCTCCCAAGAGCAGGCCAGAGGTGGTACCCTGCTGGTGACTTCATTTATATTGCAGTAGGACCAGCATAAAAAATTCCGTCCTACATCATTCATCATTGTTACATTAGCACAAGGCCATATTTTTAGCTACTCTGACCTACCAATCCAACTGAAGAGATTGTTTACCCATAATTTTATTTAATGGATTGACACAATAAAAGACTTAGCTTTCAGCCTTTTTTTTGTCCTGCCAGCTATCCTCAGAAGGAGCACCCTGAGAAAATCTGAGAATCTACGAATCGATTATGTCTGGCCTTATCAGTATTGTGCTAATGTAACTTGTGGACAAGTTGTGGGAAGACATTTTGCAGCTTTTTCGTGAAATCTGCCCTAAGTGGCCTTTTGTTTATAGCCTAACAACTTCAAGCTATCCCACATCTTTTTACTGTTGTTCTTGTTTCTTTCTATTTGATTAATAATATAGTCAGATCTTGCTTTCTTTACAATACATTGTACTTTATTTCGAAGGTTACGGAATTGAGCTTGATACATAACATCTTTTGTTCTGTGAAAGTTTCTCAAATTCTTGTCCCGTTCATGTATATATTCGGCAATTTCAGTTGTTATTACAGATCTCATATTAGTGTGCCATGTTCCATGTGAATATATATGCAGAGATGATGTCAGTATTCCAATACTGACATCACTATCGGCACTCCAAGCTTGAGTGTTGATTCCAACTGCTACCAATGCCCAACAAATCAGGCTTATGGGCTGTCAAAGTGTGAATAACAATTGATTAATCTGCATTCATTGGTATGGCTGTTTGGATTCAGTTGGAGCAGGTGAAACTGATATGTTTGAGCCACTTGCTTGATCCATCATGGTGTCGTTTGACGTGAAATTTCTCCTTGAGGGCAGCACCTTTTGGCTTTTCAGCCTTTTTGGTGAGATCTGGGCCAAAGAAATAGTTCAGAATTTACATGTATGACTGGGGGGGGGAGATGGTGGGGAGATTATTTGGAAATTAACGTGGTTTTGTTGCATGGGCATCCCAGAGCACAGGAAATAGGGGAGGGAAGGGAGGTAGTTGCTCCCCAAAAATTTGGGAAAGGTCAGACAAGGAGGTTAGAAATTTGGGTCGGTCATCAAATAAACATTATTGGAAATCAGTGATAAGTATGCTCTCAAGCAAAACTCTTAAATTCTGAAGGGTCCCTTAGTATATTATAGAGAAGAACATGGTTACCTCTCAGACCAACAAATGAATGTGAGAGTTAATGAATTAGTTTTGTTGTAAAAGTGCTAAAACTGATAGCAGTTATACACAAAATCCAGGCATCAGCTTGATTTAGTGACTTTTGAATATACTCAAAACATTAAACAGAATAATCAGTGCACATGTTGAGCAACAATCTAACAGCTTATTGTGGATTTCTAATAGAGTGATCAGTGTAGGTTCCAAGTGACACAAGAGCACTGTGACAGTTGAAAAGAACATCAGCATGGCACACTAATATGAGATCTGTAATAACCATGGTTCACTTCTTACTTTGTTTCTTAGGAGCAACCTTGTTGATTACGGAAGTCAACATCTTTTCAAATATTTTCCAAGCTGTATTTACATTTTTACAGCTGTGTACATTATCCCAATTGAGCAAGTTTGATATTCCCAAAAAGAGAAATTATCCATTTTCTTACCATTTGCATTTCTAATGTAATGCTGCGCTATTTCAAAATGTGAATGAAAATACAAAGCAAATTTCATTACATGATTTCTATGCATATATTTGCCACATTACCACTTTCAAATTTAGATGCTTGTGGAAACTTCTTGTTTGCAAAACACGCAGGCTCCACTGGTGGCAGAATAGCACTGAAAGCCGAGGATATCCAGCCGCACACATGGTGCGATATCGTGGCAGCACTGTAGTGTATTGCTCACTCAGCCATGAAGAAAATCATGGCTGCTCTGAGCAAACAGAGAGCTGAGATCGCAAGTTGAAAAATGGGATTTCTGGATAATTGAACCTAAGTCAGGACTATTATATTTGATGCGAGCCGATTGCAATTGAAGTCATCGGTAATAGTCCGGCAGTGGAGGAGTGGTACCCAAAAGTTCCGGTTAAAGTTTTTTTCTCTCTTGATCCTGTATCTATATGGTCAAAGGAACATTTTCAGGGGGGGGGGGTGTGAAACTCTCCCCCTTGAGCATTCCGAGAAATTCGAGATGGCATCCAAAATTGTCGCCAAGCTAGAAATTGGTTATAACTTGGCTTCTAATTCAGCTAGGATGATAAATAAAACATCAAAATAAGGGTTTTCAGCGTCAAGGATTTGTGAAATTGACAAATCAAACTCATAAGATCGCAAAATCAAAAATATGCATTAAAACTGCAAAAATTAGCGTTGTAAATCAAGATTAGACATATATGTGACCTGCTCCCCCAAAATAGGTTTAAAGAAAAAGCAAAGTGTCTATTACAGTGGCTTCCCCTGAATCTACTTGGAATGTTCTTTCAAATGATGGGTCATATTTGGGTACATGTCAATTGCATCCAAAGTAATAACATGTCAAAAACCGTGAACAATGTAAATAATGAAGCTGCAGATATTAAGAAAGTGACCTTTACATTTCAAGCCAAACAAACGTCAATCAAACAAAGGTTTGTTAATTGTTTTCTGGAACATATGAATGAAAATGCTCTAAGATAATGCCTCTTTCAATAGTTAAATATCCTTAAAGTATGACTTTTGAGATGTATGAGTAATGCACATTGCTGTTATCTGGACCATCGTTCATTCAGCGCGGTGTCTTGATGTGAAAAAAGACACCCAGTTGGAAGGAATCAACTGCAAAAGTGATTGACTAACAATTTGCAATTGTTAAAGTTCATTCTGCATAGTTTTCCCAAGAGGCATTCAACAACATTCTATTTTTGAGTGATAGCATGTCCAAGCTTGTGCTTGATGGCACATTCACTATAGATGTCACATACATGCGTGTGCTGGATGGCACATACACGCATGTGCTGGATGACATGTACACAGGTGATCATGAACGCATATACACACGTAATGATACCGCAATTACATGTACACAAGCGTGTATGTGCTCTCACTACCATGCGTGAATTTGTCATATTTAGATAAAAATACATATGCAAATATAGGAGTTTTGTGCTGAACTTCGGAGTCATAATTAGTTAAATATTATTTAGTATAATAATTAAATGTCCTTTGAATAAAAAAAAAGACTGTCAATGTCCACATCCATTTTGGTTGGTTGGGAATGAGTTATCCAGTGATTTGGATAGGTGGAATTGAGAATGCCTGGGAGGATTTTGTGTTTTTCCGAGGATATTTTTGACACTGACAGCAAGATGTATTTAACTTCTGGAGGGTTGACAGTTGCAGTTACAAGAAAACCAAGGAGTCAAATGAAAGCTGACATCAAGGGATGTCCATAAAATCGATTTTGGTTGGTTTGGGATAAGTTATCTAGTGATTAGGATGGGTGGAATTGAAAATACATGGGAGGATTTTGTGTTTCTGAAAAGGTTTTTGACACTGACAGCAAGCTTTATTTAGTTTTTGGAGTGTTGACAGTTGTAGTAACACGGAAACCAAGGTGCCAAATGAAAGCTGGTATGAAGGGCTCTCCATCCCCATTCATTTTGGTTAGCTAGGAAGGATTTATCTAGTGATTAGAACAGGTGGAGTTGAAAATACATGGGTGGATTTTGTGTTTCCGAGGAGATTATCGATAATGACAGCAGCACCATTTATTTAGCTCTTTGGAAGGTTGACATTTGGAATAACAAGGAAATCAAGGTTCAAATGAAAGCTTTCGTCAAGGGCTATCCATCCACATCCATTTCGGTTAGTTAGGAATGAGTTATCTAGTGATTAGGATAGGTGGAATTGAAAATATGTGGGAGGATATATTTTGTTTCCGATGAGATTTTGCCACTGATAGCAACATTTATTTAGCATTTGGAAGGTTGACAGTTATAGTAACAAGGAAATCAAGGTGTCAAATGAAAGCTGACATCAAGGACTATCCATATACACTCGAAAACAATTAAATGTAGCCAACCCTTGTTTGCTTGACATATTTTGGTGTTTACGGCTTGAAATTTCACAGTCATTTATTGGGTTTCGGAAGCTTCATAACCAGCATGTTTGACATGTTATTTCTTTTGATTCAATTGACATGTACCCACATATGACCCATTTGAAAGCAACTTTCAAATATATTCAGGGGAAGCCACTGTTATAGATGCTTTGCTTATTCTTTGAGCTCATTTGTTTGGAGCAGGTCAAATATGCCTAATGTTGATTTTCAATGCTAATTTTGCAGTTTTGATATTTATTTTGGGCAATTTAAGCTTGACATTGCAATCCTATGAGTTTGAGTTCTCTTTTTCAGAAATCCTTGACCCCTATTTTGATGTTTTATTTATCATCCTAGCTTAATTAGAAGCCACTTTATGACCAATTTCTAGTTTGGCAGCCATTTTGGACTCCATCTTGGATTTCTCGGAATACTCAAGGGTGAGAGTTTCACACCCCCCCTGAAAACGTTCCTTGGACCATATAGATACAGGATCAAGACAGAAAAAAACTTCAACTGGAACTTTTGGGTCAGGCCCAAAAATGGCATTATACTGCCGGACTATAATCAATCTGGATAGTAATTATGGCCTACACTTACTTCACAATTGCAATAAATGGCAATTAAAGGCTGCTGATTGCTGATTTCAATACACAAATCTCTTATGTTTACCTGACAGAGCAGAAAATGAGCAATAAATGCAATTGAGAGGTAGGTACTCTTCTTGTAATTGTGGCACAGATTAGTTGATCCAATGAGGAGTGAGAGGAATGAGACAGGCAGTGATTTCAATAGCTTCACTGTAAAATCGGAGGCACTGATTCAGCTCAATTGATTGAGTGAGATGGTTGCACAAGTGGATTGACCTAACATAGATTAATGTTTTAAGCTGAGATAACTCAAAATACTGAGCTGAGATAGCTCAAAATACTAAATAAGTTGACTAAGGTATTCAAGCTAGGAAAACTCAAAACAATGAGCTGTGTTGACGTACAGCTCAAAATATTGAGTTTTGTTGACTTATTG
Source organism: Platynereis dumerilii (assembly GCA_026936325.1). Taxonomy (NCBI): domain Eukaryota; kingdom Metazoa; phylum Annelida; class Polychaeta; order Phyllodocida; family Nereididae; genus Platynereis; species Platynereis dumerilii. The sequence continues at coordinate 6,471,809 of JAPTHN010000019.1, read as the reverse complement.
ATCCAAGCTGACACAACTGAAAATTTTCAGCTGTGTTGACTTATTTTTAGTTGTTTTTGATTTATATTTGTGTGACCTGTCTTATAAAGTTATTTATGAATATGGGCTGTAATCCCAAAATATTGTTTGATCTCTCAAGGGGATCCACCTGATCCAGTATGCTTCATTTTAACACACCATGGACAGGCCCAAGATGCATTCAACAAAGACCATTGCATCACAAGGAGATTTAACAATTAATTTCTTGTGAATAAATCCCAATGGCCTGTGGCCCATCTCAGTTGGTATACAGTGCTAGAAGCCTATATTTGAACACACTCTGACTTGGAAATGTTGGTTGACGTGTGAAAGCATGCATCTAATTACTCCCACAAATTAATTTAACAGAGATGAAAATAAAAAAGTAGCCAGCTAAAGTGGTGTGCTACTCATTTTTTCTCTGGGATAGTAGATAAATGGTCTTTTTTCTTGTAAGTAAATAATTATTTAAAACTAAATGCAGTCTTATGAGAAGCGCTTGTTATAGATGGCGCTATATGTGGCATGACTGAGATGTCAAGCTATCTGCAACAACTGAAGCTTTCATGTTTTCACAGCTTAATGTCATGATTCGTTTGGACAACTTACAGCATTGAGCTATCATACCTTGACAACTTATAGGATTAAGCTATCATAGCTTGAAAATTATTAACATTCTCAGACAGCTCAAATTATTGCTTCAACACAGTTTTTCAAATTTTACAGTGTTGTTTAGATAGAAATGCATATTTTCAACTTGCAAAACTTTTTTTTTTATCAGAGGCAGCATGATTACCCATCATACCTTAGACAGGATAACAGCCAAGTGCTGCCAAGATGGTGCACCATGCGCACAGCCTTTGTTTACGGCAACCATGAACACCACATGGACGTGGGATCAGAATACTGAGTATACAACAGATCCATGTATCTTCATGGTCATGATGTCCATACAATTTCCAACATGTTTATTTCAGTTCATTTGCTTTTACAGGTGGTTCCCAACAGGTGGATGCATTTAACAGCTCTGAAATGGACTTCCGATATGCTATGTCACATGACCAGTTTTTCAACGAACACAACCGACAAGTAAAGCAGCGGCAAAATAAACGTAAGATAAATTCACATACTCATTCACCATTTTAAACCATGCAATGCACTGCTTCGAACACCCTTATTTGTACTTTGAACGTCTAAACTTTTCAGAAAAGAAAAGCATGAAGCTGTGGGAATTTCTGCTTGACTGCCTCAACCAAGAGAGTTGTAACCCTCGACTCATCTGCTGGATGGACAAAGAGAACAAAATGTTCCGCTTCGTGAAACCCCAGGATATCGCTAGACTGTGGGGAAAACACAAATGCCACCAGAACATGAACTATGAGAAGATGAGCAGAGCAATGAGGTGACATGGCAACTAGAGCGACCTATCTATCCTCTATCTGTCTTTCTTTCAAAATAATTTTTAAAATTTGTTCGGGTCACCCTCTCAAGTTGTGCCTATATTTTAAAAAATAGACTGTGCGAAGTTTCATTCAGAACGGATAATATATAGAGGTGCCCCTCCGGCTTTGAAATATTTACTTTTTATTAAAAAATTGGCACTATCGACTCGCGGTTTTGAAGTGCCCAGCCAATCCAAATCACACAACCTTTTAAGTAGGCTCTTTGGACAGAGCTGAATGGGACCTTCATTTTGAATACCAACATGAATGGTCTGTGACCATTTTGAGTTATCCCTGAGACCTTGGAGTTGGGTTATCCCATCTGTCGGGAATTTGGAGTGTTTTACACATCATCACAGGATTTGACCTGGAATCCATAACTCTAAACCAAATCATGTGAAACATGCTGTAAGCACCACAGGTTTTCTGAAGTTGTAACCTTCAATGAAATTTTAACACTTGATTTGTTGTAGACATGCCCCATTGACCATTGTGACAATTAAAATAGTGTGGCAATTACTTTTCCTGCATTTTTTAATAGCGTTTTAACCAAAACAAAGGAATTTGCGAAAAAAATGTATAGATAAAAGCCTAGGTTATTAATGTACTTCCTAGCTCTGCCATTAGGCCTAAATTTCAACAGGCTCCATCAAAACAAAGATAATAGTTATCCGGCCCTGCAGCCGACAGCGACAGTAAAATTAAGTAATGTTTAAAAAATAATTTGTGGTTTAAAAGATGCATTCATCTTTCTTTCAGGCACTACTATCGCAAGAAAAAGCCTATCAAGCATGTCGATGGCCAAAGGCTCGTTTACCAATTTGTTTTGTAAATTCCGTGAAGTGGGAAATTCCCGGAGGAAAGTCTCACTTTCTAGTTAAATGAATGAATATTCAGAAAACAAAGGACAATTGAATATCCCTGGTGGTTTGTTTTCATTTTTCATATACTTTAAACCCAAGATGCGTGGAATTGCAAGAGGACAGTGCACGATATCCATGAATCAACAGAACCAATTGTGCAACACAATACTTTGGTATGCAGGATATATATATTTCTCCTTTACTATTAGACACTAATTTGGAGATTAATGTCATGGGGGACTTCATTCCTGCATAGTGCATATATTCAAACTTTTGACTTGTGAAAATTTTAATATAAGGGTACATCATACAAATGCCGAAGCACATTGGCGACATGACAGAAAAACAACACTCCGGTAAATACATGAACCCACAGTGAATATACGTATCCAATAATGAAAACACAAAGTTTCATACCATAATCATCCACCTGACACTGGACTGTAGGCTTGAGGCAGAGATACCCCTCCTCGAAAGGTGTTGTATCACACATTCCAAACAACATGCAATTAATTACCGTTGCTATACTTCTGAGAGATTTAGGTCATGTGGTATGCGAGATGAGCAGCATATGGATCACTCTCAGAATTTCGGCTCAAATCAGCAAAAATCCTTAATTTAGCAGCTGTTTTCATTTTTGTCAATATAAGTTAAACACTTCTTGTACATGGTGTTAAATGAACCAGACTTATTAGTACATAACTTTCAACAGTATTCTCTTGAAAAAAAGGTTATGTAGTTGACAAATTATACAGTGGCAGGCCTGTAGCCAGGAATTTTCATGGGGGGGTGCTTTTAGGAGGAAAGTGGACTGTTATTCGCGAGCACCGAAGGTGCGAAGCCGAACTAGGGGGGTCTGGGGGCATGCCCCCCCAGGAAAATTTTGGAGAAAGTAATGACAATGGTGCATTCTGAGCATGGTAAAGTTGATCAATTTTATCCTTGGGCCAAACTTCATTTGCACTAATTCACACAAAAAAATCCCTCAATGGGATTTATTATTTTCGAGCCACAAAATGAGGTCTACTGTTATGCATGGATTCAGAAATAAAATGTGCAGAATCATTCAAATATATCCTAACATTATGAAGGCCATTACTAATAAGTTATAAATTGAGAAGGAGGTACATTGAGGCATTGGGTCTTGGGACACCCAAAAGTAGCAAGCCAATGGCACCCAGATGGTTGGAGAAGAATCCTGAACAATGTGGAGTACTAATTCCACCATAAAATGCAAGACATGATCCGGGACCAGCATGTTCTGTCTCTATGCCTCCTTCTCTCCAGCTCTTGCCTCCTCCTGATAGCTCCTTCTGTTGTATAATTCCTCCCTATGTCTGTAGCCAGCTTATAACATATTCCACTCTTCATTCTCCCTTTCTTAATTGTCTACTCTCTAGCTTCTGCCTCCTCCAGGTGCCATGTCACCTCTTCCCTCTCTGCACTAGCTTATCAGCGTTTTCTGCCATGCTCCAGCTCTTGTATCCTTCCGACAATGTATAGTTCTTTGCTCCTTGGATTGCTCTAACCTCCTAAATCTCTTCTGCCTTATAAATCTGCCTCTTTCCGCTATGCTTCCTCCATCTCTGCCTCCTCCCTCTCTGCTTTCTCCCATTCTCTGACTCCTGCCCCAACTTGTGTCTCTTTTCTTTTTCTACAGTATAGCTATTATATTGGCGTCTTGGATTGCGTTTCTTCTCTCTGCCCTCTCCTCGCACTGCCTCTTCACTTTATTGTTTCTCCTTCTCTGCCTAATCCATTTCTGAGTCTCTGCCACCTGGTTCTGGGCTTCTTGGGTTGCTTTTGCCTTCCCTGCGGTCTTTCTGCCTCTTTTCTCTATGCTTTCTTTTCTCCCTCTCTGCCTCATCTGTCCCTGCTTTCTCCCATTCTGACTCTCTGCAGCTCTTGTCTCCTTACTAAAAACATGTACAATGTAACTCTCGCCTTCTTTACAGTCTGTCACTTTGATATTGAAAAAATTAGGACCACTTCACTGTGAAAAATGCAGTTTGTGACTCATGGTGGCCGATGAAGTGTCATCTTCTCTACTTTCAACATGGGAAACATAGAGGCTGTTTGATTGGTCACGATCAAGAGAAGGCCATTTGACTTGTCATAACTGATTTTAGAGTGAAAATCAGATGCATAATCGTTTTGTTTGGCTGTCATCAACAAGAGGATAAGTCTCCTTAAATCAAATTAACATGGAAAGTATTGGGTATGATCATGACAAATCATCAGCATGATGATGCACGAAGTGCCATTTTCACACTGCAACATTCCACTCTTTTCTATATCAAAGTGACAGACTGTAATGGCTCTTGCCTCCTTTAATGGCTCTTGCCTCCCTCTCTGAGTTTAAGTCCAGTATACAATGTAAGTGCCGAATAGTGTGTAACAAGCACTTTCTTTGGTCAGTCATTTAATAATAATAAATAATAATAATATTAAGTACTTATATAGCGCCAATTCCAGTAAACTGCTCATTGGCGCTTGGTTAGATTAGCTGATATCTCCGTAAAATTTTGCAAAAAGATAGGTTTTCAATCGCTTCTTGAAGTTATCCAGTGTCCTTGATTTTCGTACATGTTCAGGTAAGCCATTCCACAGTATCGGTGATGAATAGGTAAAGGCTCTATCCTCAAACTTGTTTTGATTTTGTGTGGCAGGTACCTCTAACAGCATTTTGCCATTGCTGCGGAGGTTCAGGTCATTTTCAGGTTTTTGTTGAATAAGACATCTGAGGTACTGAGGTGCTTGATTATTCACCGCTTTCCATGTAGTTGTCATAAGTTTGAATTGGATCCTTGCAGGAATTGGAAGCCAGTGTAACTCTTTTCTGTAATGACTAACTTTATCTTGTCTTTTTAGCCCTTCAATCAGTCGTACAGCAGAGTTTTGCGCTACCTGGAGTTTATTTATCACTTGTTTTGAGGAGCCATAGAGCAATCCATTTCCATAGTCTAAATGAGGAGTGACTAATGCATTGACAGCTGTTTTGATTGACTCCTTGTTCAGTGACTTACGCAGTTTTGAGACGTTTCGAAGGTTAAAATAAGCGTTTTGACACATTTTGTTTACTTGCTTATGCATTGACATGTGTTTATCAAAGAATACACCTAAATTTCTGGCATGATCTGTCGCTTTTATTTCAACATTGTCCACACTGATTGACGACATGTGAAGTTTCTTGAGTTGAAATGGTGAGCCAATGAGAAGTAACTCTGTCTTTTCACCATTGTTACAGAGTTTGTTTTTGTGAAGAAAATTGCGTATTTCTGTGATGCATTTTTCCATTTTCTTTGTTGCATTTTCCTCTTCAAGAAAAGTTGGCTTGAAGGAAAGGATTAGTTGTTCATCATCGGCATACTTTTGATCATCAACCTCATTTTCTTCAGCCACCTCACTTATAGGAGCAATGTACGAATTGAATAAGATCGGACCGAGTTTCGATCCTTGAGGGACGCCATATTTTAGTGGCAGTTTGCTTGATTCCGTGTCATTTATGAGTACAGATTGAGATCTATTGGTGATGTATGATTTGAACCAATTTAAAGCAGAGCCATCAATACCATACTTGTCTCTCAACCTTTTCAAAAGGATGTCATGATCAATTGTGTCAAATGCTGCCGATAAGTCTAATAGAACCAGCATTGTTACTTCACCACGGCTCACGTTCATCATGACATCATTGTGGATTTTTGTCAATAGCGTTTCTGTACTGAAATGCTGCTTGTATGCTGACTGTTTTTCATCATGCAGGCTTCCAAGTGCAAGGTGATCGGTGTATTGTTTGATGACAGCACCCTCTATGACTTTACTCAGGAAGGACAAATTTGAAACTGGTCTGTAATTCTTCTTAATGAGATCAAGGCCATTTTTCTTAAGGAGCGGTTTTACTATCTAGAGCATGTTTCAGTTCGCTTGGCATTTTCCCTTCTCTGAGTGATGTATTGACTATTTTAGCCATGACAGGAAGATATTCGTCAATGCATTCAAGCAGTAACCAAGTAGGTATTGGGTCAAGGTTACAGTGCTTCACAGGCATATCAGTGATAATTTTCTTAATTTCCATCTCCGAGAGTGATTTAAATTGACTAAATTTCAGACCTGAATATGTCTCAGCATCATTATGTGTACTTGCGCTGTGTGTGTCTAATCTCAATCTTATTTTCTTGATTTTATCATCAAAGAAAGTGTTGAAATCATTGGCTAGATCTGTTTCGTTTATGTGATGTGGCAGAGGTAGTTCTTGTTTTCTGTTAAGGCTAGAATTTAGGATCTTAAACATAGCCTTTGAGTTGCCCTTCGTTTTCTCAATCTTTGACTTCAGGTCATCTGTTTTTAGTTGATTGAGTCTCTCATTTAGCACATTTCGTTTCTCCTTAAATATATCCCAGTCAGCCTGTAGCCCAGTGCGTCTCCATTTTCTTTCAGCCTTTCTTTTACTGATCTTTAGATTCTTGATATCAGCATTTGTGAAAGGTGTTGGTTTTCGAAATGTTACTTGCTTGATCTTCATTGGTGCATGTTTGTCAAGCACCTTTTTGGTTGAGTTGTACAGGAACACGAGACTGCTTAGGTCATCAGCCATTTGTTGTTGTGGGCCATTTTGAGCAAAATGTAAGCGGATATCATTCTTGAATTCTGACACATTAATGTCCTGAGTTTTTCGGAATGCTACTTTCTTTTTTAGATTTTTGCCTTTGGCCATTTCCATATTGAAAAGGATGCAATTGTGATCTGACAGGAGGTCACCAACCACACAATCTTTAAGACTAGAATTTTTTCGGGTTATAACTAGGTCAAGAGTGTTTCCACTTTTGTGAGTTGGAGATGCAACATGTTGTTCAAGGTTAAACATTTCTAGGATGTTCCCAAATTGGATTGCTCTGCTATCATCTTGTTTGTTCATGTGAAAGTTGAAGTCGCCTGTTATGATGAGTTCATTGTGACATGCTTGATAACTTGCGACAAAATTTGTAAATTCTTTGTAGAATTCAGATAAGCTGTACTTATTTTGGTTAGAGGGTTCAGGGCGATACACAAGCAGGATTGTTAGAATTTTTCCACTCAATTTCACTTGGACTTCCATATGCTCAAAAGTCCTTGTCTTCACACTTTCCATTTTAACTGCGCATAGACCTGATTTGACGATGCAGCCGACTCCACCCCCTTGTCTACCTTCTCGGGGTGAGCTTAGAAAGTAGCATTGTCCATTTCTTTCAAGTTCCCCAATTTCAACTTTATCATCCGCTTTCAGCCATGTTTCAGTGAAAAGAAAGATATCCAAGTTAAATTCATTCCTGAAGTCATTTACAGATTCAGTTTTTTGTCTAAGACTTTGGGCATTCCACACACAAGCTCTTAATATATTGTTTGAAGTTTTAAGAGGATAATTGTCTGAGGAACTGGGATGTTTAACAGAATCTGATAGGATGCCAAATCGGTTCGCAATTTTGATTGAGTTATTGCAACTGGAGTTATTGTTATTCTGAAACCTTGCCAGTGAGAATGCCTTAGTTGATTCTTTTAACCCAAAACGCAAGACATCAGAGTACAGCCTTGATTTATTTGTCATGTTGATGCCACTACAATGCTTCAGAAGTCTAAGTGAAACACTGGTTGCTATGATACCCCACAGGTGCTTTGTGAAAGTATCTGAGTGACTGGTTGCTATGATACCTCACAGAATCTTTGTGAAAGTATATGAGTGAGTGGTTGCTATGATACCTCACAGGTTCGTTGTGAAAGTATCTGAGTGAATGGTTGCTATGATACCTCACAGGATCGTTGTGAAAGTATCTGAATGATTGGTTGCTATGATACTTCACAGGTTCGTTGTGAAAGTACCTAAGTGACTGGTTGCTATGATACCCCACAGGTGCTTTGTGGAAGTTTCTGAGTGACTGGTTGCTATGATACCTCACAGGTTCGTTGTGAAAGTATCTGAGTGACTGGTTGCTATGATACCTCACAGGTGCTTTGTGAAAGTATCCGAGTGTTTGGTTGCTATGATACCCCACAGGTGCTTTGTGAAAGTATCTGAGTTATTGGTTGCTATGATACCCCACAGGTGCTTTGTGAAAGTATCTGAGTGACTGGTTGCTATTTAATCCCAAGCCAACAGACAATCGGTCATTTGGGCAGTATAAACCCTACATGCAGGTGACATCTCGACAATTTTAAAGACACTGCATGGAACTACATATCTTAACATTGGATTTGAATCCCTGTAAGCTTTCACTCTCTGCCTCTTCCCTCTTGTTCAACCTCCTCTCTACCAGAAGCCCCAATATTGGATCACAGGTCCAATATCAGGAAACAGGTGATCCAATTTTAATTCCATTTGCCTTAAATTGGACCAGTGGTCAAAACATAATTTTTGCACTTTATTATTTGATTGGGAAACCTCTGAACCCAACTCGTCGATAAAGGAAGTAAAATATCAACTGTATAGCACAGAGCAGAGCAGAATTTTAAATGATATACATGATTCAGATAAATTTCCCAAGCTGCGCTCATATAAACTGTTTAAGACCAGTTACTGTCTGGAACCCTATCTAAATCTAAATCTCTCTAAGAAAACATACTGCAATATAGCAAGATTTAGAGTAAGCTCTCATAATCTGAGAATAGAAACAGGCAGACATGATATTCCAAAAACCCCAATAGAGGAAAGAAAATGTGATAAATGTGACACAGGTGAAGTAGAGGATGAAATCCATTGCCTCCTAACTTGCTATAATAACGCTGTCCCTAGGCATGAGCTTTCACATAAAGTTAGCAGTCTGATCCCTAACTATAATAATCTTGATAAAACCCGGCAATTCATATCAATTCTTTCAGACAAAAGGCCCGAAATCATACAAGCCTTAGGGACCTACCTAAATAAAGTAATGAAGTAACAAGAGTATCTCGGAATAATTATGATAAATAAAAATAGTACTTTGTAGCTGAAAGCCTCTCTGTCCACCAAGCCAACAATTGTCTTGTGGCATTTTGTGAAATTATTGTGTGATAACTGCGATTATTGACTCAGCAATGTTTGCCCGAGCTGACTGACTGGCGCTATACTCAGCCTATAGCATGGACGTAATCGAGCGGTTGCCGCTGTTCATGCTTGCCTGCTTTTGTAAAAACCAAAATGATCATGAACAACTCCTTGAGACATTTTCTTGTGACATGGACATGACTTGTATTTGAATGACATTGGACACTTGTATTTTGATATATTTGCATTTTTAATTCGATGAACTGGGACCATTATTGTAAACTACCTAAGATTTGACTTTCATTGTGTAAATTTCGTATAGATGTAGAATAGTTTTTGATTTCTCTTATTGTTGTATTTTTTACTATTTTTAGCGGACACATGTATCTTCTTGATATTCAGATGTCTAATAAAACTTTATATATATTAAAAAAATAGGAATTTTTTTTCAAAACCTCAATCTAGCCTCATGCTGAGACCCTGGCCTGACCCATGTACATGATGTATTTGTCTAATAATTCACCTCTCAGGTATTACCCTGCATGACAGTATGAGAAATAGGACCATAAAGTAGGTGGTCCAACATAATGTAGGTAGACCCCGAAGTCGACTCTATAAAGTCGACTAGTGATGTCATAGTTAGGTTCCCAAACAGCAAGTTTTAAAATGTTCAGTCCAGTTAACTTAGACTTGAGTCAGCTAAAGTCTAGTCATTGTTGCATAACTTAGCCAATTTCTGCCTCAGAGAAATGGTTTTGGTACCATTCCAAACAGCATAAAGAGCACAAGATGAATTTCTAACTCTTATAGGACTTTTGTAAAGTCCATACAACATTAAAACACCCTAAAAATTGACACATTCTGGTACTACACAGTAATTTGTGAGCGAAAATTTTGAAATTTCCTAAAGTTAAATGTACTGTTGAAGAATATTTGACAGAAAGGCCCTGGGAAATTGCACAAAGTAAGCTGAAGTTTGTTGAAGTCAAGAGAAGTCAGAGTTCAACAAATTAGCAGACTAGTCAGTTGAAGTTCTTGCCAAGCAGGTCAGAGTTTCAACTTCGGGGTCTAAATTATGTTGGCCTACACTTCACCTGTATCTATGTCTGCTTATTAATTGTAATTTAGTCAAACACATTACCCTGCATTGACCAAAAGGGATAAATTGCAATTAGGAGTGGGGGAATTCATCCATAGGTGTGAATTGCAATTCAGAAAGGCTGTGAAGTCTATGACCACCTGGGCAAATCAAACACACTGAATTGCAATTTGAATTACTTGACATGAAGCCAGGTGTATCTTCTTGATTCTGGGACAGTTTTAGACCTACATAGTGGACCTTTTGAGACCATTTTAGTCCGTGGGGGGGGGGGTGCGTTCGCAACCGTCGCACCCCCCTGGCTACGGGCCTGTGTGGGCAGTGGCGTCCCTATGGGGGGGGGCACTTGCACCGCTATATTGGACCTGTTCGCCGAAAGGTGCCTCCCATATGAACTTTTCAATTTGGCTTAAATATACAATTAGTATATTGGGTGCCCCCCAGAGAATAGCGTGCCCCCCAGTGCCCCCATGCTCAAGACCTCCTAGTTATGCCACTGGCTTTGGGATTGCTGCCGAGCGGCCTGTTTTTCAAAGGGAAATGGATGATCGGTTAGCTGTTGCTGAAACCTACACCAGGGGGACACGAGGCACAACAAGTTCTGGCTCCATCTTGTGATGGATTTTAATCACTGATATATACACCTTTTCTGATGATGTTTGGTGAAAATTGTGTGTGAATTGGAGAAACCAATGGTTAATGGTAAACAGGACAGGGACATATCCACCTTATCCCTAGTTCTGGACTGGAGGGGAGCCGTTGGGTCCAGTCTGCAACACTAGCTCTCTCAGGGCTTTCTTCAGACAAATTGGGTGGACATCCTGCCGTGGCCTGCCATAAGTCCCAACATAAACCACCACACATGTCTTGGATGCCCTGGAAGAGCCAGGCGTAGAGATCCTCCCTCTTGGAAATGTCCAAGAAATGACTATCGCTCTGGTGAAAGAATGAACCAATATGATTATGATTTATGAGGCAGCTGGTAACGTCCATGTGCAGACACTGTCGTGCTGTTGTGCATGCAAAGGATGGCCACGCACAGCACTAACCCTGTCAGCATGCCTCGGCGGTCCAACGTCGGCCCAGCATCAGTGCGATGCAAGCAGTGACGGACCAGCTGCGGGCCGACGTTGGATGGATGGATGATTGGGGCTTTACGTCCTGTATTTATGCACTTGGTAGGCTAATTAGGACAGGAGGAGGACACGGCAATGAGGCGAAGGATGATTGAAACAGCCGTCCAACATAGGCCCAGGTGACCCGGCAAGAGCTTGATTCGAACCCTGGACCCAGCGATTGCGGGCCGACGTTGGACCGCCGAGGCATGCTGATAGGGAACACGTTGTGACTTTTCCAATGCACCCTTTGTTGACTTTTACCGTTACCATGCAATTACAGTGAAGTCCATTTTAATGAAACTCATTAATGTTGTTGCAATGATATTCCTTTATACTTTCATTATGTTTCCAAAATTTAAAAAGCATAATTTGGACTTCAAAAACTATGTTGAACTTAGAAGACATTTATTTTTTTGCTCAATATATATATTTTGTTAGTTTTTACACATACAAGAGTGTTTGCCTATTTGTTTTTTCTAACATTCGTGTAAGTGTATTTGCTAGCTCTCCTCATGCATGTGTGTTTCCTAACACTCCGCACAGATTTTACACTTGAAAACTTTCAAATCAAACTTGTACTAACATTGATCCTTGAAACTATTCTCAGTCTCTCATAACTTACCGATTAAATTTCTGTCAGCATAAAATACCCGTTACGGATATTTTGAATGAAATGACCTTTTTTCTCTTGACTCTTCTGCAACAGTTTTGCTTCTTTGATTATACCACTGGTCTTTGCAGCCAGCAAGGAGTACTATAACACTATCCCCTTAAAGGATCGCTATCAAACGGGTTGAGCTAAAGGGCCTGCCCCCAAGCCAAGTGCTTTGAAGCAACTGATTAACCCCAACCTAATATGCTATATCCCCCAACTTCCCTGAGATTTTGACACACTCCAGTCAACAATCTCACCTCAATGCCACCTGCGGGGGGCATGTGCCCCCCATATTGGACCCGTGCCCCCCCCAGGTGCCCCCCCATATGAACTTTCCAACTCTGGCTAAAATATACAGATAGTATTGTGGGTGCCCCCCTAGAGAATCGTGTGCCCCCCCAGGTGCCCCCCCACTTGAGACCCCCCCAGTTACGCCACTCGTGCCCCCCCATAGGGACGCCACTGGCCACCTGCCACCACGAGCGGGATTCGAACCATCTACCTCTGAGTCAACCTTAGGCCGATGCACCATATAACACTCTCCCCTTAAAGGTCCTCTATCTAACCAGTTGAGCTAAAGGGCAGCCCCCCAAGCCAAGTGCTCAAGAAACGCCGAAGGCCGTTGAGCGAAGCGAATTGAGTGCAAGAAAGGACTCAAAAATCTGTGCAGTGATGGTCTCAACATCAACAGTCCACAGCTGGGAATTAGGTCAAGTGGGTCCAGCTTCTTATCAATGATTTAGTTTCGTATTTAACAAAACATAACAAAATCATCTTCAAAAGTGTCTTAAAAATTCAATTTTAATATATCCTGTACCAATAATTTTTAAGGAATAGTTAATTATTAGCGTTGACAAGCTAAATCAAATTATAAACATGTGATTCATTTTAAAATTTCAATCAGACAACAAGAAAACATAGCAAAATTAAAGTTACATAATCTTAATAAACTGATGATTATGTAACAGTGAACAGTTAATCTACTAGCAATGTTATTGTTTTTGTATTACTATATATTTATACTATTAAGTAATATCAACAATCTAACATAGACTTGACTTTGGCAGCTTTCAGTGCTGTCTGCCTTTTTACCATTTAGCTGATTATCTATCAATCTTATTTATCTATTTAGTATATATCTATCTATGAATTTATCTATCCATCCATCTGTCTGTCAATATATCTATCTATCTGTCTATCTATTTATCTATCTATTTATCTATTATATTTTTTGTCTAGTTTATCTTGCTATTCTTCATTTTTCTCTGTCTTTCCATGTATCTGTATTTTTAATTCTTGAAACAGTTACATAACTGCCTTTCATACATTGAATAATTATCAAATAAACATTAAAGTTATGGTAACATTAAAGTCCTACAAAAATGTTTTAAAGTGCTGCGCGAATTTCATGGCAGTGCCATTTACATATTATACCCAACCCACTTTACTGTACAAAGGAGTGGATGTGCTTATATATGTATATATATGTATGTAGTACATAATTTTCTAGGGCATGCCCATGAAAAATGGGTTGTACCAAATATATAGTTGTCGGCCTCCTGTAATAATTTCAGCACTCCAAAATCTCTGAACTAGGCTTATTTACAGTCCTTGTCATATTTACAAGGAATCTCAACTCTCTTCTATGCTGTTGAAGTGTGATATCAGAGATGACTCTATTCTCTAGCATTGCAATATATGTAAATTAACTACAAGCTGTGATGTCATTTTAAACTGGGTCAGGTTTCCTAGCGTCAAGCCAATGTGAATCCACCAAAAGTGAGTGTCACAGTTGCAACACACTGTAAGAGTAAGCATTTTGTAAGGGATAGCCCCTGCAACCACAGCATCACAGTTTGATAGCCAATGGGCTGACAGTTAAACTATGCATTACAGTTTCAACATTGATATATTGAAGGCAGACTATTGATGTGATCCCAATGATCTATCACTTGCAATCACCAGTCTAATCTGACTAAATGGCAGCTTCATGAGCATTCACAGAAGACAACTGTTAAATAATCCCCACGGAGTTGTTTGATTAATCTGCAAATTTACAACTTCACAACCTTAAACTTCAATGGACCTTGCTATAAACAAAAGGCTTTGACAATTTGTGTGGATTATGTTCTTCTTACAGCCCATTGGCTGACAGGCTGTGATGTCGAGCTTGCATGGGTTTTTCCAGACCCAATTTTCACTCTGACACCGTGTTGAAACTGTTACGCTCAGTTTTACTCGAGTCCTATTGGCTATAAGCAGGAGAACCTGACCTAGTTTAAAATAACATCACAGCTTGTAGTTAATTTACATATATTGCAATGCTAGAATAGAGTCATCTCTGACATCACAGTTCACCAGCGAAGAAAAGAACTTGAGATTCCACGTAAATATAACAAGGACTCTACCCCCAATAAATGTACATGTACTACTGTCTCGCTATGCTCCTAGGCATCAATGTCACATCATCATATTAATATTATAACTATTTTGGGCTTGACTCCTCTTCGACCAAACCACTTTGTCAGGCAATGGAGCGATGTTTGATTGACCAATCAGTCAAGGTAAATGTCTTTTTTTGCCATGATCTCAATCTGTTAGTAAATCGCTTGGAATGCTTCCTACTGCTGAGGCCAACAAGCAAATGACAAATCAGATTAAAAAAGGCTAGTTGCCAGATAGAAGGGCCCTCAGCTTGTATCATCAGGCCACTTGGTGTTGTAAACAGAATTCGAGCACAGCTAGAGGCAAATACCCGAGTTGCATCTGTAGTTTTTGAATCCATTTACAACTGTTATGCAAGGACGGGCTTCACATCATCATCAATGATTCATCAGCAAGGCAATTCTTGAACAAGCATCCATCTGAGAACACCAGTTAAGAGATGTGCCGAGTGCCTTCAAGAATGTGCGACTCAATTTTGCATCAATGTCTCCATTTTGAATTAGCAAATAGGTGGCAGTGCAAGTGACTCCACTACAAAAATGGTGAGTCTGAATTATTATTGTGATCGAAATAAGAGAATTATGTTACAATGAAGAATTGAACACAAGTTTTAAATTATTACTGAAGCCATCCCTATCAATGATACGTATATATATGAAGGCCTACACTTTAAACAAACTGCAACAAAAACATATCAAGCCAATATGATGCAAGTATAAAGAAATTTAGATGGAGACTAACAGATATGTAGATAGATAGACAGATCAATAGTGTGATGGACTGATAGACTGATGAATTTACATAAAAACTTACAGATATGTAGACAGATAGATCGACTGATTGGGCGCAATGATAGATTGCTGGAATGATGTTCATCCAAGGATCTAGTTTTTAAATTCCCTTTAATAATAAACGATATTCTATCTTTATTATTTTTGGCAGAACAAATGAATGGTCACAAAAAACGTATTTCCTAATTGGTGGATTTTCTGTGATGAATCTCTGCTGTCTTTGCAAATCTGTCCTTCATCAGGAAACATCTTTTGAGTCTTACTGATTGCCAGGTTAAACGAAGCCAATGAAGAGTTACAGAAAACCCAAACATTGAATTTCAAAGTAATTTGATGATAATCAAGTCCTTCAAATGAACAACAAATGGCAACAGGCTCGGGGCCTTGAGCATTCATTTTTAAACAAATGAAATTTTCAAGAGAATGTTGGGTAAAAGGAGTTGTGCCAGCCAGTGTCAACATAGATCCCTACCAGAGTTGGCCATTCAATGTCAGATTGGGCCAAGGGACAGAGCAGGGACAGAGCAGGGACAAATATGTCGGTGGCATCTGTGGAGGACTCAAGACTGCTGGCACCGCAGCCATGGGCCACAATGACCTCAATTCCAGGTGGAATCTGACATTTGCAGTGGAGTGTGAGCACAGGACATAAAGTGATTAACAGCAGTGGGCCTAGATATATTTGGCCTATGACAACTTCGGAGTCTGGACCAGCTGACAAGTTCTGATTTTTGGACACTTGCCATGGAAGAGCGAAATGAATATGGATAACTAAAAACTAAAACCACAGAGGAACGATGTTGAAAGGCGATATTGGGATTTGGCATTGTCATTAAAGGTCATTCCACATGTGAACTGTGGAATATTGTAATTTGTGTGTAAATCAGTTTACATCACAATGACAATGGCATGAAATCTTGACAGTTGACATTGGATATTTGAACCAAAGGATACACTGACTAAAATCTCAATCTATAGATATTTAACATTTAAGGAAATTTGGTTACAATTTCTTTTTTTGTCAACGGTACTGCTGGGTAGCTCTTGGCGAGTTGCACCACGTGGCACAAGACTAAGTAATGACACCATCCACAATTTCGACCTCCATGCACTCAGACAACACCGTTGTTGTAGTCCCAGTCACATGTCGAGCTTAAAAATGTGGACAATGTTCCAGAACAACTAGGCAGTGTAGCAATGAGTCAACATTGGACGTGATTGGAAGCATGACTGTTAGTTCTCCACAAAATAGGAGGAAGTCACCATAGCTGGCAATATCCCTCTTATCTACACCAGACCACATGAGGTAGAGATTAAGAAACAGACCTTGAATATGGTGAGTGTGATTATGCTTTTATCTATGATGATGATGACGCGTTGTTGACTCCCCCCAAAAATACAGGGTGTCTACAGAAAAAGAGGACAGTCACTTGTCTTCTTTTTTGTACTCATTTAAGTTAATTTGGTGATAAGTCTTGACATAAGAGTGGATTTGATAGTCAGTAGGGTGTGGCTGGTGCCCCAAAGTTGTCATATCCCACTGTACCATTTTTTGGTACTGTGTTTTGGTCAAGACAGTATTTGTGGAAAGTTTCATTGAAATCAGAAAATGCTTAACTTGAGCACAATTCAGTTGAAAATTATTCATAATGCTTTAAAAGCGCTAACCGCGGTATTGAATAACTTTGTCAATATCAGTCATACAATAATGCAACCTGTATGGTTGAACTGCCCTCAATTAGAGCTACATTTTAAATACCAACTTCAATGGTCTCGGAAAATATTACTTGATGTAACAAATCTAAGCTAATCTATAATTCAATTTCAAGGTTTGTTTAGGAAATAATTTGCAGATAACAAAAAGACGAAGATTTGATGTTAATCAGGTAAATATTGCACGGCAGAATGTGCGAGAGGCGTCATTTTGAAGGAATTTGATTATATTTGGATATTTTGGAGCACTATACAGTGAGAACTTTACTGTTACATCGTATTTATAAAATCTCACACGAAGGCCAGCAAATTGAGAGTGGCTGAAGTCGGCCTATGCCTCTCCACCCCAGTATCTTTATTCACATGCAGTGGCGTTAGACCTATGCCCTATGCCAATATAAAACAACAGATCTATAAAGAACTCATTTAAGTTAAAAAATTAAATGATTAAGTTAGCACCAGGTGAGTGAGACCTTAGTCCATACATAATGCGTTTAACAGTTCGCAAGAAAGTTGTATGTCATTATAAGGTCAGGGAAGATCTCTTTTCAGTCAGCTAATATGGTATCACTTTCGGCTATAGCTAGGTCTTGGATTTTTAAAATTCAAATTCTGGCCTCATTACCTGGATCTGGTAAGTATATTGGACAGCAGCTTTGATCATTATCAGTACTATAACAGGTCAACTCATTATGATCTATCACAACGTAAGGCACACAATATCTAATAAAAACGAAGTCCTTGACTGTATGAGCAATTGAGCATAAAAAGTAGCCTATATAGCTAGCCACATTTATAAAATTTGAGTTGAATAATGAATTAATGACACATGCTGAATCTGATGCTAATAATAAAGGTTTCGGATTTTCTCTCTTGACACAATTTTTGACACTTGACCATAATTATTAAGACAGCGCATGTATTTGTGTCTTTACTCAGATGTGACCAAGTAACTGAATTCACAGTAATATTGGCAGATTAAAGTATTGCTTAATCACCCTTGTTTATCAATTTTACCCAGCTTACCTCAGTTAGTACTGATTTGAAATCTTAGCATTAGCTCACTTTTAAAAGGTTTGTGAAAAAAGACAAAATGGTTAGCTGCTGTCAATGTAAACTCTTTTTGCATATAATTAGACCAAGTTATTCTTCTTTTTGCTTTTCTTTGACCAAATTACTCCCAGAATTGTTGTTGATTGGCAATTACGTAATTCACATACTGTATTAAACAGTAACCTGGATCTGAAATGTTTTGTATTTAAAAGCACCACTCATCAGCCACCAACCATTTCTAGAGCATAGCTTGCAGCATGCACTGTCTCTATGCATCAACCACATTTGTGATTCCATATATAAGTGTATAGCTTTGTCAATATTTGACAGACTCTAACTTTTTTAAAATTAAAGTCTATCAAGTCCTTTTCATTGCTTCATTCAATAGCATAATGGGTGAAAAAGGCCGGTTGACATTTAATATGAAGGTAATCACACAATATGCGAAAACTGCAGTCAAATTATGAATTGATGCACTGCTTAAAATTATCTGATACTATTGAAGTTGGTATTCAAAATGAAGGTCTTATTGAGCCCTGTCCAACTAGACATATTTTATTGAAGTTTAATCAATATTGACAAAGTTACGGCATACCGCGACTTTGGGTTTTAATAAAAAGAGACGAAACTTCAACAGCGTTGTGCTCAAGTTAAACGTTCTTCAATTTTCTTGAAACTTCTCAGAAATGTCTCTCATATCAAACCACAATACCAAAAAAAGGTACAGGTGGCTGCTCCAAAATTTTCCGATTTGAGGGGCAACAGCCACACCCTAATAGTCAGCAATATTAGATCAATTGCAAATATGTTTATTTGTGAATTAGATCACTACTAAAGGCAAAACGGAAGCATGATATGCAAAAGTGCTTGCGTTGCTTCAAGGTGGCTATGGTTGCCCTGTCTTCCTCTTTGTTGATGAGAAATTTGTCACCATTTATGGTGCTTGTAAGAGAAGGAATGAATCATTTGTGAGTAGTGGGACATTTGCTGATGCTCCAGCTGCCGACAATTCAAATTAGGGACCTAACACTTGGTCTTTAACGTAGAGTCATCTGATGACAATAAAATCACAAAGATGTCTCAAATAGTCATTGATCAGAGCACCGGAATCAATGCAAATGCTTATAACAACACTGTGAAAGAATTTGTGATGCCATGGCGTCAGACAAAAACTCATTTTGTGGCAAAATCATCTTCCTACAAGGTGGAGCACCTGTTCATACTGCATAGACGACCCAGGAGTGCCTCAAAACAAACCTGCTGAGCAAGGTAGAGTGCCACCTCTGTTCGTGTTCATGCTGTTCTTCCTGTTTTTTTTTTTTGTAGTGTAGTTTAGATAACATTGCCAAGAATATGAGAGTCTAAATGAATACCAAGAAATTGCATTTTATTACAGATGATTTCATATTTGTAGACTTTTCTCAAATAACAAAATATTTTGCAAAATTTCTGGTCTGACATCAGAAAATCCTGCCAGGTGATTGGTCAAGTTGCCCATTGCATGTCACTTTTTTTCAGCTTGCTTCAAGCAAGTGATGTTTGCTGGAAAAATGATGTCATAATTTTGACCAATAGTATACAGCAAAGGCCAACTTGGTATTGTGGCAGTTGTTCACACATGTCAAACCGCAATCCCCATGAACTCTTTCACTTCTTCAAGAACGGTTGTATTTCACACCCCTGTGTACAACTGTTGATTGTTTCAATTGATGTTAAATCAGTTTCAAGCTGACTCTGCATGGCTTCACATTTATTTACACTAAATTACCATGCCTTGACCAAAAGCTGTGAGCATTGTCTATGACATCAGTAAGGGACTATTCAGAATTTATGACTTGGTTGAGGGGGAGATGGGGGAGTTTTACCTGAGCGGGTGCTACATGTTTCAAGCGGGACAGTGCTAAGTTTTACCTTTTGTCCAGAATCTATGTGCCTTAATCACAGGCTAAATAGAATTTATGACTTGAGGGAACTGAAGTTTTGCCTAACGGAGCACCAATTTTTCACACATGTTTCAAGGGGGGTACTTATTACTCACAACATGCTTAAAGGGGGGGGGGGTATGCAATTTTAATAAAAGAAAAGGGGACATACTAAAAATCCACATGGAATATATATATATGAGAGGTACAAATAAGCATGAAACCAAAGGGGGTATACATTTTTGACAGAAAGTTCCAACAAAACTCCCAAAATAAATCATAATTCTGAATGGTCCCTCAGGACAGGATGGTGGCCCAGTGATGTGGTCAACATTCATAAGAAAATCGCAGTGGGAATCAGATCAAGGACCCCGCGATTGGTAGCCCATTGTCCTGCCGCCTGAGCTGAGCCCCTCTTCTGAGAAAATGTTGCATTCACAATCAATTATACATGTTTATTTCCTGTATAAACAGTCATTGCATGGATCACCTGATCCTAATCGTCTGAATGCACAGTATTGGACTTGCAGAATGTATGTGCTGAAAATGTGTGAAACACAAACTGAAACTCTCACTTGAAACTGCTAAAGTCAGTCCCAGTCAGGAGATCAATGGTTTAAAATGCCATGGTCACCCATGTAAAACGCTATGTCACTTTTCGGTAGAGAGTGGTGTCATACCTTCTCTCGACCAATGAAAATTGCAAGAAAAATGATGTATTTTCTACCTCAAATGTCTACAAATATGAAATCATCTGTAACTAAAGATATATTTTTGTTATTAATTAAGAGGTTATTGTTTATATCTATTTTTTTGTTACGCGGTCTAAAGAGCATAACGTATGTTTTATCAATGTTTAGAGATAATTTATTAGAAAGGATCCATCAATAGTATGATAGATATAAGTAAAAATGTTTCCTTCAAAAAATACGATTGATTCATCAGCAAATAGAAGAGGAATAGTAATTGAAGAGACATTAGGTAAATCATTATATAAAAAAAATAGAATAGGTCCCAAAATTGAACCTTGCACTGAAAAAAGGGATTGTCTTATAACAGACAATAATTGTCTAATATGTGTCCGATCAAGCGATTGTCTAATCCAGACGATTGAATTGTTCAAAATGTCAAAGAACTTGTTTGTTTCACTCAATTGATTGGTTGGGGCACATTGGGACAGTCAAGATCATGACTCGCATTTTGCTGTCTGGCTGCAAAAGGGTAGGTGCAGTCTAATGTATTATGCCTTGCATTTAAGCTCAATAGTATTGGTGATATTCATGCAAACTTCTGAGTTGCTCAGTGCTTTCAGCATGGAGCAAAATTAGAAGACGTTAAAAGTGTCCCAATTCGGGCAAGGAGGCTAAAAATCTGGCCAGATGATAAAATAAATACGAGTTATTTGGTACCAGCTGCGAGGGTGCACCATATCTTGCTATACAGGAAATTAGATATGACATTTTCACGGTGACTCACCGACATATTCTGCATGACAAAGACAATTACCGAACAAACGTGTGGTCTTTTCACATGCAATTTACAACTGAAAAGTACTAATGTAAGATTTGATCAGATTTAATCTGATTGATGGACATCCATTTGTAGCCCATTAAGCCCACTTACAGATAAAACTGCGAAATCAGTAATGTGGTTTAGATTTGGGTCAAGGTGCTAATCTACTAACAAGTTGACTTTATATTATTTAGGACAGAATTAATTCTATTTGTAAATGACATGAGGGTATCCTGAGAGGGTCGGATGAGGCTTCTTTGCTAGGAGAGGGGGCTGGGATGGATGAATGGATGATTGGGGCCGGATGTCCTGTATTTATGCATTTGGTTGGGTAATTAGCACTGGAGATATAGGGTAACTAGCACCGCAGGTACTGCAATGACGAAGGAATGATTTTAACAGTATCGATGTTATAGGTCAACTTATGCATTATTAAAACTATATGAAATTAAATGTGAGAGATTGAGTAGTTTTAAAATAATCATATCAAATAATATCAAGCATGGAATCTGCCTTTCTGGGGAAACTGTTTAAAATGGCAGCCTCATTAAATTTGGAGCAATAAAGTAGATACGCTCACCTTGATTCAAGTTAATGCCCTTGCCATCCTTCTGGCCAAACTTATCTCTTCGAACATTAGTTATTCCCACTAATGGAATGAATCTGTATGCTAATGAAGGAGGGAATTTGCATTTGAATTGAGATAAGCAATATTGACCACACTCTGCCTTGAGTTTTTATTTCAAAATATTTAGTGCGGGCTTTCAAGAGCACAACCGGATGTCATGCAAGTGAGACCTTGCATTGGCAAAATTTGTATCGCTGGGCAAAATCACTTGCATTACATTTTGTTCATTGTCAAACCTATAATTAATGTATAGTAACAAAAACTTCATATGTCCTAACCTCAATAAATTGAAATGCATAGTACTGGTGTAGAAATCAGGGTTGGCAATTGACATTGAATTTGTGCAAAGGTCAGAAAAAATTGGTCAGAAAGCTCCATATACCTAATAATGAACTGCCTCCCAGATAGATAGATGGAAATATTTATTTGACATGAATTATTTGGCCTATCATACAAAATTAATACAGTGAAGTTCAATTATAGTTAATGCTGTGTCGGGTAGATATTGTGTCTCCTGCACATATATTATACATTGTATATGTTGAAATGTAAAATGCTTATTCATTGAGTTTGCACAAATTAGCATCAGTGCATGAAATCATGTTGTATCTTTATCTAGAAATCTCAAAATTGTCATGAGGCCAAAACGTGGCAACAGCTCAGAAACCTGATAGTCTGAGAACCAACACTGTGTCAATGCTGCCTACAAGTTGACCGCTATTTGCTGCCGCCTAGGGTGCAAAATTTGCGAGCTCCTGTGAGTGGTCAACAGAATTTCAATCTCTGGAAAAAGAAACCAGGACAGTGTCTGGAAGAAACCAGGACAGTTCCATCATTTAGTGATGGTCTAGTTTATTTCCAAAAAAAAAACTCGGTAAGTGTCTAACCTGACTTTGGTCTGCTTATATTTTAAGCAGACAGCTTGTAAATACCAAAATAAGTAACAGAATAAATACAAATGAGCATTTTTGATATCACAAAGCAAAAACATTGGATTTGTATGAATATGTGAATAAGTGAGAAAGCATTCTTTATGGACACTATTCTGACCACAATTTACCATGCACTAAATGGCATAAGTAAATTGAATACCATCAAAATTCTGATGAGCAAAATCATCCATTTCACAGGCAAAGTTTATGCTGAAGTTTCAAAACTTTCTTTTTGTCTCATGATTTCCAAACATTTTCATTCAAAGCAGTGGACTGGATCTTTGCCAGCAACCATGCTTTGTGAAAGTAGTTTGGCGTAGTAATATGGACAGCTGTTGTGTGACCTGATCTTGTGATTTGTCCAAAACAGATCAAATTATTGTTGACCCAATTCAATTATCCAGGGACTCTCAGCATTCTGCTGCCACTTGCTGTCAAACCCGAACAGAGACAGGTGTCAATGTCTTGACAAAGAAGAGGTGAAGGTTGTGGTATGAACCTCTATCAAAACTGCTTCTCTCGTTCATGGTAAAAAACCTGAAGGTGAGCTACATGGCGTTCACTGATTAGTGAACCCCATGCAGCTTGTATAATTAAAATAGCCTTGAAATTTTGAAATTATCGCCATTTTTCAAAAATTGTTTTCTGCAAATTTCTGCACATTCTCAGTAGGCCTGAACATGCTCAGTGAGAACCGGGTCAGAGGCTCAGAGCAAATGTTTCATTGGATTTCTGTAGTGGAAACCACGAGCGAGATAAGGGGACGATGTTAGGGGGTGTGTTGAGGAGGAGGGGAGTGGCAGAGGCACATGTTGACTTAATGACCTACGGTTGAGCAACGGCAGCCGATTTCCTAAAATTCTGTTTTATTTTCAAACATCGTTATTGGCGCTGCTGCGCATGCCGATGGTGGAAGTTAACCTTGCATAAATCACATTGAGCTGACCTGATTGGCTTAGCCAGGGGAGGGGTATACTGAGCTTTTTATTGAATGCTATGCTAGAGTGGATATATCAGGATTATTAAAACCATTTACAGTTTGCAAGTAGAATGCCATTTCCAGTGGACTGCAGATCTGCAAATGTCAGTGATGAATGTATTGTCATCACACTCAAATGCAAAACCTTATCTCTGGAGAAGGGCTGGGGTATTTTTAATTAGGTGTCCCAGTATTACATGCTGGAGGATTTCATTTTCATTTAAATTCCAATTAGTGTTACACATAGTTGGGCTTTTAATTTTTCATTTTTTTAACGTGGATTGCAAAATTGGGCCAACTTTCGTTTCTGTGGGTGTTAAAACAATGCAATTGATCCACCAACAGGTATTTATTAGATCCAAAGCGTAATTGTGTGTTTGACTGAATACTGTGTAAGCAGCATTTTTGAGTGCTGTAAAGTATCAAGTGAAGGGGTATAGTTTAACTTGCAAGGTGGGCTGCCTCACTGTTTTTCTGCATAGGCAATACTTGCTGAGCCAGTTCAGCTGATGGAGTCAATCGGGCACCTTGTCCGATATTAGGTGTGGCAAACTAATTGTTCTCCATAAAAATGTGATAAGTGTGGCATACTCGAGCGAACAAGAGTGTATTTTCCAGCTGCTGTGGAAAATAAATATCTGAGAGGATTTGCAGCCTGACTTAAGGTCATTGGGTACTTTACAGATAATTAAGGCGTAAAGGGTTAACCTATATATATCATGATGATAAGCCTAAATACATGAAAAATTTGTTATATTCTGCACCAAAATTTTCAGACTAATAAATGTTTGTTAGTAAAAGAGTTGCCCATTTCCAATTTGAGATTCTTAAATCATTGTACAATAAAAAATGGTCAGCTAATTTTGATTGACCTTTATACTGATAACATTTTTGTTATTTATACATAAAACTTTTTTCCATCCAGAAACTATAATATGCCATTCATAAATTGTGCATGGCCAAAAAGAAAGAAAAAACGATTTTATATTTGAAATTCTTTAAAACAAGCAGAATGAAAATTGTCAAGCCAATCAATCAATCAATCAATCAATCAATCAATCAATCAATCTATCTATCTATCTATCTGTCTAAGTGTCTAAGTGTCTATCTATCTATCTATCTATCTATCTATCTATCTATCTATCTATCTATCTATCTATCTATCTATCTATCTATCTATCTATCTATCTATCATAACCAGGCTTTTTTTCTTTTTATTCTATTAAATGCAAAACAGACTGTTACTTTAAGTCTTTTAATTCCTTTGCAAAAAAAAACGCATTTTAAATTAGTTTTGTTACCTACAAAATGTTTTCATCTTTAAATTATTTTTATGATTGAAGAAAAAACAAAGGTTTTTGCTGCTTGTTCAATTGGATTGATTGCTGATGACTACAAATGGCCTTACTTCAGATGTAACACTTCAATTGGTCAATTATCCTTGATTGCAATAAGCATCTTGACAATAAAAGATAATCTTAAGATTCATCCTTTAATGACAATTGAGAATTTGGTTGGAATGAAGTCAGCACAAAGCTTCATGACTACGCCTTTTGTCTCTAATTGACAGGGCTTGGTGCTGCAATGACTCAAGTGCATGTGTACTGAGGACGCCAATATTGCTTTCAGGCGCCAATAACACTTTCCACACGCCAATATCGTTATTTATTGGCGTGGCACGTGATTGATCTCGGCTCACTTGATTGGCTCACAAATTTTGGTGCAGAATATAATATTATATAATAATATAACTTTTGCTTGTCTGGCTGTTTCAACAATTCGACTACAGTCTGCAAATTTGTTAAATGAAAAGAGTGGACTGTTGCACTGTGAAAATGGCACTTCGTGAGTCAACATACTGATGATACCAATGCCTTGCAGATAAACGATTAATACGTACCCTGATAGATAGATAGATAGATAGATAGATAGATAGATAGATAGATAGATAGATAGATAGATAGATAGATAGATAGATAGATAGATAGATAGACAGACAGATAGATAGATGTAAGTAGGTGGTTCAGTACGCAGGAAGGTGTATATAGAATTATAGATAGACACTGGGTAAATTGTCTTGTCTTTGTATCTATCTATCGATCTATTAGGGGCCAGTCAAATTCCTCTTTTTCAAAAATCTCTTTTCTCGAATCAATTTATTTTCCAAAATCTCCTTTTTGAAAAAGGGTGATTTTGACGGCCATTATTTACTTGTCCATGGATCTGTCCATCTGTCTATCTCCTTAATTAGTGAACCTCATCGTTAGAACATTCACAAAATTCGTTCAAGTATGCCAAAATGTGGTCCCAGGCAATCACTGTGCATTGAAGATATGCATTTTCACCTATGATAAGTGACCAATTACTAGCAATCAGTCTGGCACACTGAAATGGATTTGAGCTACATATGCGATGTTTGAAATGTCACAGTTTCAGTGTGAAATTAACTGAAATACACTAGACAAACTGACAGTTTCCTCTTGCACATAATACTGAATGGATTTTGGCCACACACGAGTAGCTTTCTACCATACGTCACGTACAGCCAGATTGCTTGGTACTAGTGTCTCACAAGTCTACGTACTTCAATGCGAATTCCTGTAAATGGTGTTTTCCTTATAATGGTTTTCATATGTTCCAATTACATGCCCCTCCATAGCCATATTGTAAAAAATCAGTACCCCCCCCCCCCTGTAAAACATGCACAGAATGAGGAATGGTGTGGAGCAATCTCATTTTCAACCATCTTGTCACTTTCATTTGCCACACTTTTCCACAATGTTTTATTGAGGCTGTTGAGATACTGACAGTAGGGAAACAACTCCCAATCTCTTTAATCTTTATAGTGAAATTAGAATGGACCCCAGAGGATTGCTTTTCCATATGGAGAGAAGGTTGGTGTCGAAGATTTTCTCAATTTTCTTACTCTGAATATCTCACGAATAAATGAACCTGAAGATTATGCGTAGAAAGGTGGCAAGGTCTAATCGAAAATGGAAATGGCCAGAGTCTTTTTCCCAATGAGTCTGGACTACATCATTGGAGGTCACGGATAAAAATGAATCATTTAAATTTGCGATTGGATTTCATATCTTTCTTCTTGCGTAGATAAGTTTCTTGCAGGGAATCTTTATTTGGCGGAACCGCAAAATGCAGAACTGAGTCGAACAATCACATTTTCAACCATTTTTCCACACTGTTTACACCTGTTTTCATTGCATCGTTGTATACCTAAACATGACATTGACGAATGCTTGTATAATATCAAGGAAAACAAGAAATTAAATGTACCATATGCCTATTAATGATATTGTGCAACACGTCCGACCGGAAAACATATTCTTTCACATTAATAATATTATGACCAATAATTGATGGGAGTGTCATTCTTCAAATTTGAGTACTTCCAAAAAGCGTCGCTCCCTTGGGAAATCAGTCATTTATGGCAATGGATTTAATTTAGGATCTTGACAACGAAGTGCCAATAACATCCCAGGATGCTTGAAAACTAATTGCACCTCAAGAAGAAGGATTATTGTTGAAATGAGGACAAGCTCTAGAGCAAGGAAGAAATTTTCAATCTGGCAATACATTTCTGAATTTTACACCTTCCTTTTAGCCATTTCAAAATTGAAGTACTGACCCATATAGCCATGGTTGAAAGCTAATTACTGAATTTTGCTGGCTTGTATAATAAGAGAGAGAGAGAGAGAGAGAGAGAGAGAGAGAGAAAATTTTATTGGTGAATGGGCTCATAGCTACCTCTTATCCTCCAGCCCTCTTGGGCTTACAATCACTCTTATAACTGTAATTGGAATATTGAACAAAAATACAGATTTTTTTAAAAATGAACATGAAATTAAAAAATATACATTACAAAAATAAGAAAACAAATATTGACATTTATTGATAAATATAGTTTTGTCGTTTCTCAAATGCTTCACAAATATAATCGCTAGTAAATTTAATAATTTCATAATAGGTCTGTCTCCATATGGCTACTAAGTGATTATAGCTAGGTGCACTAGAGTCAAGGATGGTAATTCCGTCCACTTTTGGCTAAAACTGTATTTCTAGGACAATGGGAATATATACAGAAATTGAATTTAGTCCATTGGAAGGAACACATTCCGAACTATCATTAGCAGCCAAAAAATCCAAATATTCAAATAATTCTTACGAAAACCATGGCAACAAATATTGAAGGTTAGGTCATCTAAATCCGTCCAGTGTGCTGCTAAATCCGTCCAGCAAGGGTGCTAAATCCGTCCATAGGGCATAATTCAGCCCATACCTATCATATTTTGTTATTTCTTTCAGTTTTGCAATTTATTAACTTTAACAAACGTTTTGTGTTGATTTTAGAGTAATGGGACAATGACAGAACGAGAAATACAATAATTAAAAAGTATAGATCAATTACACTGCAAGAATTTCAATTGACAGCCTCAATTACATTCAAAGTACCCTTTTAATCCTAACAAAGTGGCATAGTTGCTTCAATCGACTTTCTGTAATCTTTTGTATGCCGTTTATGAATATTAAAAGTCATAAAAGTACTCTAAGACATATTTGATGTAGGTGGACGGATTTGCAAAACCCTCAATCAGGCCAGTTCTGAAATAATGATGGTAATTTTATCCACTTTTGTTTCCATTGTATTTCCTTTAAAAATTTCACAATAGGGAAATGTAACAAATCCTACAAAAAAATAATTTAATTTGACGTCATGTTCAATAATTTTTTACTTTAAATGCAATTTTTTGTTGACAGGAATAGGTCTACAAGGTTATGGCCACCAAGTCTTGAAATGTCTGTGATGACGTCACATGCAGGATTTCATTGTTTTCATTCCACCTTGTTAAAATAGGCTGGAAGTATAGTTTAAATACATGTAAAAACAATAAAAATGGCAAACCTTGTTTACAAACGACTTTCCCTTAATTTTTAAAACTCAAACAACTGTAACATGTAGATATATACACACAAAGAAGGGGGTGGACGGATTTACCCTCCTGGACGGATTTACCAGAATTGACTCTAGGTAATGCGGTATGCAATTTTTACAGCTGCTTGCAGCCTGTATTACCGGAGGAGTTCCAAGAAAACTTATGACAACTCCCCTGGTCGTGTTGTTTCACCTATGTCATTAAAACTTTGCATACAGCCTAAATAGAATATTATCTTGCGTTGAAAAACGTTTGGTGCCTTTCTGAGATGGAAAAAATTATTAAAGAAAACAAACAGGCTGACTATCTTGAGGTCAAAGGTCAATCACGGCAATGAAATTAACTGGGTCACACTGACCTACTTTTGCTGAGGAGCTCTGACAATGTCTGAGTTACCTCCTCCCTCTAAATAAGACCCATATAGAAGTATTTGACAGATGACAGGGAGGTGTGAAGGAAGGGAAGGAAGGGAAGGAAGGGAAGGAAGGGAAGGCAGGGAAGGAAGGGAAGGAAGGGAAGGAAGGGAAGGAAGGGAAGGAAGGGAAGAACGAAGGGAAGGGATGGAGAGACGGAAGGAAGGAGGAGGAAGGAATGAAGAGAGGAAGGAAGAAAGCCTGAAAGGAAGGAATAGAAAGATAGATCGATCAATAGATAGATAGATAGAATTAAATAGCATATTAGTAGATACTTGCACCTATAGATCTACAAGCAGCTGTTAAAGTGCTTGCACGTTATTTTTGTCTTTAGGGAAGGAAACCCACCTGATAACATATTATCAACAAACACTCTGATTTGGTCGCTTGGTCAAAAACACACATCACCTTGTTGAAAGGTAAAGGGGATTCCAACTCTATTTCTTTGATATGCAACCTATATATAAATTCAGAACTACTAATTGAGACAGACCTGCTGTATACTGTTCTATTCAACTCCCCTGCGGCACTAAGCCACTCATGTGAATGGCTTTTTGTATCGAAGTCTCAACCTATAAAAACCTATAAAAAACTTATATATAAGTATTCTTAACAGTACATCGATTCTACAAGATAAGGGATTTCGCTGGTGAAATTTTTTGCGTGTGAAACGTCATCAAAGATTGTGTTCTTCATTTTCTATGCAAAACATGCCATAAAAACCTTAATAAACTTCCGATTTTTCAAAATTTAAAAACTTGCGTATATCAAATAAACTCCCCCGCATTCAATGCACTCATTCATTTCGCTGTATTTGCAATATTAAATGCGTATCGGCGCATAAGGGTGTGAAGATGCAAAATTTCTAAAACCAGTGAGAACAACAAACTTTCTTCTTTTATTGCAAATCCAGGATTATTTGGAAGGGGAGATGTTTCCTAATTTTTTTTTATGAAATGGAGTTTACTTTTTTTGGTAGCATAAATAACTGAAGTTTACTTTTATTTCACAAATCCTTATAGTTGTGTCAGATTTTCATAAAACAAAGGGAGGAGTCTTGGAAATTTTTTCTGTGGCCAACTATTCATACACTGTAAATTTTGAATTTTGAGTTAGCTTAAATTGATTGAGTGAGATGGTTGCACAATTCCTTTGAGCCAATACAGCTGTTTGTTTGCAAGTTATAACATAAAGATTATCATAACTCAAAACAGCAAGCTATCATGGCTCAAACAAATCGTGCAACCATCTTACTCAATCATTTGAGCTAACTAAATATTTCAGAATTTACAGTGTATAGAAATGCCTACTTTGAGATACCAAAACTTTCTATTATTTTAGAAATATTTCAAGACTGTGATTCTGTTGAAATATTTTATGAAAAGACTGTTTGTAATGCAAAAGCAATTGAAAAAAAGCTTAACGAGGATCGTAATAGTGTTTGGTGTGATTTGCTGTTGTTAAAACCAAAATTAAGAACATACAGAACATTTAAGAGTAATGTTAAGACTGAAAGTTATGTGTTTATCGAAAATAGAAAAAGGAGATCATTAATGGCCCAAATACGCCTTGGTATACTACCTCTAAATATAGAAACGGGCAGATTTAGGAACCAGCCAGTAGAAGAAAAGATTATGTCAAATGTGTGAAGATAGCTCCATAGAGGATGAAAAACACTTTATATTAAATTGTTCAGCATATAATGATATTAGAACACAATTATACAACAGTATAACCTGTAATAATTTTACTGAATTGGAACCAGCACAGAAATTTATGTATATGTTTAAAAATGTGCCGAATCAATTATGTAAATACATTGAAAAATCATGGGAAATAAGATGTTTAAAGTTATACAATATATAAGCTGTCATTTGTTTGTTTGAAATTGTAAGTTGTCACTTACGTTAATTTGTTTAAAGTTGTAAATTTTGACTCTTTGTGAATTGTTGGCACTGTACGCCTGGATTTTTATTTTGTAACTGTCATGAAGTGGTAGATAAGCCCTATTAGGGCTGGGTATTTTACTATAATGAATTTTTTGTGAAATGTAAATGTACTGTACCTGCCACTATAAACAATAAAAAAGTTCAAGTTCAAGTTCTATTACATGCCTTATGCCCTCAGGTTCATGGTAAAATCGATACAGTACCCTTTTTTAAGGGTACTTTTCTTGTTCACATGTGTCTTGAGGACGCCAGAGTGCCTTGTGGTGTTATGAACTGCTCCCTCGGGAGTTGGAGAACAAAAGTAATGGCAGGACTGCTTGGAGTGTTGCAACCTCCAGTTCGGTCTTGTAAAATCAGCTGTGTAATCTTACTGCAGTATGTTGAAATCCATACAAAAATGTACATACTTGTCTTAAAACGACATGTTGGCTAATGCTAAATACTGCAAAATGACAAAGTGTTTGTATTCATTTTGGCAATAGCAGTATAACTGCAGTTTTAAATGGCTGAACATCTATCTGGGTATCGATGCATATTTGAGGAACTTATGTAGTGCTCTGTATCTATTCCCCTGCTTTTCGTCAATATTTGTGGTATGTAGATTATTGAGATGCAACAGGGACTTCCAAAATGTTTTAACAGAAAAAATACTAACATCCTTTCACTAGATTTAATGTTTGGCTTTCGGGTCGATACAATCGTGCAAATTTGAGGAAGCTGCGAGTTCTAACGAGATGATTTTTAACGTCAGCGAATGAAGTTTGAAGAAGGTATTGTTATCACTCTGGTCTAGAGTTGTCCGTCCGCCGGACGGGTGGTCGGGCATCCGGGCGGTGGGCGGATAGATAGTTACCGGGCCAGGACTCAGTCCCTATTGCATGTGCATGGATGAAATTTGGTACACATGTAGCCTGCATGGTGCTGTTGTGCATTTTGATGGTCTGATTGATGGATATTGTGTACTTTTTGAAATATTGAGAAAAAAATAAAAAAATTACTTTTTTCGTTTCCAGACCAGGACACTCTGGTCTAGAGTTGTCCGTCCGCCGGACGGGTGGTCGGGCATCCGGGCGGTGGGCGGATAGATAGTTACCGGGCCAGGACTCAGTCCCTATTGCATGTGCATGGATGAAATTTGGTACACATATAGCCTTTATGGTCCAGTTGTGCCTTTTGATAGTCTGATTGCTGGACATCTTATACCTTTTGAAATATTGAGAACAATGTTAAAAAAAATATTTTTTTCATTTATGGGCAAAAACTTGGCCACTATTGCGTGTACATGGGTGAAATTTGTTACACGTGTCACCTATACGATGTAGTTGTTTCTTTTGTGGGTGTGATTCTTGGATATTCTTTACCTTTTCAGATATTTACGAAAATATCTAAAAGTTATTATTTTTTGTTTCCAGGCCAAAACTTGGCCAATATTGCACGTCCATAGAATAAATTTCATTCACATAATCTATATAATATGCTTTATTGCATTATGATAGTCTGATTGATAGGTATTTTTAATGCTTTTGGGAATATTGAGAAAAATTTAGAAAAATACAAATAAATCAATTTTTTTTGTTTGTTTTCAACCCAGTTGCCTCTAAACAGCCCACACCGGTGCTGATGGGGTTTAAAAAACAAACTCACTCACTCGTTTCCGACCCTCAGCCTTTCAGGCCAAGACTGGGCACTATTGCATATATACTAACATGCAATTTGGTTCACAACACTTTCTTGGTGTCATTGTTTCCTTTGATGGTGTTTTTCCCCTCAAGATTTGCTGCTGCACAGCCTATGTTTTTCCTTTAATACCATAAGCCCACTCACCTGCAACTGCTCATTTGCACCTAAATCCAGATTATATGGGGGTATTATAAAATATAACAGGTCTATACTTTTCATGTGACTGCGATAATGTGACCAAGGATTTTGTTCAGGTACACTTTTCTAAAACAAATTCGGCAAAAATTACTGAAACGTAGACAAAAGGAATAGTTTTACCAAGAACAGAACCCTTGGGTAGCGGAGACATTGATTTGTTGTACAATTGCCATATTTTGCTCTATAGGCTGATTTGCCAAAAAGCCTGAGGCAGATTTCACGAAAATGTGCTCACAGAGTATCTTAAACTGTCCAACCTTTTTTACTATTTATCTTGCTCCCCGAAGCACATGAACCCATTACCAAGTAAGTCGGTGAGCTAAAGAATAACAAGAAATTCTTAAAAAAAAAAGGAATTGTAGGGACCTTTGTGTGAAATATGAGGTTTCTTCAAACACATATTTTATTTTCCGAATATTCAATTGATTTCTTATGTATGTGTAGTCACATCTATACCTCCAATGTACCTACTGTGATTTGACAAACCTACTGCATGTTACCTCATGATTGGACATGCCTAATTATAGTTGTTATAAATATTTTTTGTCATAAAAAAAAAAATGTCTATTACAACAAACTAATTCTTCCTTTCTTATTAGGATTATTACACTTTTCATAAAATGTGAACATCATAGGAGTAGTAATTAAGAAGTTGAATATCTAATGTTTTCATACAGTGTGTTTGTCCACTTCTATTATATGATCCCAAATCTTCATAAACCTAGGCTATATTTGACCAATTTCCTGAAGGAAATCTCTATGCTCCAGGTGTGCTTTGGAGATGGTCCCCAATCACCCAACCATGACCAGTTGACCCAATTGTCATGGTTGAGTGGCTGCTGCCTCTCTGGTGTAGCTACTGTGTATCAAGAGGGGGAAACAGATACTTGATTTGTAAATTGTGCTCACAGATACTTCCTCTGTGGCATGAGTACCCTCCTAATATTGGAGGTCAATTAGGAGGGTACTCCTTGCTATAGGGAAAGTATCTCTGCAAGTCCAACTTGCCTGTGGCCCCCTCCAGAAACTTAGAAGCTCCACCACTGCAGTACACAATAACTGATGACAAATTGCACTTGGCTGGGTATTTTTGTCCCTTTAGTTAGGGACCTTCAATGTTAAGTCTTTCGTCATTTGGAGCTTGTAACATAGATCTGAGATGGTCCCTACAAAAATCAATAAGAAAATCCAATGATACGAGACTTTTTGCTCTTAAAAAATACTTTTTTTGTCTCTAATAAGGACAATACTGGACGGTATAAACTTGGGCGTAAAACACAAAGGCAATCTATCTATATCTATCTATATCTCTATCTATACCTCTATATCTCTCTATCTATCTGTATCATATGTTTAGCTGTCCCACTGTCTAGCTGTATAATTACTTCTGTCTTTTGGACTATCTATCTGCCTGTCTGTTTGTTTGTAGTCAATCTGTCTATCTACCTATCCACCTGTCTACCCATTCATATATATACAGTGGCATCCCTATGGGGGGGGGCACGGGGGGGCACAGGCCCCCCCCATATTGGACATGTGCCCCCCAGGTGCCCCCCTATATGAACTTTCCAACTCTGGCTAAAATATACAATTAGTATAGTGGGTGCCCCCAAGAGAATCGTGTGCCCCCCCAGGTGCCCCCCCCCCCGCTCGAGACTCCCCAGTTATACCACTGTATATATATATTGGAGACCGCCAGGTCACTGCGCGAAGCGCAGTGACCAGAGGTCTTCAAATGGTAGGAGACAGAGCTACCCACACAGGGATATACTAAGAAACTTTTTTGCATGCGCCAAACAAAAAAAAGTGTCGGCGTTTATGTGACGTCATTCATAACGAGCACAATGGTGATGACGTCACAAGAAAGTTAGCAATAGATGACGTCACCATAGCAAGCTATTAATAAACCAGGAGTGTTTCGTAACGTCACCACTTTCTCACGACACAAGCAGAGCTGCAGGCAAGAATAATTTTAGTCTTTGCTGCAGGTACAATGTGGGCCTACAAATTACAATGTAGTCCGAGCGTTGGCTGCATTGCATCTGATCCCAGAAAATGCAGATGCAGTTTCTGGGTTAGAGGTACTTGTATTGACTCATGAGCTCCAAGTAGACTGGCATCTTCTGTGCACCTGCTGCCATTCTGGATTTGGAGTATTAATTTTATTGTAGATTTTATTTCGAAAACTACTTTAGAATGGTAATTCATTCAGTATTTAAAAACAGTTCTTAACAATGCCTTTATTTAACATTTGTCATCATGAAAATATATATATAAAATCACTGTTCAATAAAATGTTAAACAAGTACTTCACCTAAAGGAGAAGGGTGGTCCGGTAGGGACAGGCAAGGGGTTGGAACATGTAGAGATGAATGAGACATTGAGAACATGAACAGGTATATATATATAATATGATATGATTAATGGAATGCCAGTTATAATCACCTTTTTCAAAAATCACCTTTTCCAAAATCTCCTTTTCGGTCAAAATCACCTTTTTTATTTTGACCAAAATCACCTTTTTTTTCAAAAATCACCTTTTTCATACCAAAATCTCCTTTTAAATTTTTATTTTCCGCGGCCTGGAAGTCTGTTTTCATCGCGACGTAACAGCTCAGCTGTTGACTCTACGACCCTGTTACTGGCCACAATAACAGTCGGGTTCACAGTTGATATATTTTTAATAAATTTACGAGGCCTACCAACCAATCAGCAACGTCCTCTCATACCAAAATCACGGAAATGGACGAACGCAATCGGCAATCTTCGTGGACCAATCAGCAAGCTTGTCTTATGGCAAAATCTCTTGAGTTTGGTGAAACAAATAGGTGGGCCGTAGCCCACCAAAAATGAACTAACTATTTCAATTATTCACTCCCAGATGACAAAAAATTTCGATCTTCTTCCTGCGGTCTCTCTATGCTTTGGCATCATCATATTAGTATATAATATTATACATGTATGTATGTATCTGTTTATGTATCTAGTATCTATCGGTGACACTAGTCTTATGTTTTTAACTAATGTAATTTGTTTTAAAAACTGAAAAGAAATAAAGATTGTCTATGTCTATGTCTATGTCTATCTAGATTTCTTTCTATCTTATCTATCTTTTCTACCCATCCATCCACCCATCTATCTATATATCTGTCCATCTGACATGTTGGGTAATAAACAGTTATAATTATATGCTCATGATCAGGCTATCTATCTCTCTGTCTGTATGCCGATCTTTCAACAACAACACTTTCTCTTTCCTAATTTTTTTTTACAGTTTTGGAGAGCAGGGTTGTATCTGGCTTTTATGAGATGATTAAAAAAGACAAAAGCATTTTTAACAAATGTTTGCATGACACTCATATATTATTGAATAAAAAAGGTGTTAAATGGTTGTTGTCTTCACCTTAACAGATATTTGCACACGGCACTCAATCATGCATAGAAAAATGACTCGTCGCAAGACCACTTGAGCCACAATCACTTGATCCTTTCGTTGCACTTCTTGTTCCCCTTTAGTAAAAATGTGCAACCATCTCACTCAATCATTTAAGCAGACTCAAAAATCAAAGTTTTGATGACAATCGTCATAGGTTGTTCAATTTTGGTAGAATTTTGTATCAGTAAGAAAAAGATCTTTTTGTCGGTTATGTGTTTACGTTGTGGCAACATCATTACTAGTAGTGCTTCCCTCACTCATGTGACCTATAGTTACGTCATTGGTCACTGAATTAAGAAATAGCAGATTTCAGACTAGGAACATGGAAATGAACTTTCACAGTGGGAAAGAAAGCATAAAAAGGGAAAACCTTCAGAACAAAAATGAATCGATAAGCTGAAGAAAAAAAGAGAGAGCAAAAACAAACATGTCTGCTTGTTCTCACCTATAGCACGTTACTGGCGAGATTTGGAGTGTGAGAACTGTGATAATAAGAAGAGGTGTTTACAAGCCACTGCTGTTGGAGTAATGCGGTATCTACTGAAAGGGTGGTGGCTGTAAATTTCTCAATTGAATTTACCATTAATCTGTGATACAATACTGCTGCCCTGTAAAAAGATGGTACACCTAATATATAGCCTATTATGAATCATGTTTATATTTTGTATAAAACTGATAAAAGGAAGTAGCCCTTCTAAAGCTCTAGAGTCTAGACAGCAGACAGATAGCTCAAGAGACAGCTAGATGGACAGCTAGACAGATAGATAATGTAGAAAGATAGACAGGTAGATCTGCATTGTAGATAGAGAGCGAGAAGAATAGATAAAAGGATTAACGAAATAGATGAAATAATGTAAATGCATAAAATGTTAATTTAATTTACGGAGACTAATCTCGCTTGTTGGTCTGGAAAAACTCATACAAGTTCCACATCACAGCCTGTCAGCCAATTGGCTGCAAAAAGAACAATACATCACTTTATACCATTCGACACCTCTCTCAGCCAATCACATGCCAGCATTCCAGGGAAATAATTCTCATATTCTTTGTTGTTCAGTTTTCCTCTCATGTTTGACTGTTTGAGTGTTTGTCTCATGGTATGAGCCAGTTATTCACCATGGGATCAGGAATATGTGTTTATCACACCTCGGGCTAAAGCCCTCGGGTGATAAATCACATATTCCCTCTCCCATGGTGAATAACCTATACAAATTAATCAAACAACTCTGTGGGGATTATAACAGTTGTCTGCTGTGAATACTCGTGAAGCTGCCATTTCTTCAGATTAGACTGGTTATTGCAAGTGATAGATCATTTGGATCTCATCAACAGTCTTCCTTCAATATGTCAGTGTTGAAACTGTGATGTGTAGTGTCACTGTCAGCCCATTGGCTATCAAACTGTGATGATGTGGTTGCATCGGCTATCCCGTATAAAATTCTTACTCTGACATTGTGTAGAAACTATTTTGGTGGATTCATATTGGCCAAAAGCTAGGAAACCTGACCAAGTTTAAAATGACATCACAGCCTGTGTGAGTTAATTTATATTGTAATGCTAGAGAGTAGAGTAATCTCTGACATCACACTTCAACAACACAGAAGAGAGTTGAGTCCATGTAAATATGACGAGAACTGTAAAATCCATTAAGACAAATCTAACAGCCTCTATGGTTCCCATGTTGAATTATACAGAAGATGTCACTTCATTGGTTATTATGACTCACAGAGAAGCACACCACTTTAGCTGATCACTTTGCATTATCATCTCTCTTGGATTAATTTGTGGGAGTAATTAGATGCATGCTTTCACACACGCCAACCAACATTTCCAAGTCACAGTATGTTCAAATATAGGATCAATAAGTCAACAAAACTCAATATTTTGAGCTGTCTTGGAAAATACATTGTATAAGTCAACACAGCTCAGTGTTTTGTGTTTTCTCAGCTTGAATGCCTAAGCCATCATAGCTCAGTGATTTGAGCTATTTCAGCTCAGTATTTCGAGTTATGTCAGCTTAAAACATTAAGTCTTGTTAGCTCAATCAACTTGTGCAACCATGTCACTCAATCAATTGAGCTGAATCAGTGCCTCCAATTTTACAGCGTAGGCAGTTTCACTTATTTTGGGGTTAGGGGGAACCGGGGCACATTGGGACGCTTTTAACTTCTACTAATTTTGCTCAATGCTGAAAGCTCTGAAGAACTCAGAAGTTTGCATGAATATCACTAATACTATTGAGCTTAAATGCAAGGCATAATAAACTAGCCCTTTTGCAGCCAGAGAGCAAAATATGAGTCGTAAAAATGATTGTCCCAATGTGCCACGCTGTGGCACATTGGGACATCAGCAGAGGTACATTGGGACATCAATTAAAAAATCATTTTAATACTCCATGTGCAATAGATATAACATATAAGTAGTGCGTAAGACAATATACAGTGCATTAACACCTTGTAGTGCAAATAGTTAATAACTTCGAACAGTTTTAAAAATTTAACATAAACTGTCCGGGGTGCGGACATCTATATAAGTAACACACAGTGCTTTGTGACAAATTTGTTCACAGAGCATGGTAATCCACTATACCTCTATTCACTGTGGCATAAATACCTGTTGCATGCTGTCCCAGGTCATTCAGTTGACTTGATCATTTAAATTCTGCCATATTAAGTGCGTCCCAATGTGCCCCTAATTCACTGTCCCAATGAGCCCCAATATGACTTTTTACACCAAAATGCTAATTTCTCAGGCACCAGTGAGTGTTTTTATCAGGATAGCAATTCATAACTGTTCGTCTTGATAAATAAAATTCATTCAAGCACTGATAAAGCCTCATTGCTCATGGTTTGTCCACAGAATGGTTAGAATTGAACCCGTCCATTTTTACTTTAGTAGTAGGAAAACAAACTTTTCCTCGCCATACTTCTGCATGTGGCTGTAATTTGTCTATGAAACCATGGAAACATCAGGATGTGAAATTACAAGATATGATGGCACTACCATATCATATACCTTGCCAGGATTCAAGAAAACCCCACTGTCCCACAGTGCCCCGCATCCCAATGTGCCCCGGTTCCCCCTACTCAGGAAAGTCAGTAACAACTCAAGAAACCAAATCAGAGGTAGAATGTTATAAAAGTGTTACTGGACAGGGTTCTACCATGCTGCAAAATTGATTCAACTTTGTAGAAATGACTAATGAAGGATATTGAGAAGAAAGAAAGTGAATTAAACCCACCAAAATTGTGATAAAGATGCACTTACAAAACCTGACACAAATCAGGCAATACAATATGAAGTGAGAGCATCAAAAGAAGTAATGTGTAGGGCAAAATTAACTCAAATAGACTTAATGGATCAGAGAGTGTCTGTTTTGTTCGTTTATGGGATCCGAGTCAATGCCATTTAATCAACCAAAACAGCCTTATATATATAATATTCATTTAAGATCATTTCCACGGATTTTGATATCATTCATATTTCTATATCAAATGTTGATGCATATGTAGAAATCAATTAAGTAATGCAGAAGTGGAATTGTTTGGATAAATGAGTGTCCTAATTCACCCCAAAATATATATATCAGAAGAAAATAATACAGATAAGAAGCTTTTAGTATTGTTTACAGTGTTAGAGAGCCTCGGGTAATTATAATTAACCTGAAACCATTTTTCATTTGGTCAATTTTTATGTTTGCAATTATTTTGGGTAGTCATATTCAAGTTTGACAATGTATGCTCCTTTGTCATACATTTTGGGAACTTTTAGCAAAAATCTCTTGTTCTTATTCTTAACTTTGCCACGCAATGGGTATCTTTCAAATCTAATAAGTGACCTGTTTATGGTGTTCCATATCCAAATGGCCCCCGCAGAAGATTGAAATATGTCATCTGAAACCCAGGAAGCTACAAGGACCAAAAAATATTGTCTAAAAAAGCATACAAAATGGCTGGAATATGCAGGGGTGCCGGAACGAATCGCGGATGGGAAGTCAGACGAAAAAAGGCAAATCAAATTTGTGGCAATTTTGTGTAAGGAAATTTAGATATAGAGAATCAATAATATTGAGAATATACTCACTAGTTTTGCCTAAAATGAGGCCTATAATAATGCTTTCTTCTTTAAGATCTAAAGGGCACCCCTTGCCCCCCTTGGACAAAGGCAGGAGGGGCAATTGCCTCCCCTGTTCCCCCCTCTTCCGGCACCCCTGGGAATATGCCTTTTCATAAAAGTGGGAGTAGCCTGACACAAACTGTGGGCCACAATATTTTTTGGAAGTATTTTTTATTTAATGGCCATATCCAGCTATTTATACACTGATATTATATTGAAATTCCAAAAAAAAAACTGAGCCCACCCTGATGACCAGGTCTCATGGTGATGAGGCAACATTTTCACTAATATTCAAGGTTGGATTACTTCAAAAGTTTAATTCAGTGAATAATGAAACTTGTCAGCTTTCATGTCCATTAATCTTAAGAATTTTGAAAAGAAATTGTTCTGACAATGTGCAGGGGAGGTGTTGGTGGGTCTAGTGTTCGAATCCAGATCTTAATCGGTCACCTTGAAAAATCTGCTTCCTCACCATGTATATTTTATCGGCTGTAGACTCCATAGGGCTAAACAAATTCCATTTTGACGACACACACTCTAAACTTCATAAGGCAAATGGCCAATTTGCTTTGTCTTAAACACCACATGGCCCTCCAAAGCTGGCTCCGTCTCAGCTGTCTTGTGGCTAAATTTAGCAGAACACTGCAGCGCCTGCACAAAACCATGGGGCCTGCTCAGTCCAGGATCACACCAAGGAATCATGTGCAGAGTAGGGGAGGGTTCCAACCCAAAGAAGATTCTCTCGAATGGATTGACGAACCAGCAGGCCATCATTGGTGTTCAGCGGATTCTACTCTTATGTGCTGTTTCTCTTTAAAAGTCTAGGAAAATAACCTATGCTGCGTGTTAATTATCATCAAAAATACCACGTTGAATACTTATCATCTAGGGATAAATTGTGAATCACAATATCGAATGATGGATGCGTCTTCAGTCTCTTTATTACTAAAGATTTAATCTATTGTTGTCTTACACTTCAACAAAACTTCAAAAGTTTGGCATGACTTTCGTGTTTGACCAACAAGCTAACAATGATTGAGATTTGTAATTATCAGCTTGATGTTGGATATTATGAAGCAGATAAAGGAAGGATTGTTCGGTTGGAAGGAGAAAATAGAGGATTCATCCAGGGATAAGACCAAGCTTGATCAGTCTAGACATTCAATTAGGAATTGCCATTATGAGACATTGTTATAATAATTCAATATGTACACAGCAATTTGAAGCTCAGTGGTTGGATGAAGCAGCAATGATGCAAGCCCATTAGGGCATGGAGTGAGGACTGTTCGAATTAAAGAAAATTACCACACTCCTGAGGACACACTTATGAATGACATCAGTAAAGCTGTACAAATGAATCTAATATGGATATGGGTACTTCTATGGATATGCATAATTCTCATGAAAAAAAATCACCATCAGTGAAAGTGCATTTTGGAGAGTTTACCAGAAAATTAATCAATTTGTGAGATCTCCTTACAGCCTGTAAAACTGATATGCAAAAAAAAGAGTGTTGGTTCACACAGGTTTTAGCACTCTGTTAGTCATTATAGCCAATGAAGTGTCACCTTTTCTAAATTTCAAGATGAGACACATAGAGGCTTTTTGATCAGTCATGATCAAGAGAAGGCCATTTGATTTCTCATAACTGCTTTCAGCTTAAAAATCAGATGCATAATCCTTTCGTTTGCCTGTTACCAACAAGCAGGATAAGTCTCCCTAAATCGAATTATTTTGAAAGTATTGGGTATGATCATGACAAGTCATCAGTATGATGATTCACAAAGTGCCATTTTCACTGTGCAACAGACCACTCTGTTTGCACATCAAGTTTACAGGCTGAAAAATGAATTCGGATGAAGTCACAAATGACAAATTGGTGGTTGGCAATGCCATGTAATCTTTTTGAATCGACAAGAATCGTCATTGACATAACATTTCTTCCTAAGGAAGGTTACAATATGCATAAATGAGCGACATACTTTCCAATGAAGCATTTCAGGATTGGTGTTGGCCCTGTCTGGATGTGAATATTTTGTGATATAATTTCAATTCATGATTTAACAACGAAAAAGGAGTTATGTGTGGCGGGGAGACTACCACTCCCTGCAAAGTTCACAGCAAGGCGATTGACGAAATTATGCCACCGAGATGTCACTATCAGCAGTGGGTGAGTGGTGTGCTTTGCGATGATAAGTAGATCTATAAACAGGGATGATGATGGATGCATGCTCTCAGTTTCAAATTGTTATGTTATGTAAGTCTTGTGTAATTGTGTATGCTTTTGTTTGTTGCACCTGTCACTTACAATGAGTTACATCTGGAACACTTACCCTCAGTGATAGATAATCATTTTGATGAATATTGGTCCCTCTTTTACATCAACCGGAAATCCTGCTGCGTTACTTTTACATGTACACGAGTCACCAAATGTTACAACAATTTTCATTTTTTGGTTACTACTTGGCCTATGATTACTAAATGCCATGGTTACTACTTGGTTGGGAAAAATCAAAAATGTTTACGAGTTCGTATGGTTACCACTTTGCATGGGTAGTATTTGGGTACTAGTTGACCAGTATTCTTCAATTGTACAGGCACTGTTGGCTTCCAATGGCCGTGGCCTGGATTAGATTGAGGAACCGCTTATATTTCCTCAACAGTTATGCACGAAATGTCAGTTTCTTGTCACTTTCATTTACCTCACCCTTTTGCAAAACCAGTCTATTGAGATCAGTTGCACACTAATGCCAGCACTGCTGCAGCAGATTGCTACACTGAGATTCGTAAATTACTTTCCAGGAGGCAATTTCTCTGGGGGTGATTTCATCCATGCAGAAACGTCATTACACCCTGAAGGCTTGCTACCATCAACTAACTGACAGCCTGATTTAGCAACACCTTCTTCAAAAAAGTTAAGAATCGAATATCGAATTAGCCAAGTACTAATGAACCCATGCAGTATAAAGCTTTTTTGTGAAAAACAGCAACAAAAGACCCCTCAATTAGCAGAAGCCACATACGTGATTTGGACCTGACCACAATGACCCCCTATTACAGCCAGGAACTTTGATATTCAAAAAGAGTGGACTGTTGCACTGTTGAAATGGGACTTTGTGACTCATGATAGCTGATGAAGTGTCATTCTCACTACAATAAACATGT
This sequence comes from Platynereis dumerilii, assembly GCA_026936325.1. Taxonomy (NCBI): domain Eukaryota; kingdom Metazoa; phylum Annelida; class Polychaeta; order Phyllodocida; family Nereididae; genus Platynereis; species Platynereis dumerilii. The sequence goes on along the minus strand of JAPTHN010000019.1, from coordinate 6,427,739 downwards.
AATACATAGAGGCTGTTTGATTAGTCAAGATCAAGAGAAGGCCATTTGATTTGTCATAACTGATTTTAGAGCAAAAAAAGATGCATGATCCTTTCGTTGAGAGTGTGAAATGAGAGTGTCATAAACCTTAAAATTGTCATAACTCAAAATTCTCCCAATAGATTTTTTTCTTTTTTGTCTTAAAATGTTCTCCTTGTTGGAACTTTCTGTCAAAAATGTGGATTTTTAGTATGTCCCCTTTTCTTTTATTAAAATTTCATGCCCCCCTTAAGCATGTTGTGAGTAATAAGTACCCCCCTTGAAACATGTGTGAAAAATTGGTGCTCCATCGGACATAATTCCCATTCCCCCACCCAAGGCATAAATTCTATTTAGCCTGCAAGGCACACAGATTCTGGACAAGTGGTAAGAATTAGAACCACCCTCCGTTGAAGCATGTGGCACCCACTCAGGTAAAACTCCCATCTCCATCTCAACCCAGTCATAAATTCTGAAGAGTCCCTCACTGATGTCATAGACAATGCTTTTTGCCAAGGCATGATAATTTAGTGTAAATATACATGAAGCCATTCGGAGTCAGCTTGACACTGACTTGATATCAATTGAAACAATCAATAGTTGTACGCAGGAGTGTGAAATACAACAGTTCATGAAGAAATGGATTGTGGATTGTGGTTTGACATGTGTGAACAACTGTCATAATACCAAGTTGGCCTTTGCAGTATGCTATTGGTCAAAATTATGACATCAATTTTCCACCAAACATCACTTGCTTGAAGCAAGCTGATAAAAAGTGACACACAATGGGCAACTTGACCAATCACCTGGCAGGATTTTCTGATGTCAGACAAGAAATTTTGCAAAATATTTTGTTATTTGATCAAAGTCCAAAATTATGAAATCCTCTGTAACATAGATCACTCAAATATAAATTGAAAGCAAATAAAAATAAGTCAACACACCTCACAATTTCCAGTTGTGTCAGCTTGGATAAATAAGTCAACAAAACTCAATATTTTGAGCTGTCTTGGAAAACACATTGTTTTGAGTTTTCTCAGCTTGAATGCCGAAGTCAGCATAGCTCAGTAGTTTGAACTACTGTATCTCAGCTCAGCATTTTTAGTTACAGTCAGACCAAGAATTATTTAGACGCTTGCTGTTTTGTTATTATTTTGAAGGAATTACAAAGTAAGCAATGAAACATGCAGTCAAAATCATCTTTGGTATTAAGTGTAACCTGTCGAATACAAATTTATTGCAAAATGGCAAATTTGTTGATTTCAGGAACCAGAACTTATTCAGACACTTTTACAAAGTTGTAGAAAGTGAACTATTTACCAATATTTATCCCAAATATTGCTAGTAAACTACCATGGGATCATTGTGGCCACATTGGATGACAAGTGTGATCATCATATTTAAGAAAATTTGGATGAATATGTGAGATAAACATCTGATGCATGGGTTCGAACCCCAGGTGGGGAACCCAACATTTTCAGTGTACCTTCATGAGCAAAATCCTGTCTACAAGTTGACCGCTATTTGCTGCCGCCTAGTGTGCAAAATTCGCGAGCTCCTGTGAGCGGTCAACAGAATTTCGATCTCTGGAAGAAACCAGGACAGTGCGGAAGAAACCAGGACAGTTTCATCATTTAGTGATGGTCTAGTTTATTTCCAAAAACTCTGCAAGTGTCTGATATGACTTTGGTTGGCTTCTATTTTAAGCAGACAGCTTGTATATTCCAAAATAAGTTGGAACTATTTTTTATCATGGAGGATGTATAGGGGAGACCGGGGCTAGTTGTCACAATTTTTTTAACTTCAAGTTTGACTGTATCTGAGAGGTCTCTAGGTTCAGGTTGTCTGGAAACTTCCAGCCCTGTAACATTTTTGTAAGTCTTGAGAAAGTTTTTATTCAGCTTTCATCCTGATTTATCAACCATGTGTTTCCCTGTAGGTCATGTTGTAACTCAAAGTCATTTTTGTGACACACTCATATGGCCTATCTAACATCTCTGGACAGAATTTCTATAATCCAAGTTTGCAATACATCGGATTCCTTTTGAAAAACAAAAATGCACATCTTGCGAAGACTTTGGATGAATACCATAATAAATCAGGGCTTATTTCTACGAGATAATTGCTTCTCAAATTGGAGGACAATAAAATGATTGAAAAATTTCTGTTGAAAAAGTCATTTTTAAGAAGTCCACAAATCACATGACAGATTATACTTTCTTTCAACCACATCATACAAAAAGCTTAGCAATCAAACAGATCTTGAAATTTATTTAATAATGACAGAACTGCTGCCACCTATAGCCAAGTTATAAGCATTGTGACAACTTGCCCCTGTGACAACTAGCCCCGGCCTATCCTCGTCACGATCATGAAGTCAATCCGATACCTCGGTAATCAAAAGAGAATATATTCTGTTTCCACTAAGAACACACAGACAAATTGTTCACGGAGACTATGGATCAATGCCATCATGAATCAAAGCCTTAATCTCCCAAAAATTGTCTCAAATTTGAAGACAATGAAAAATTTGAAAATGGTGAAAAAATTGAGTTTGAACTGTCATTTTCAGAAATCTTCACATAGTACATGACAGACTACACATTTTTGTGATATCATCACAAAAATATTCCCCATGTCAAAAAATTCAAAATTGATTTAATTGCCATGCAGCTGCTACTATCCATAGCTGAGTAATAAGCATTGTGACAACTTGCCCCTGTGACAACTAGCCCCGGTCTCCCCTACATTGTAGCTCACATATATTGCCAGTACGGAGGGGGCCACTTGTGGCTTGGACAAGACATTTTGCTGAGTGTAACACAGCTTTTATGAAATTGTGAATTATATTGTTGTCCCAGTTAATAAATCTCCATAAAGTAACAGAATAAATACAATTGAGCATTTTTGATATCACTAAGCAAAAACATTGGCTTTGTATGGACAGGTGAATAAGTGAGAATGCATTCTTTTTGGAACCTTTTCTGACAACAATTTAACATGCACAAAATGGCATAAGTAGATTGAATACCATCAAACTTCTGATGAGTAAAATCATCCCTATCACAGGCAAAGTGTAAGCTAAAGTTTCAAAACTTTCTTTATGTCTCAAGATTTTCAAACATTTTCATTCAAAGCAGTGGACTGGATATTTGCCAGCAACCATGCTTTGTGAAAGTAGTTTGGCGTAGTAATATGGACAGCTGTTTTGCGACCCGATCTGGTGATCTGTCCAAAACAGATCAAATTATTGTTGACCCAATTCGATTTTCCAGGGACTGTCAGCATTCTGCTGCCACTTGACAGTCCCGAACTGAGACAGAGCAAAATCCCAACTTGATGTCATTGGGATGAGACGTTAAATTGGCAGCCCCTTGTATCAGTGTCAATGCTGGGCAAGTAAAAGATCCTTCACATGGGGTAAATGTGTAACATGTTGAGGACTCCTGCTCTCTCTCCCGTCCATCAATCAACCCTCGCGAGTGCCCAGAACTGGGCTTAGATGGCTGCACTTACCATATCTATCTATCTATCTTTGGCATATTTACATCCGTTGAGCAATGCTAAACACATTTCATTGTCTGTGATTGGTGGTAGTTTTGTCGTGACTCAGTGACTTTGGCTAATGAAATGAAAAAAAAAAACTATCGTGTTTTAATATAATTATGTAAAAAATATGAATATAATACACTCACAAGCTTAATTGTATATAGGTTACATATTCCATCCTTCCATGCATTGAAAAGGATGTTCTTTATAAAAAATTACATTTGGAGAATGAACAATGTGTACGTGAAAAGAGGTTGGATTTGCCTGTACTTACCCTACGTACAAATGCAATTATTACAACTGGTGATTGTCTACCAAAAATGATTACATAGAAAAATGTATTTATATAAATTCATTAGGCTCCTCTAGTGCTCCTCATATTTTTTGTCTTGAATGTAAAATTTACAATGTATGTTATTGATTTCCTATAAAATAGAAGGACTGCTATTTTCAGGTGCTAAGCTCAAACTGTGAAGAGATTAACACACTTTTAAAAATGGCAGCACCTTAGAGGCTGGGAACCTTAAATGTCGGCATTACACCTATTTTGAGACTTACAACTTTTTAGGGCTATGAAGAATCTTGAATATGGGATACAGCACCTTCAGTAACCTTCTTTGCTGAGAGTATTGTTTCTCTCGGAGGTCAGGTTGATTAATGAGCTGACCGTCTAAGGGCGGAGGGACAAAGAAACAAAATGGATGACCAGCGATTTGGGTTGGGTGATTTAGATTTATAGGCAGTCTCAAAGAGCCCGCGAACAAGATAGAAAGACAAAAGGTCAACGGGGAGTTAAAGGCTGAAATCAGCTCTATTCAATTTTTTTGAAAAACTTTCCCATTCACTTGCATGTAGGCCTACAAGTTCGGTCGTGGCATGGATATTGCACAGCAACTTGAGATATTGAAAAAGGTGTTGCACCATATTTTGGCAGTTGTCAAGATATAATATGATTTTGGCACAGTCACGTGATTCTTGGAGCTGGTTTCTTCAGATGCTGACAAAAAATTAGTTTTTATTCCTTTCTCTGGGGACACAAAACGTTAACACGAGGTTGCTAATTGGGGAGCCGTGGAGGGCTGGTATGTTGGTCACATAGATATGTAGGGTAGAGATTATGTTGCCACAACGTGAACATGATGGCGGATTTTTCTAAAATATAGCTACAACATCGCAAGCTAACGTTGAGCCCTTGACATTGCCCACAATGTTGTAAAAACATCGCCACAATGGTGCATCCTAACTTCATATCTTTGATGTTGCTTCACAATGGTGTGGCAACGTAATTCCTACGATACAATTCTAAGTCATTAGACGAACAGGTTGATGTTGTTGCAACGTTGCTACAACGTAGATGTGCCCGTAGGGTTGATATCTTTAAAATGACATCGAAACATTTCTGTACTACAAGAAAAAATTATTATTTTACGATGCTGAGTTGTGGGCAGGTCGTCAGTATACATGTATGATGAGGGAAGTAGGAGTACTTCATAACGAGAAATGTCACTGACATAGCTAATAAAGATTGTCAGGATGCCTGAGGATGGACAATTGAACATGATGTCATGAATTACATCATGAAGAATGTCACGGGCATCTTCAGGAAGTTCATGATATGATATGGACACATTTCATAGAAATCATGATTTGATTGTCCAATCAAAACCTTGAGAAGGACACTGTCAGTCTTGAAGGGTATGCCTTTTGACCGCGATTCAGTCAATCAAACTTGCTATGTATCATAAACATTGAATGGCTTTGAATATATCTGTTTGGCTTTCATTCATGTACTTTTGTCATCGTTTTCTTCAGGGATCTTTGCATTTGTGGGACCTCTAGTCCATGTTGTTTCAAGATCAGTTGATGTTTGTTTGATCCAGGCCTTGGTATTCCATAGTGATATGATTGTGTGATCTGAGCAGTCACTTGGCACCTGAGCTTGAAACACGACAGCCGATGATAGTCTGGTTTCCGGCCTAAATTGCCGCTAGGGCTGATCTTGGGTCCGGCGGTGGGTAATTCACTTGTCAGAATTTTGACAGGTAAACGGAAGTAGGGGAGAGCGGGGCCAGTTGAACCAAATTTAGAAATTGCTCTCCTGTGTGCATACCTATACAGCTTTCAATTAAGGAGAACAAAGATGGAAAGGTAGTTTGAAAAATTGTCTAGACATCCCAACTTTAGGTCTTTGCATATATCTTACCACAGCCGACATATGAGTCTGCAAAAAATAAGGCCTATTTAAAAAATAATGAAGCCACGCAACATATTTTCTGTAGGGGTCTCAAAATATGAGAATGGCTGTATGTGACAACTTAATGGTACACCATTTCTTTAATTTAGGTACCGTAATATGGGGTGAATAGGGACAGAATTGGGCCTTTTTCTGTCATAGCAGAATTCTAAACACAGTGTCAAAGTATGTCCTGGCCTTAGTTCTAAATATCCCCAGGAGCTCTTGAAGATATCTCACATTTTCAATTATTAAGGGCCAGAAAACCGCTGTCCCTAATCACCCCTCACTTTGGGGTGAATAGGGACACTCTCTTATTTCCACAACCACTACTTCCTATCTTGTCTAGATGGTTGACACTTGTGAATAGACATCAGAAAACGTGTTTAATATGAAAAAAAGTATATTTTATAAATCTGAAGCTCTATTTCATGTCAAATAGGCATTATTTAAAAAAATTGATAAATAATTGAGAGGTATGGAAAACTGTATTTTTTTGCAAATTTTACCAGTGATAACTGATTCTGGACTAAATCTAATCCAGATGACACCATTTTAGAAAATTTTAACCTAAAAATCATGAAAATGAGTTTAAATGAAAATAAGGTGTTTTTTTTCTATTTCTGGAACTCTAGCTGTAGAGGACTTAGACTGGAACTCATGACCATGGAGGCAGAATCTCATATCTAGTCCACTGTTCTTGTCATCTCAAACTATTTGAAACTGATCTAGGTCAAAATTGCTTTTCTTTTTTTGTTCATCTCGTTAAGAGTGCACGATTTCTTGTTTTTGCAGGTTTGTCACATATTTTAATATATTTAACCTATATTTATGGATTTCTGTCAGTTTCAGTAAATGTTCAACCCATCTAACTGCCATCTCCAAGATGTTTTTGATAATACTTCACCTCAGGTTTGGGCTCTAGTGCGATTATCATATTATTCCTGTTGCCCCTTGACACCCCAAAATCAGCCTAAAATTGCTTTCGGCTTGGTTTTCTTTGAATAACATATGTGCTAATTTTACTACATCAGTCAAATTAGGCAGAAACACCCTTAACTATATAATAGAAGTGCCCTGTGAGTTTAGAGTCTGTAGCTCTTATAGTTTTTGTGCTAGAAGGAAAGTTGTGACCATTTTGTGAAAATCTCAATTATGCAGGCGTGGATTTAAGTTACTGCAGCTCCTAACTGCCTGCAGGCAGAAGTGACCAAAACCCATAAAAAGATTCAGTAGTATACCTACTAAAACTGTGCCAAAAATCATGTTTCTGAGTCAAGTGGAAGTTATCCTTTTTTGAAGAAATAAAAGGTTTCTGGTTCTGTCCCTATTCACCCCCTTGTCCCTATTCACCCCATATAACGGTACATTCTTGTGCAAAGTTCCTGAAAATTTCATGACATTCTGTCGCATAGTTACTGAGGTAGAGTTGAATTACCTTAAAAAACAAGCATTTCTTTCACAAATTAAACGTGACATAACAATTTTTACAACTTGAATTCTTTCAGTTTTACAAATTTGGATGTATTCTAAAGCAAAAACAAGTATATTTATATTTGCCTGTGTTGAAATTATTGGGTTGACTACCAAAAATTAAGTCAAATTTGAAGCTTACTGATCTGGGATACTAGATTGTCGCTTTGACAAGTGTCAGTTGAATCTTTTGGCCCTTGAGACCAAGTCTTATATCTGCTTACCCGTTTTGGAGCTTCTTATGGTCGTGGAAAATTTAGTTCACTAAAAAATTCCAATGAATAGCATGATAGGTGAATCTGTCGCAAGCGTAACGCCCAGAATACTTTGTAGTGCCACAGAGCAATAGAAGCTCCGTTTTAAATCTGGTTTGGCTTATAATATTGCAAAATCTGTGTAGTTTTGAGAAAAATCAAGTAATCCAGGTAAACAGCTGGTTTCTGGTGGTAAAATACAAAGATTTCTTAAATGGGGCTTTTCACAAGCGTAACACTATGGAAAATATTGATAATATTTTCATGGTTTTCTTGTGAGGAGTAAAGCAATCATTCTAGTATCACTTGTAGTGATAATAAACACAATATTTCAGCAGTTGTAGTATGTTTCAATGTTTAATTTTCAAAATTTTGCTCTTTGTGAAGCTTTCCTCAAAATTTTGGGCCAATTTTGCAGAAAAAGACAATGACAATACAAATTTCACTTTACTTTTGTAATTACTCTTACGTTTGATCCAGTTGTAACTGATAATACATATAAAATCGATTTGGGTCAAAACCAGAACACTTTTTAAGCTTTTGTGTCGCACCATTACCCAAAATTGGCTTTTTGTATGGAAAAATATAATAAAAAACATGCTTCTATCATCATTTGCTCTGTTCGTATTCACTTTGGTGGCATTTATTTGGTACCAACTCGAAGCCCATATACAGACGCATAACACAGGACAGGTGGAATCATTTTAGAGGAAAATATGTACATCTTGGGAGAAAATATGTACGTTTTTAAAAAAATATTGCAACAAAATTTCGAAAAATACTGTTTTCCTCATCAAATATTCAGTGAATTTGGATGAAAACAGCCATGGAGACTTAGGAGTATATGAATTTTGTTATCCAACAAAAAAATTTGATTTAATTTGAAGATAAGTTTACATTTAGTCTACTTTTCTTTTACTGCCATGGAAATAAAATTGAATAAAATTTGGTAATATTCGGCTTTTATCAGTTATTTCCACAAACCACAGCAAAATGGTAAATACAGTTTCTCGAACTTAGACATGTTTGTTACAATATTATGTGGTCACTTGACACATATAAACATTTTAAAATTTTGATGGTCATGTCACACTTTGGCTTCATTATTTTTTAAATAGGCCATAAAAAAAATTGGTTCAATTGTCCCCACCCTTGGTGCCAGTTGAACCATCCATTGGGGCCAGTTGAACCATAGGAAGGATGATGGGTGAAGTGTGGGGCTGCAGTCCTTTATTTTTGCAAACAAGTTCAGTTAGGATCATAGCATGTCTTGGCTAAATATGACATTTCCTTCTGTTCAAAGAGTAGCCTGGGGCCAGTTGAACCAGTCGACGGTCAAACTTTAATAATATATATATTTTTTATAATATTGTAATGGGCCTATTAGAAAAACAGTTTTACTGAACAGTAGGGGAGAGCGGGGCCAGTTGAACCAAATTTTAGAAATTGCTCTCCTGTGTGCTTACCTTTACAGCTTTCAAGGAGAACAAAGATGGAAAAGAAAGTTTGAAAAGTTGTCTAAACATCCCAACTTTAGGTTTTTGCGTATATCTTACCACGGCCGACATATGAGCCTCTAAAAAATATAAAAAAATTGGTTGGGGCCAGTTGAACCATCCATTGGGGCCAGTTGAACAATTGGAATGATGGGTGAAGTATGGGGCTGCAGTCCTTTATTTTTGCTAACAAGTTTAGCTAGGACCATTGCATGTTTTGGCTAAATTTGACATGTCTCACACATTTCTTTCTGCTCAAAGAGAAGCCTGGGGCCAGTTGAACCAGTCGATGGTTAAACTTTAATAATATTTTTATTTATTTATTTTAATCCATTGTAATTTTACCTATTAGAAAAACAGTTTTACTGAATAGTACCTCTCATTGTAAATGTATTTTGTAAATAATTTGATTAAAAAAAATTAATAAACTGCCATAAACTCCTCTGGTTCAACTGGCCCCACTGTCACCTCCATGTATCTATTTGTTGTTTTAAACATGGCCACAAACAGAAATTTTGTAATACAGTCAACAAATTCTAGGACACTGGCCATGACATACTGGCCGATGATACTCTCCAGCTCCGTCAAGCATGTGTTTTTAAGCTTATAACTGACACTGACAATTTTATCACACATGTAGACGATCCCACTTTAATCAAGAATGTTAATTTTGCTCATTGTTATGAGAATGTTAATGGTGTTACTGGTTCGGTTTTTAATGTAACTTTTAATGACTCTACTATTAGTAATTATGTATGACTCTGCAATTGCATGTACCACTGTCTGTGACTATGAATCAAAAACTACTGATATAATTGATCGCATCATTGAACACCAAGAGAGCAAACTTGATGATAGCTTTCCAGTTTCTCAGTTTCATGTTAAGGGTTTTTCAGTCGTTAGGCAAGACAGTAATGCAAGAAGTGGTGGTATAATTACATGGATCAGAAGTGATATACCAATGAATAGACGGTCTGATATTGATATTAATGATGGCAACATTCAAAGTATGTGTATTGAAATTCATGTGAAAAAGGAAAAGTGGTTAATTCTGTCATTATATCGGTTGCCAAGTGGAAATATTGAATCCTTTTGTGAAAAACTTAGCACCATTATTGATAAAATGCTTAAAGAGTCCAGCATGATTATTCTTATTGGAGACTTTTATATTGACATCTTAAAACATGATTGCAAATACCAAAAGTTAAAGGACATTTTAGTTTTGTTTAATTTGACATGTTTGATTAAGAGCCCTACATGTTTTAAGGGTATTGTTCCAACTGCTATTGATCTTTGCATTGTGTCAAACCCAAAGAGATTTGGTGTCACATTTAACAAGAATTGTGGACTCAGTGATTGGCATAATCTTGTTGCAATTACTAAGAAATTGGAGCTTGAACGAGTACAAACTAAAGTTATATCATACAGAAGTTATAAAAAGTTTGATGATGATCTTTTTAGGCGTGACATTAGGTTTATACCGTTTCAACTATTAGATGTTTTTGATGGAATTGATGATAAGTATTGGGCATATGATAAACTTGTAATGGATGTTATTGATGAGCATGCCCCCGTTAAGATTAGGTATGTAAAGAAACAGTCCCCTCATATGAATAGTAACTCAAGAAGGCTATGTACAGTAAGAGAATGTCTCAAAATAAATACTGGAAGAATAAAGGGAACCCTCAACTTTGGCATAAGTACAGGAAATGTCGCAATGAATATGTGAAACAAAACAGGTTATCCCTTAAGAATTATTTTAAAAGAAAATGTAGTGAGGGAGTACAGGATAAAAACTTTTGGAAAACTGTAAGACCTTATATCACAGATAAATCCATGGACTCCGAAGTCAAAATGCTGTCTGAGAATAATGATATAATAGCAGATCATTCCAAATTAGCTGACACTTTTAATAATTACTTCGGTAGCATTACTGACGAAATTGGAATTAATGAAGCACTTGGTGGTTCACAAAGCGATGATATAATTCAAAATTATGATAGCCACAAGAGTGTGTTAAGTATTAAGTCAAATTGTACTCCTTCAAATTTCAAATTCTGCAGCATGGTGACTGAAAAAGAGATCAATGTTATTATGTCTAGGATTAATGCTAAAAAGGCCACTGGTTTTGATAATTTTCCGCCTAAAATGCTTCATCTTGCAAGGGAAGAGCTATCTTTGCCTATGGCAAATCTGACTAATGAAATTTTCAAACATGGAGTCTTTCCAAATGCACTTAAGTGTGCCGAGATTTCCCCAATTTTTAAGAATGGAAGTCGTTTAGATAAATCAAAATACAGGCCTGTTAGCATTCTTCCTTGTACGTCAAAGGTTGTTGAAAGAGTGATTGATTCACAGATGGGTTCATATTTTTACAACAATCTTGCGCGTAATGTGTCTGCCTATAGGAAAAACCACAGCACTCAGTCTGTTCTTATCAAAGCTGTGGAAGATTGGAAATTAGCTCTAGATAATGGTAGGTACACTGGGGCCATACTGATGGACCTTAGTAAGGCCTTCGACGTCATTCCGCACGGTCTGCTTACTGCCAAATTAGATGCATATGGCTTCCAAAAAAGTTTTGTGAAATTGATTCTTAGTTATTTACAGTCCTTGTCATACTTACGTGAAATCTCAAGTTTTTTTTCTAAGCTGTTGAACTGTGATGTCAGAGATGACTCTATTTTAGCACTGCTATATATGTAAATTAACTACAAGCTCTGATGTCATTTTGAAACTGGGTCAGATTCCCCAGCTTCTAACCAATGCGAATCCACCAAACTGAGCATCACAGTTTCAACTCAGTGTCAGAGTTAAAATTGAGTCTGGGAAAACCCAAGCAAGTTTAACATCACAGCCTCTCAGCCAATAGGCTGCCAGAACAAATATACATAACATAAGCCATGTGTTTACAAACAAATTGTCAAAGCCGTCTGTTTATACTAACTTCCATCAAAGTTTAAAGTTGTAAGTTGGCAAGTTTGTAGATTTATCAAACAACTCTGTGGGGATTATAACAGTTGTCTACTGTGAATGCTCACAAAGCTGCCATTTTGTTAGGATTAGACTGGTGATTGCTGTGATAAATCATTGGGATCAAAAATGTAATGCTTCCTTCAATATATCAATGTTTGAACTGTGATGCGTAGTTTACGGTCAGCTCATTGGCTATCAAGCTGTGATGACGCAGTTGTAGGGGCTATCCCTGATAAAACTCTTACTCTGACACTGTGTTGAAACTGTGACGCTCAGTTCAGGAGGATCAACATTGGCTAGAAGCTGGGGAATCTGACCCAGTTTGAAATGACATCACAGTAGTAGTTAATTTACATATATTGCAATGCTAGAATAGAGTCATCTCTGGCATCACAGTTCAACAGCACAGAAAAAAAACTTGAGATTCTACATAAGTATGACAAGGACTGTAAGTGGAAGAAAACAGCGAACAAAAATTGGCAATGCTAGAAGCTCATGGCAAGCGTTAAAAAAAGGTGTCCCCCAAGGCTCTGTCTTGGGACCGACTTTATTCAATATTTTTATAAATGATAAGTTCTATTTTGTGAAGGAATCACATATATATAATTACGCTGATGATAATTCTATTTCATTTGTGGCAAACTCTCCTGAAGATCTCACGACAAATTTAGAAAAAGATGCAAGTGTTATTACGGAGTGGTTTACAGATAACGGTATGAAAGTGAACCCAGAAAAATACCAAGCCATTGTTTTTGGCAATAAGTCAGACCTGCCGATATGCTTTAATATCAGAGGCAACATGATAAAGTGTCAGAAAGAGGTCACTCTGCTAGGTATAAAAATTGATTCTAAACTGACATTTGAGAGTCATATCACAATGATATGTCAAAAAGCAAGTAGGCAAATAAATGCTGTGAGGAGATTGAGTTAAATCATTGATGTTAATGTAAAAGAGGCAATATACAATTCATTTATTAAGAGTAATTTCAACTATTGTCCTCTCGTCTGGCAAATGTGCAGTCAGGGAAGTATGAAAAAAACTGGAAAAGTTGCAATTTCGTGCTTTGAGATTTGTGTATGATGATTTTGATTCTTCTTTTGAAAGTCTTTTAGAAAAAAGTAAGAGTTTGTCAATTTCTGTCAGGTCTATGCATACTATTGCTATTGAAGTTTACAAGTGCTTAAATGCACTATGTCCAGATTTTTTATGTTCAATGTTTGTAAAAAGCCACCGCCAGAATAATATGAGAGATAATTTAAAATTAGAACAAAGGCATTTCAAGACTTTTAGGTATGGCTACCATTCATTTACTTATTTAGGATCAAAAGTATGGAATAACTTACCTATACATATAAAAGGTGCTCTTACTTTTAATGAATTCAAGAGTAACCTGAAGAAGTGGGAGAATTGCTCTTGTATTCGACTGTTGTAGGTTTTAAATGTGACTGTTTTTATTCTGTACATAGTGTAAATATTTTTTAGTCATATATTTTAGTCATGTAATAGCTTTATAGCTAATGTTTGATGTTGTATTTGAAATCATGACAGAAAATAAAGATTATTGTTATTGTTATTGTTATATATAGCCTGGCTGTACCCTTGTTGTGGCACACTGTTTTAAGGAGGTGGGTTTCCATCTACACATAACCCATTATCTTATGATGATATGACATCCCTGCAGACCAGGTAATTTAAATGCTATGAAAGCTCCAATCTCAATGTGAGAAACTCAGTTTTTCATGCGAAAAACGAAAAAAGTGTGATAGTTTTGTTACCATGTGTCTCAGAGCCAAAAGATCTACATGGAAAAGATTAGCCTAATAAGGCCTAACCCAAGGTTGTATGTATGTTCCCATGCCTGCTCCACCCGGTTAAAAATCAAGGGTGGTTCAACTGGCCTGCCGGTTCATCTGGCCCCACTCTCCCCTACCTCTCATTGTAAATGTATTTTATCAAATATTTGATTAAGCAAAAAATTATTAAACTGCCATAAATTCCTCTGGTTCAACTGACCCCACTGCGACCTCCATGTATCTATATATAGCCTGGCTGTACCCTTGTTGTTTGACACCATTTTAAGGAGGTGGGTTTCCATCTACAAATAACCCATTATCTCATGATGATATGACATCCCAGCAGACCAAGTAATTTAAATGCTATGAAAGCTCCAATCTCAATGAGACAAACTACAATTTACATGCGAAAAACGAAAAAAGTGTGATAGTTTTGTTACCATGTGTCTCAGAGCCAAAAGATTTACATGGAAAAGACTAGCCTAATAAGGCCTAACACAAGGTTGTACGCATGCTCCCATGCCTGCTACACCCTGTGAAAAATCAAGGGTGGTTCAACTGGCCTGCTGGTTCAACTGGCCTCACTCTCCTCTACCCTTCGAGCATGTGCCACCTGGTTTCAGCGGCTATGGACTTGACCCGATTATGCTGTCCAGCCCTTTTTACAAAAAGCAAGGAGGTGGAAGACAAGAAGGCACAGTTTTTTTGCTAAATAACGGAATTCTGGACACCAGTGAGGATTATGTTGTTTAAGATGTTCATGAACGTGTCTGCTAATGATTGTGCCCAATTTCAATGTTTCTGCCATGTTTTGTTGGTCCTGAATGCACAGCATGGTCAAGACATGACTAGACAATGTCAATGTCCAAATAGTATTAATGCAGCAGTTCCCATGTGGATAATATTTCCAATTCGTACTGAGTAATGTTCTGTTAATCTGTTATGTATTATTATGTAATGTTTGGGTTCTTTTCATTATGTGCAATCGGAAAAGTGCCAATATTAGGGCCTTGGGAGCAGTGTACCCAGGCCAAGTAAATAAATATTAGGTGGCGACTTGGCCTATAATTGTTTTTTATGCAATAAATTGTAAATACAAAGTTCAGGTGTAATGATGTAGCAAAAGTTATAGCTACTAGTTCGTTAATTTTTTTATTATCTTAAATTGCACAAATGTATATGTGCAAAAAATATCTGGCCCTATAATTTATTAAGGAAGAAAATGAACACAGAGAAACAGTGTGAAAACCAACCGCTGCTCTTTTAAAGGCTATATTTACAAAATAATTACAGGAGTATTTTGGAGAGTTCAAACAATGATATATTCATATCATAGTTCATAGACTGCCCTAAGCTTAGTATAATTTATGTCACATACATGTACCTTGCTCAATTGCACTGGCAATTAAAAAAAAGTTCAAAATATAGCATGAAGACTAAGGATAAACATTGATTTTAGAAGAGGTGCAGCTGTCGCAGTGACCACTTTCAAGACATACTCTTGGTGTACATTTGCCATTGTCATACCAGGATTGGAGCCAGCATGATAACTATAATCTTGAGAAAGTAGATACATGTATTTTCTCGCAGAACAGGTACAACTAAATCAAGCTCCTCACGAGACTTTGGCAAAGTAGGTTGCACATGTTACAGCTAATTTTATGATAAGACCAAATCATGCAGGCCCATAATTAATAAAAATTAATAATGTTCAAAAGCAGGCATTATCTCTGGCATTGACTGCCGTATACATAGGAATAGGCCTATGAGCTGTCTACAAAATGCATGTGTGCAATTCTGGTATAAATCCGTCCATAAATTTTAATGATTTCTTTTAGAACATGCCAAAAAACTCCAAAAATGTCATTTTACCACTGTAGTGTAGAAATATTTATTCACATTTTTACCAATAATGTGGTCTGTGCAGACAGGTTTTTTAAGGCTTGCACAACATTTACAGTCCTCTTCATACTTACGAGGAATTTCAAGTTCTTTTCTATGCTGTTGAACTGTGATGTCAGAGATGACTCTATTCTAGCATTGCAATATATGTAAATTAACTACAAGCTGTCATGTCATTTCAAACTGGGTCAGATTCTTCAGCTTCTAGCCAATGTTGATCTTCCTGAACTTAGCGTCACTGTTTCAACACAGTGTCAGAGTAAGAATTTATCAGGGATAGCCCCAACAACCAGGTAATCACAGCTTGATAGCCAATGGGCTGACAGTAAACTACGTATCACAGTTCAAACATTGATATATTGAAGGAAGCATGACATTTGTAATCCCAATAATTTATCACAGCAATCACCAGTCTAATCCTACCAAACAGCAGCTTTGTAAGCATTCACAGTAGACAACTGTTATAATCCCCACAGAGTTGTTTGATTAATCTACAAATTTGCTAACTTATAACTTTGATGGAAGTTGGTAGATGCAGAAGGCTTTGACAATTTGTGGCTTATGTTATGTATATTTGTTCTGGCAGCCCATTGGCTGAGAGGCTGTGATGTCAAACGTGCATGGGTTTTCCCCAGACCCAATTTTTACTCTGACACTGAGTTGAAACTGTGATGCTCAGTTTGGTGGATTCACATTGGTTAGAAGCTGGGGAATGTGACCCAGTTTAAAACGATATCACAACTTGAAGTTAATTTAAATATATTGCAATGCTAAAATAGTGTCATCTCTGACATCGCAGTTCAACAGCATAGAAAAGAACTTGAGATTCCATGTAAGTATGACGAGGACTGTAATGCCAAAATACAAATATGGGCCTGTATCAGTGTATGCAACATGTGCATAAAATGAGCCTAACCCAATAAAATATTTTGCTTCTATATTTTTCTCTGATTTTGATTGTTGATTGATTAGCTTTATTTTTTGATTGGGAGTCCCTATATGAAACATACATTTCATAGCAAGGGACCCCCATTACAAGACATTCAAAAAATTAGAAAAAAACGAGAAAGAAGATTATCCAAATGGAAAAAGAAATGACAAAAATAAACATTTAGTTTTTATTTCAGGTATAGCAGTTATCAATTAAACATGTTGTAGAGTATGACTGAGTGATAATTTTTAATGTATATTTTATAACCAAGAAGACTATGGGAGTATATATATCTTTGAATAGAGGATTCATGTCATTAAAAATTTTGCTATTTTGTATGAAATTGCCTGTCTCGCATATTAATGTTTTACCCTGGGTATTTTAAATACATTGGTGTTCCTCAGAGGATACTCATGTATGGCTGACATTTTTTGAAATATGTTTTTTTCCAGTTTGAAACAAAATTTAAAACAATGTAGTGCACATATATTCTCACATTTTAGCAAGCCTAATTTTCTAAACAATGGACTAGTATGGGCATTGTACTTGTTCAGTGTGACAGCACGGATTGCTTTCTTTTGTAAAATGAATAGTAAAAAAAATTATTCTGTTAAAATTGTCTCTAGCAGGGTCTCCTTAATATTCATGAATAAGGAATAGCCTCTCATCAGTGACCAAGTTGGTGGCGCTTATGGTTGTCACTGGTTTATTTTTCGTCCAATGGCACCTGCTTGACAGCCATTTTGTACGTATGTTGCAAACATTTTTAGAACTGGAATTTCACATTGAAAATATTTGTAGCCATCAGAACCACCTTAATATGTAAATCATTAAGGAAGTTACAAGCATTTATGTAGTCGAATAATGAAGTAAAAATTTGCTATGTATTAGCATTGTATTTACAAAAAGTCTGTGATCAACTACTGTGATCTTCATAACTCTGTTGAAAATTAAGATAATCGAATGAAACTTTCAACACATGTTTTCATCAAGTTCAGTGCATTTGGTAGACTAAGCAATAACTTCATATGCTATAGTTAAATTGAGTTTTAATGGCACCAACCAACACAGAGTTAAGTCTCTGGGGATTTACCACTTATTAACCAGTCTTACACAAGGCCAAGCGTCTATTGTCCATAAAGGCCATCTGCTGTCAGTGAAAACACGGATGGATGACTGCATAGGCGTACGGCGCGCTCGATTTTTGGGGGGGCGAGCGACATTTGCCCACTGTAGTTAACTGCTGCAATTTTGTGAGGCAATGTAATTTCACCACAAATTTAACAGAAGTTATCTGTGCTGTTCATACGAACTCTAGACATATTTTTTTATCTTAAATAGAAAAAGTGATGCAATTGAGTTGAGATATCTGACAAATGTGATTTTAGAAGCCTTTGCATGCAGCTTGTGATGCAAAAGTAAATTTATGCTCCCGTTCATGGAATCAGTCTACACGCATACATTTTGTGCACCTCCAAGAGTGAAATTCAAAAGAAAAAAAGAAACTTCTATGTCAAAACCCAAAAACATATTAAGATGCATGTATTGGAATATGTAGGCAGGCTTTTGGATAGAAATGGTTACTCATGGATGCACTGTGCTTTCTCATATACTGACGTTTTTGCCTAATTTTGCATAAATTTCATAATTTGGCACTATACTGTATCTTGGAAACTATAGCCAATCAGCACTTTTGACAAACCATTTCTTTATTAGTGACCCAATACAAGAGAAGTGTTTCACTACTTTTGTTCCGGAAGCATTTTGCTTGTTTTTATGGAACAGTTAATTATTAGCCTTGACAAGCTAAATTAAATTATTAACAACTGATACATTTCATTTCAAAACAAACAACAAGAACACATAACAATATTTGAAGTAACAGAATCTTCATAAACTGATGATTATGTAACACATTGTAACAGTGAGCGATAATCTACATGCAGGTCATGTTATTTTTTTATTACTATTATATTATTATGTGATATCAACGATCTAAACTAGACTGAAATTTGTCAGCTGTCAGTGTTGCCTGCCGTTTTACCATTTAGCTTATTATCAATCAATGCATTGACCTTTTTTATCCATTTAATAGGTATCTATCTATCAATCTACAGTTGCGGACAAAAGTATTCGTACAGCTAAGTGTTCTGCACATAACTGGTATTTACTCTTGATTCAGGGATGCGAGGAGAAAATTTTCACTTTTAAGTCATTGCCCTTTAAAACTACTGAGTGGTGTACTTCAGAATCAAAGGGTTCTTAATTACAGGTAATTGCAGGTAAATACAGGTAGATGCAGGTAAATTCAGGTATGGAATTAGGGGACAATTCAGGTAATTAATTTAGGTCACCCTTGACCAGCAATAGGCAGGTAAAGGTTCATTTATCACCTGAAGGTAAATGCCATCTTTAGACATCTTAGACCTAATTCATCAGTTTGATCATTAGACCAGCTAATCTTAGCCATAGGTCATACCCAACATCTCAAAGAGCACTTCCTGTCAGACAATGTCTTCACCATAGACAAAACAGGGCTCAGTATCTTAGACAAAATCTTAGACATAAATGCCCTCTCAACCAATGCAATCATTTTGATCCCTAACACATTGACTTTGACTATTTGTCCACACTGACCAGAGATTGTTCCCTCAAAGTGCACCTCCTGTTACACAATGTCTTCACCACAGACAAAACAGGGCTCGCCTGTATTCAGAATCTTAGAGCATCTTAGGCCTAGATCAGCATCTTAGGTAACCAGGTGATCATCAGGTCAATAGTTATTTAGAATCCAACAAAGAGCACCTACTGTCAGGTCTTAACCATAGACAAAGCAGGGCTCAGTGTTATTAGGACAAAATCTTAGACCACCAGGTCTTAACCACAGACCACCATTTTTGATTTTTCGTAAGTTTTTACAAAACAATTCCATATTAATGCAAAAAAAAATCTTTATGAATAGTGTTAGTAGGTTAGGATCATAATTATGCTCCTCCAAAATGGGTTCAAAGTCGCCCTCCTATCATATTTAGTTATGAAAATGACTTTATTCTACTGGAATTGAGCTTTGAACTCATGTTTAGTATGTTTTGATATCTCCATCCATTCCAAAGATATGGCACCTCAAACATTGATGATATGAAACATCAGACTCTCAGAAAATGGAATTTGAAATTCCCACCATTGCAATTAAAGAACTAAGAAAATCAAGAAGGATGCCCAATTTAGATAATTTAAAATCAGTTTTTGGTTAAGATGGTCTTAAATAATCAAAGCAAATTACTTTTGCTAAAACGTGGTACCAACAGCTAAAAATCATCAAACGTGGCCTTTATACACATTTTGCTCATTTCTGAGGTATATAGAATGCCTACTTTGAACTCATTTTGGTGGAGCAGGTCACATATTATAGCATTTCAGTTTATACCAAAATTGACTTCGATAGAATATTTGAAAAAAGTGAATTTTGATTAAAAAAGCACCAGACACCACATTTTTAAGGATGCAATTCCTGTTTTCCCGTGGAAATAATGTTGTTTATGGTCTGAAATTCTGTAACTAGTGTACATTTTTAAAAACATCACTTGGGGTTCACGTGTGGAATTGCAGAGGTTAGCTACCCAAGGATAACGCTCAATTTTCCACAAAGAAAAAAAGGCAGACATGCAGTTAAATGCACGTGTATGATCCTAACCAACTAACACCACCCTAAAACATATTTTTTTGTTCCATATTGGCATATTTTACTGTAAAATATGATGAAAAAAAAAAACAAGTTTGTCGATCATTTTGTGACTCTACATGCTATCCTAATAAGTAATGTTTATTATATTCTTGAAATCATTGTTCTAACTTTGTCTATTTGTGCTTCTGAATAACATGACAACAAGGGCAAAGAAGCCAAATATACCTCAATGGAAATAATTCAGCAGCCAGTAGTAGTGAGTTTTGTTAGCTTTCCGGAAAAATGTAATCAATCACGATATAGGTTGGACTTAGTATAAAACACCTCCCTGATATAGGGTTACATATTGAGAGTAACAGAAAATGACAGAACAATCTTAAGTTTTTTAAAACGTCTTTTTTTATTTCAGTGCTGGAATTTGCAAATTGGCGAAAAGGTCAGCGGGTGATTTGTTTATTATCAACAAAGTTGTGTTCTTTTCATTTGACTGATGGAGCCTCTTGCTTGAGCCTCTTGTTTGAGCCA
Source organism: Platynereis dumerilii (assembly GCA_026936325.1). Classification (NCBI taxonomy): domain Eukaryota; kingdom Metazoa; phylum Annelida; class Polychaeta; order Phyllodocida; family Nereididae; genus Platynereis; species Platynereis dumerilii. Next base: position 6,406,903 of record JAPTHN010000019.1, on the reverse strand, counting down.
TTCCAACCTTCAGCAGAATGGAATGAAATCACTATCCAGTTTAGATGTGCCTCGGGGAGATTGCACCTGGCTTGACATTGAAAGTATGCTGTTGGATGGTGTGTGAGCATGCGGTGATGTGAGAACACTGTAAAATTTGAAAACTGTGTTAAGTCTCACTGTGTTCACACTTTTCAAGCTATGATGGCTCAATACTACAAGTTGTCCAACTGAAGTTACTGAATCAAAACACCAAAGTGTGAAAATATGAAAGCTACTGAAAAAAAATTAACACAGCTCAACATTTTGTATTATATATTATATATATATATATTATACGTATATTTGAGCAGTCTTGGAAAATATAAATCAACACCTACATCTCAGTGTTATGAGTTTTCTCAGCTTGAATGTGAATGCTTATAGTCAACATTGCTCTGTACCTTTAGCTGTCTCAGCTCAGCATTTTGAGTTACCTCAGTTTAGTCAACTTAAAACATTAATCTATGAACTTATTATCTCAATTAACTTGCACAACTGTCTCACTCATAGGCGTATCGTAGGGGGGGGGGGCAGGGGGGGCGGTCGCCCCCCCAAAAGTTAGGGAAACAGTGAGATTCGGGCAAAAAGGCTGAAAAATTTGGGCAGATGATTAAATAAACACTATTGAAAATTAATGATTTCTAGCCAATTACATTTGAAATGGTAAAACTCGATCTTGAAATTCGGGCAAATGTCGCTCGCCCCCCCAAAAATCGCGTGTGCCGTACGCCTATGGACTCTCACTCATTAATTGAGGTGAATCAGTGCCTCCAATTATTTAAACACGGCATTACTAGATGGCGGGGCCTCGTCTGTTGTCATGCATGTTGCTACAATGTGAACACAATGTTGATATTTGTTCACAACATTGTGTGTGTGCTGAGAAGCAATGATGTCACATCAAGCCCTATCTGGACACTGAAACAAAGTGCCAATTGGTAATTGTATTGGGTAACTTGCCAATGTCATGTCAGACATATCTTGACATCACAATGTTGAGACAACGTTATTTCAACCTCACAATTCTACATAATTTTCACCAACATTGTGCCGTTGTTAGGACGTTGTTACTGCAACATAGAAGTGCCCATTTGGTATTTGTATGTACATTCATGGGGACTGGCCTTCATTATGTTAACTGCGCTCAGTGATTGTCTGGAAATGTTGGCTTGTTATGTTCAGCCTTCACCCATAATGCAGAAAGCCATGGATTTTGGAGCATGACTTCTATATTTTTGGTATGCACTTGTCACTTTGCTGCTTCGTGTACACATGCCAATGGATATAATATATTCCCACTGCACGCACTCTGCATCACTTCTAGTGCTGCAGTCAGAGTTGTACGATCCCGGGTGTACGATCGGGACTGCTTTGACAGCTGCAGTGGAAACAACTGAAGCATTAGGAATATCAAGAGACTGCAGAGGTGAGAATCCGTGAGATAGTAAAGTGGAAGTTTGTATTGGTCAAAATGTGTGAAATAGATAATTTAAAGAAAGTTGTAAAACCAGCAGCATCACTTTTACGACATGTACTGCAGCATGTAAATGACAAATCCTTATGTGAAAACATTAGTTGCTGTAAGATAACAACTGATAATTCAGGTAGTTTCCATGACAGTTCAAGAGTTACAAGTGATTACATTCAGCAGCTTCAGGACATCGATGATGCCAGTTCAAGCCATGTCTGCCATGGGCGGCCATACTAATCTTTGAGAGACAAAAGGTATCAGGGCATGCAAATGGCTTCAGTCCACCCATATACTAGCTGTGGAGATCAGATCTCTGCCTCTAGTTAAGAAACAAGTCCTGTGTTTGTTCCCAGTCATTGACACGTGACACTAGCATAAGACAAATCAAAGAAATGCCGAAGACATTTGTGTTTTGATATATTTGTCACAGATTCCATCCAATTTTACAGTTGATTATGAAAAATATTTTCTCAAAATTCACAGTTATTGTTGGGTGTTGCTGGTTCTACAAGTTGTAGATTCGTATCTACTTCTATTTTGTGTCTAACTGCTAAAAGCACAAGTAGTAACAAACAATGTATAACAGTTTGTGTCACTACTGTTGATGTGTGTTAATTAGAATTTGTCATGTGATTTTGGAATAGGCTCCCACTAGTTAGGCATTTCTTCAAAATATGCAAATACTATAAAGGAAAAAATGACTTGCATGCCACAACGTTATCAAAATAAGTGAGATGTACAAGGTAAACTATTGCATTGTCATCATATGTGTATGTTATTTGCAAAATGACCCTGCTTCTGCAATCTCCAGATTCGAATCGCATATGCTATAGGGTATTATTGGTATGCATGCACGTGATGTCTGCACATTGAAACTACACTCTTGATCAAAATGATGGAATAATTAGGATTTTCAAGATGTATAAATGATAATATAAACCATTTTTAGTTGCTGGGAATTATTTGAAAACTTTGTTTGGGTGACCCGGAAAAATTGATAATTTTTGTTAAAAAATCATCAAAAATCGCATAGTGACTCAACAACACAGACATATAATTTCAACATGCGCAATAAATACCAACTTAATCCAGTATTTTGGTTAAGAGTGTACACTTGTAGTTTACTAGGAAAGGCTTGACAGTTGAGAATGATCAGTTAGAAGTTGTTGGCCTGGGAAAACCCTGGATACATGACAGGCTAGTTTTCGCCTTGGCCACTCTGCCGTGACCCTTGCCATGGTGCTAAAGCGTGGCAGCACTGTAGTGACTGTACATGACTTCCTGTTTGATCAAACCATTGGCTCGGAGAAAGCAAATGTTTCAGAAAAAGTCAATGCATACAAATATCAAAAGTCTGTTTCAAGACAAAATAGCAGGCTGGCCTTTAAAACTGCTGTAACAAACCACAAAAAAAAACCCCACATGAATATTATGTAAGCTCCATGCAGACAAGATGCATCATCTGAATGTTCTTCAACTTACCTTCCTATATATACAGTGGGGTGCGAATGTTTGGGCACCCTTGGAGTGGGGTCAAATTTTTTCAAATTTCAGACAAACCATTTGCAGAATTGCGTGAGTGAAGGATACCCATGCACTCAATTCTAACCCAAAAGAACAATGGAAATACAAAAATGTAAAACAATGTGGGTATTTTTGTCGGATTTTACATACATGTGCAAAAGTTTGGGCACCCGTACAGATTCTGATCTTGATTTTTGTATAACTCTACATTAAAGAAATATAAAAGCTTTAAAATCCTTTGAATAATGATGTAAGCATCCTAGGACTTCATTTTGTGTGAATTTTAAATTTTAATCCTTAACAGAATGACTCCAAACTTGGCAGATTGAAGGTACCCGAGGTACGTGATATTATTTAATAAAATTTTAATGATTTTCAGTCCAGGAGCTGAAAAAGTTGGTTTATCATGTTTATTTTTCATCACATAAACATGGCAGATAATTCTTTGATGAAATTTTGGAGAAGCTCAGATCTATAAAATTTAAACTTTCTGGACATCCATCTCAGAGTACCTTGACTCTTCTTGTAAAACATTTCCGAAACCTGCTGTTTTTGAGTTGTGTTATATAGAAATGACAATTTTGGAATTAATGCAGGGTCACCCGTAATTTTCGGCCTGCCTATTCTTCCCCTTGGGGAGTCAAACTTATTTATCACATTCTGGTGTATCGGAGCGATTCCATTTCAATGCATTCTTTTACTCCCTTGTCTCGAACACCACTATGACTGATCCAGAATGCTTTCAAATAGCTAGATGGGTCCTTTGGCATGACTCAGACAGTCAGATTAAGCTATGTAATTGTGATACCTTGTATAGCTTGGCTTTTCACATCTGCATGCTGACGGTGGAATGATGCACCTTTCGACCACATTCATTGTCATACCTGTCGAGGTCTATGAGGTTAAAATATAAGATTCAATTGTTACAAATAGCAAAATTGACTAAATAGAAACAAAATTAACCCTTAATTTAAATTGTTTCAGCAAAAATAGTCCCTGGCTGGCAACACAAAGTTGAACAGCACAATAGCATTTTCAATTTTGCTGGATATTAACCTAAATTAATAATAGAAATCTTAAATATTTTTGGTTATTTTAGATAGAATGTTAATTTTAGGTAAAGGAGAGGCCAACCAGGTCTCCTGGCTCAGAAGTTTTCACAACTCTCAGTATAACTGCACATGTGCAATTGATGCCATAGGTACCACAAAGATGCAACATTTGGAGTCTCTCTGTAGGGAGAACAATAAAAAATGCACAAGAAATGAAGTCCTGGGATGCTTACATTACTATCCAATGTGTTTTAGAGCTTTTATATTGATTTAATGTAGAGTTATACAAAAATCAGGATCAGAATCCGCCGGGGTGCCCAAACTTTCGCACATGTAAAATCCGACAAAAAGATCTATGTTTTTTAATATTTTTATATGTCTGTTGTTCTTTCTGGCTAAAATTGAGTGCATGGGTATCCTTCACTCACACAATTCACGATGGAAAGATACTGCAAATGGCCTGTCTGAAATTTGAAAGAATGTGACCCCACTCAAAGGGTGCCCAAACTTTCGCACCCCACTGTAATACCATGAAATTTGTTGTCCATCGGGCATACAAGGAAGAAAGTGGTCGGTTGAATCACCAATTTACGTTGTTACAATGTGATTTCATCTTAGATTTATATTGGTCAAGGAAACACTGCCATTAGTGACCATTACTTAAAGGCCATTTGGTAGTACAGCAGTGTCCAGTGTAGCGGAGTCAAATTACTCACAGTCAAAGTAGGTGCTGGAGCCTTGCACAGGGCTGTGTTGCATCCAAAGCACCTGAATCATCTCATATTGGCAAAATAAATCAGTACATCTAATGATTGACTTGTTTGGATTTTCCTTTGTGTCATTCAAATTGATCATAAATAATTTCATATGCAAAAAGGGTGGACTGCTGCACTGTGAAAATGGCACTTTGTGACTCATGATAGCTGATGAAGTGTCTTCTCTACATTCAACATGGGAAGCATACATTGATTATTCATGATAAGACTTCCATTTGATTTGTAATAACTGATTTTAGACTTAAAATCATAACCTAAATTTCCTGTCACCAACAAGCAGGATTAGTCTCCTTAAATCTAATTAACATTGATTTGAAAGTATTGGGCATGATCATGAGAAACCATCAGCATGAAACACACGAAGTGCCATTTTCACAGTGCAGCAGTCCTCTTTTCATATCAAATTTCCTGGCTGTTACAGCTTGAGAAGACTTAGATTCGGAAGTTCTATGAAACAAAATCAGGAATATCAGACGGGATTTCCAACCACCATCAAAATTTGATCTGTTTTGCAAGTACCACTTGGTATGTAAAAGGCACAATCAAAGCTAATGAAAACTCATTTGGTCCATTGATATCTCTCCTATAAAGGACTAAGTATTTTAGGGAGGGTCCTTAAGAGTTACTAAGCTAAGGATTCCCCTAACTTGGTACCTCTTAAAATGTTTTGTCCTTTTGGGAAAAATCCCTATTAGTGTTCATAAATTTATGCACGTAGATTTGAATCCTGCTAATCTACGAGGGGTTTTCCAAAAGTTCTGTCCAACTTGTCATAACTTTTGCTAGATTTGATGCAGATGCATGATATTTGGGTGAGATAATACTGAGGTAAGTTGCAAACAACACCTCAAAAATCAGGTCATACAGATAAAAATAAATGCTTAATCTGTTGCCATGGAAACCAGAAGTCATGAAATGCGGCCAAGACTTTGTAATGCTTACAAAAACTAATTGAATACCTGCTTGCATTATCTGTGTCTTGACATATTGAATTAAAGTATATTCACATTTTTTTGATGAAATACAATCAGTTAATTGTAAAATAATTAATAGTAATGGAAACTGGTATTATTGTCACATCGCAGTTACTTTGCCATCATTCATGTAGTTTCTCAGTTTTTTATGAGATGAGCACTTTTTGGGGTGTGGACTATCATATATGACTGCTGTATTTCTTCAATTTAATTGGATAAAAACCAGCAGAGAGGGTAAGAACCTTTTATTTCATTATTCTAAGAATTTAGGAAACGTTAGGGATTATTTTTAATAGGTTTCGCGTTCCGTATCCCTGTTAAAAATTCAATTTTTGACATGTACAAGATATAATAAATCTGTGTCTCTGAAAGTGCCCTGGGCTGGATTTCATGACTTTCGGTTTCCATAGTAACAAATTAACCATTTATTTTAGTTTCTTTGATCAGATTTTTTGGGGATCATTTGCAAATTACTTCAATAGTTTCTGACCCAAATATCATGTTTCTGTATTCAATATTGCTGAAGTAATGGCAAGTTGGACAGAACTTTGGGAAAATCCCTCGTATAGCTTGATCTGTCAATTAGTTTTATAATATCATGAAGCTTCCCTCGGACCGAAAGCGTTAAATTATACCCTCAGAATTTCTGGGGAAATATAAGTCTTTCTCCATAAGGAGATTATGATGATGAAAGGTAGGTTGCAAAAAGATAAGGTGGCAGGATATTTTTGTCTTTTGGGAAAGCTCACCAGATGATATTATCAGATTTGTTTGCAAATGAAGTGAAATCCCATAACCAACAGTTAATAATAATCCAGCCCCTCCCTTCACTGGGCATCACATATACCGGACAGCATACCTATACTATATCGGCTGTGAAGCATAACTGAATCTGGTTGGCAGGTATAGTGTACTTTCATCCATCAGTGATAGATAGATAGACAGATAGTAGATAGATATGTTTACAGTTGTGCTTGAAAATTAGTGAACCCATAGAGGTTTACCATTGAAGACAATGATAAAGTTGTCTCACCGTACTGGCCATAACATAAATGATATTGCACGAATCATTGAACCAATGCCTGTATTATACCATTGAGGTGTCCCACTACATGTACCAGCCTGGCCATTGGATTTGTATCAGGGGTCCTTGCGCTAGATAGGGGTTATAATTGTGCAAAAGTAAGTGCACCCTCTTCTCCTATCTTTTAACATTATGCTTAGGGTGCACTTACTTTTGCACAATTATAACCCCTATCTAGCACAAGAACCCCTGATACAAATCCAATGGCCAGGCTGATACATGTTGTGGGAAACCTCAATGGTATAATACAGTCATTGGTTCAATGATTCGTACAATATCATTTATGGTATGGCCAGTATGGTGAAACAACTTTATCATTGTCTTCAATGGTAAATCTCTATGGGTTCACTAATTTTCAAGCACAACTGTAAGTGCAGCCCTCTACACTCTGTCTCAAAAGTTCATTCACCTCACTACCTCTTATAATTTTGCTAATAACTTCAAGACTGGAAGTCTCAATAAGATGATGTCATCACAGGTTGATCATTAAACTTCTGGTCACCAGATAAAAGTAATTTGAAATTGTTTGGATGATTTTAACTGTCATTTTTGCATTGATGAACAGACGATGTTCATGACGAAATAGGCTCCAGGTGGACTAGCTATAATTTTGTGGTCTCCACTTTGTATTTTAAGTTTAGGCAGTAGGAATTGTTTCAAAATCTCAGTGATTGATACCCAGACCTTGTTAAACAGTGCAGAATATATATTTTTTAAACTCCAGCAGCTCAAAGATGTCTGGAACCAATTCAAATGGGCATGTTTATGGCACCTTCAAATGATGCTGCAAAACTGGAAAATGGCTTCATGAAGTAAAGTCATCAAGAATGACACCAAAGTCAAATTAATCGCTGTATCTCTTCCAAACTTTTGAAACGAATGAGTAAGGACAGAGTGGATCGCTCTCAGGTTGAATTATTAATTTGCATTCCTAATAAATAATATAATTTCCAGCTTAATTGATTTTCATGAATTCGCAAAGAAAAACATGTGTTTCTATGGCTGTAAAATGCCATATTTTAAGTGGAAATGACTGAAAACCAAGGAAATGCGTGGCAAAGAGTCTCTTTTATCATTCCCTGATAGGAAAATACCAAAAAAGATTTTTCTACCAACTATCCACTATTCAGACAGAGTACTCCATGCAGGGTGGTTAACATGCGTCAGCTGAGCAGTGAGAGGTATGGTCTCAATAATTCTAATACAACAGTCACAAGTACAAATAAATGTATGGATCTCATTAGCAAGTATATTTCCGATAATGAAATGGTCTCACAATAAACAAACATGAAGAAACCTGGAAGAAACCCCAGATGGGGTCATGCAGTGGAATTGCCCTGAATGAAATGTGTTGCTCAAGCGAATTGTAATTCTGCAGCACAAATAATTTTTTGAGGGAATTTTTAAAACTCAAATATGAAGGCAAAATATCTTGGAAAGTCATATGACTTAATTTCAAATCAAAATCATTGACAGTTTTTAAATGAGATGCATTTTTGTAGCCCGACTCTCACTCTCCAAAAGCAACTGATTTTTAGAGGCTCATACAGACTGGCCGACTTCATACCTCAAAATTTCAAAATCGTGGTAAATTTAAAGGAAAAACATTATAAGATAGTCTTTGGTATTCAAAATTAATCCTTGATATGCAAAAAGAATGGAATTTTTGCCATTCTTTCAATTGAAAAAAGAGCAAAGTATGAGGTGAACAAACTTTTGAGACACAGTGTAAGCCCAGTTTGGTGCTGACGAGGGTTGATTGATGAGTTGGGAGAGAGAGCGGGAGTCCTCAACATGTTATACATAAACCCCATGTGAGGGATCTTTTACTTGCCCAGCACAGACACCGATACAAGGACCGCTAATTTTATTCTCATGAATGACATTCAGCTGGGATTTTGCTTATGAAGGTTCACTGAAAATTTCTGGTTCCCCACCCGTAGTTCGGACCAATGCAAGACCTTCAGCGGAGCAGGCAGTGATCATCTATAGCTTTTTGAAAAAAAGTAATCACTATAAAAACGAGCCCCTTAAGCTTTCAATTAGTCATCTTGAAGGCTTGGATTAAGACAGGTGGAACCAATCTGCTTAAAAAATGCCACGTCAATTTGAGGCATCCATGTGTTCCCATCAGTCTGCATGACTGGGTGAGTTGTCTGTTGCCGCTACAAGAATCATTTACATTGAATCTTTGGTTACAGTAGACGAACTTCAAGGGCTGACATCTGGCTGTTTTCAGAGTGTCAATGATGTCATTGAAGGTGTTGCTCCAATCTTCACCATTGAAACAGGTGGTTTTTTCACCAACTCATAGGTAACTTAGTGATTATATATGTAACCAGTGATATGTATCACTGCTATGCTGAACATAGGAGAGATGGCATTTAAGTCAGAAGCAGGGATGTTGATGCATCATATATTGTGCACACTTGGCAATGTCTCTTTGAGATTTTGCACATTTGCTTCCGACCAATTTATAACAATTATCCTAACAGCTTTGAGTCTAAAACATATATACATGAATATTATATATAATATATATATATACTTTTTTCTGGTGGTAGTTTTTATAACTATGCAATCTATCTTGCTAATGTCTCTTTTGTGTAAGATCAGCAACAATCATTCTAATCCTGCATGTTTTACTCATTATTACAGTTCTGTAAAACTGTTAAATTTTTGGTCCTCCAAAGTACTTGCAAGCTCAAACTCAGAAGTCATGCTGAGACTATTACTCACACACGTGACAATAACATGGTATGTAAAGACTCTGAGTCTCAGACACATTTATGGGTAATGGAAAGCATTGGCATTAACATGGCAGGTACAGGGAATGACATCATTAATAGCCTGAAAGAGCAGTGAATGCAAGCATTACTATTTCGTCTACTGTAACAAGTCGAAAAGAAGTAAGGCTGAAGTTCGAGTTACTTGAAAGTCGAAACATTTAATAAATTTGTTCACAGAGCATAGTAATGCACTATGCCTTTAGTTATTACTGTGGCCTGAATGCCTATTGTGTGCTGTCCCAGGTCATCCAGTTGACTTGGACACTTACATTCTGCCTTATAAAGTGCGTTCCAATGTACCCTGTGTTCAGTGTCCCAATGAGCCAGATATGACTTTTACACTAAAATGCCAATTTATCAGGCACCAGTGAGTGTGTCTACCAGGATCACAATTCATAATTGTTCGTTACAATGTTTGAAATTCATACAAGCATTGAGAAAGCCTCATTGTTCATGGTTTGTCCAGAGAATGGTTTGAATTTACTTTAGTAGTAGGAAAACAAACTTTTCGTCACCATACTTCTACATGTGGCTGTAATTTGTCAATAAAACGATAGAAACATCAGGACATGAAATTACAAGATATGATGGCACTACTATATCATATGCCCTGCCAGGAACCAAGAAAACCCCACCACCCCATAGTGCCCCGTGTCCCAATGTGCCTCGGTTCCCCCTAATAATGGCAGTTGAAGCTGTTGCAGACTTCCATAGCTCCAGATTCAGCTACTATGCCCCTATGATGTTGAAATCATGTCCAAGTAAATAGTAAAAAATTGTCAATGTGATAAAACATCTCATTTAATTGTGATCAATTAAAAACATAGTTCATCTCTGATTTGGTTCCAGGTAATCGTTCAATGTAAGTAGCATACTCTTGTTATCTGTGTTGAAATATCACGAATACTCTTCATCTTTTTGAACATGGTTGAATACGAACACTTACCAAAGGGGATGGGGGAAAGAGGAAGCATTGGTTTAGTAATGATTGGAGTTAAAAGCATTAGAGTGACCCGAATTCTGAAGAGCATTACAAACAACATCTGGAAATGTGTGAGGCCTCGTTAAGTCAATTAATGAACCTCGCTTTGAATTTGCACATCTCGCCAAGTCACAATTAGGTAGTGTGAGGCGAGATCTTGCCCTGCGTCATAAGATAGTAGGACTAGCACAGGCTTGGAAGGTGGGTTGATGTAGCTGGTTTTTGTCTGTCATCCATTGACTTAGTAAGTAAGTAAGTATTTATTGACCATAATTTGAACATATATACAGTGATATTTACATTTTCTATTTACAACAACACAAATTTATGGCAGGCTGACGCCAATGCAGGCGTATTTGCCTTTATCAACTTCGCAATTATTTACAATAAAATTATAATGTATTTTAAAAAAACCAGACTTCAGGGATTTAACTTGACAGACTAAGGTGTGTGTCTAGTTTTTAAAAATTAGCCAATTTTTACATTTTGGAACAGAGAGTAACTTATAGGCCTGTGTATAATATATGCATGTATGTTTCTGTAACCATCTGCTTCTCTCTCAACCTGGAGTTGTTCTGATTACCGGCTTACAAGCACAATTGCCACGTCTTATAAAAATGTGATTGTAAAATTTTGTGCAAATCTACTTGTATATTGTAAACTGACAGTTTCATTGATAATTATAGTGGTAACTTTCCAGATTTTATTCGTGTGATTTCAAGGGTTGCTGATGAAATGGTCAAATGTTTTGCTGTATTACCCGTCAAAGGATACAATTACTGCGATAGCAATTTTGATGTATCTGATTGTTTCATGATAACTCATATGTAGCTACAGTGGAACGGGTGATATTTTGCAATTGCCGCAATGCTAAACATCTTCCACCAAACTGCTTGTATAGAAGGATGAATTCTCTTCCGATGAGAGGAAAACATTTTGGGTCATAAAGGCTGATATTTGAGGCAAGTGGGATAACTATGGCTGCCAATTTGCTTTGCTGTACTTGGAGTGGGTCAAAGTTTTGATAAGTAAGTGCAGGCCTGGATTATCGATTAGGCTGAGTAGGCTAAAGCCTAGGGCCTCACTCCTCAGGGGGGCCTCATATTTGGAGACAGAAAAAGAATTTTCCCTAATTTGATAATATTAAGTAAAAAATAAATTGAGAAAAATGAAGAAGACAAGTTGTGCTAAAATGCATATTTAGGGGCCCCAAACTAAGGCCTTTAATCACGGATCATGTAGCTTAGAAATACCTGTTTAAAGGGTGTCTCATATGAAGCTCCTCTGGACTCAATTGTACAATTACCCTTGCGGATATTTGGCTGAAAAATCATAAAAAATTTGCAAGACAATCTCAGAAATTCCATGACCATTATCAAAGAAATATGGAAATGGCCCAAGAAATTTCAACATGTGCAAATTGTTACGATTTCTGCCAAAATTCATGCCATAGGCCTTATGAGACTTTACAATTTAATTGTAGAAAAAAGATCTTCAATTACTGTAAACATTTCCACGACAATTGCCGAAATTTCTATGACTGTCTTGGAAATATTTGGGCAACTATTGGATGAAAATGTGCTATTATCTCTGAATAAATGTAAAATTTCCTTTTTTTTAGATTTTAGTACATTTTTCGCAATTTTTCACCACTATTGCACCTATTTTCATGATAAATATTTTGACGTTTATTGTAGATATTTTCATGATTATTGCAAAAATGCACAATGTTTCACCCAAATGTTTGCAATTAGATAAATTGTACAGTAGACAATAGAGGAGCTGTATATCGCTTGAAATGAGACAAGGGAAATGTATATCAAATCAAGTAGAACAGGGTCAAATTCAGTAGAGACAGAGACTGATTTCTTTCTGGTTCATAAATAGGGCAATTAACTTAAGTTTGTACGAAAACTTTACGATCAAGCGATCCTTTTAGTGGCTTTTATGACAATTTTTAAATACACATTTTGAAAAGCCCACAAACAGAAAGTGGCAATCACAGGGAAAATGTTGTGGTGATTGGCGGTCTCAGGTCAGGACCAGCATGGGGCCTCACACTGAGGGCCTCCTACTGCCTTAATCCGACCCTGAGTAAGTGAAACACAAGCCAAATGGGAGGGGTGGTTCACTTACTTACCAAAGACTTTGACCCATACCTAACTCCGAGTACAGAACAGACAATTGGCAGCCATTTGTATCCCGCATGACCTAAAATGTTTCCTCTCATCAGATGAGAATTCATGCTTCTACAAGCAGTTTGGTGGAAGATGTGTAGCATTGCAGCAATGACAAGATAATATTCACCTGTTTCACTAACTTGCAGGCGGCATTGTATGCATGTATCTATGCATGGACATATGCATCTATACAGTGTATGTATTCACGTATCTATGTATCCATGTATCTATCTACGTATCTATCTATGTATCTATCTGTCTTCAATTTCGATAAAGACTGTCATAATCACACATCTGATGAACTGCAAGAAAAGCAGAGACCTCCAACTCATATATTACAGCCTCGTCAGAAATTGCATGACGAAGGGATCGCTTCCTGGCGTTTTTATTGCTGCTTTCAGAGTTTCATGTTTCCATCTCATTTCTCTGCCAGGCACCAATCGCCTATCTGTACTGAAGGAACCTGACTCATAATTACATAACCTGCCATAATGTGCCACCCATAATGACATAACATACTGCAATGGTGTCGTAATGTCATTTCATAATGCCATATCCGTAATGGAACCTTAGTGGTGATGAAGTCGTGCTGAGATGATATTTCCAGCAATTTAGTCTGTCTGTGCCCCAGCTGCAGTACTTCCCAACTGATAATATTCATCAAAGAGGTTTTAAAAGCTTTTTACCCTCGGCAATGTATACATTCCGACGGGTATTGTAGTTACTTTTGGAAAATTTGTCCGAACGGCGGGCGGGGGGGGGTGGGTGTCCGGATAACGGGCGTCCAACTTGTGTATTAGGCTGTACTCCAAAACTATGACATGTATATTTTTCATTTTTGGTACATTATTGTATCTTTTATCCTAGGTGTGCCTTTTAGGGGTCTAATCTACATGGCATTAATACTTTTCTCGCAATTATCGAAAAATGTGAAAAAATTTTTTTGTGTGTATTGGACAGTGTGCTAAAACTATGGCATGTATAGTTATCATTTTTTGTAAATTATTGTATCTTGTACCCTAGTTGTCCCTTTTAGGGGTCCACATGACATTATAACTTTTCTCACAATAACTGAAAACTGTAAAAATATAATTTTTTCTATTTCCGGAGTAGAACTCAAAACCTGCTATACTTATGTCACTGAAATTTGCATATAGTGTGCATTAAATACCTAGATATGGCTTTGTGGGGTCTAAATGCTCTGAGAAAAAAGGGGCTGACTAAAATTCACAAAACTGTGTAAAATTACTATTTTTTCAAAACTATGTGATTCAGTCAATTTTGCGTTTACATCTGTGAAATTTTCCTGTTAGGTGTCTAAATTAAAGATTTTTAAACATCTCAACTCAGTTGGAATGTTGATTCTATAAATTTTGTAGGAAAAGCAAAAAACTACAAAATATATGGATTTATGCAATTTCCCGACATCTTTGTCTAAAACGCCAAGATGATAATGGTTGGATTATTAACATTTACAGCATATTATAGTTAACATACTATGAAAGAATATTTACTTTTTTACCACTCTTCATCAAATATTATCGATTGTAAATATATAATTTGGACCTTGACAGCAGTAAGCATATTAAGAAACATGCATTTGCTTGTTTAAAAATATTGACAAGAAATCTTGAACTCCCAATTATAACTGTATGGCTTAAATGTAACCTCAGTGATGCCTCCTTTTATTTAGATTTTTGCATGAAAATTAAATATGAACAAATTAGACAGATTAGCTAAGACATTAGGCCACTGAATACAGGGTTATTAAAGAATTTGCTTGGCATGTTACAGAACCCTAGTTTTGCATATTTCATTATGTAATTTCTCATCTTAAGATATTATTGGATAAATGTGTCTTTTAATTAATTTCAAAACTCACCCAAATGATATTTTAGCATTTTGAAGGGAACAGATTTCTCCTTTGGTTAGGGGGTACAGTATACATAAGATTGTGTTAGAGGTATTGTCTGCCCTGCTGATCCTCTCCCATGACCAAAGTCAAGAGGGTGGCTGCAATCAGTAACACAACACACTCTGCTCAACCTTCAAACAAAATTTTGTTTTCTTGTTTCTTACAAATCTGTTCAAACTGCATTGATTCCACCTTACTTTTTATATTTTGAATATAAAATTAAATTTTCCAATTTGATTCACAAAGCTGGGCTTTCTGAGTAAATATCCAAGCTACGCTTCTCTTTAAGACATCAGATTATGCAATGCTCCTCCCACGGCAGTGAAGTGTCATGGTAGTGACAGTGTCAGTGCTTACCTGCTAATCTGTCAAATTATAAATGTAACTAGAAATGCTTTGGCAAATTGCACCATTCGTCCAGCTAGCCTTCTATTCTGGGCCTTCTTTCTTTTCTTGCACACATAGATCTGTATTTTAGTCACTTTTCCCTTCCGTCTCATAACATTTTCTGCCCCAAGCCATCCTTCCATCGAAGCCTGAACAATATTCCTGATTGCTTTGACATTAATTTTGTTTCCCTTTGCATTTCAGTGCGCCCAGCTGTACCAGTCAGGCTCGGGCTTGCAGGGCACCATGTACGGGATGCTGCTGGAGTCAGTCCAGCATTTCATCGCCAATCAACACGGAGAAGAAAGTTGGAGCAGTATTCTGGACAAAGCTGGTGCAAAGAATACCATGTTCACAACACATCGCAGATACAAGGTGCGGTATTGTTTGAGATATTATGTGGTTTAAACAGTGTTAAATGGAGGTTCCCCATAAATATTATGGTTCCATAAAAGAAACCTATAGGTATACCAAAAGATTTGCAAATATTGGCCGTCTGTGTAAGGTCTGTGGAGTTCCTTGTCACTACATAGACTATATATCAATAAGCCCATGAATACCAGTAGATAGATAGCAAGGACAAGGTGAGTGGGCAAAATCCATGTGGCTGTTATATAATCCTTCCAGAAAGTAGCCTACATAGAATGCACTGCGGGCCAACACTGCATCATACTCCATACCACCACTATGCCCCAACAGTGTGAGGTCACATACCAATTGTGCTAGATTTGTCAAATTCTACGTACTTTCTGGAAGGATAGTAATATGTTTAGAATACATTATCAAAAATTGATGATCACCACATCATATCAAACGGGAATTTAAATGCTTTCTTATACGTGTACATGTAAATGTGCAGAAGAAGCCTTTTTCTGTTGCCATGGGACCATGGCTACAAACAAAATTGTCTTGGGGAAAAGTAAAGAGGGAATGGGGAAGAGTCTGAGCTGGTTCGACTTGCACTAATTTGCAGAAAACTACTCTTGACATGTTGAAGAATCAAGATCCGTCAAAGTTTGTTGGGTCCGTCTAGCCATTTCTAGTAGCATTCTCAAGTTAACTCTTCACTCCGAGAAGCAGTAAATACTTTTCATCACAAGAGTGTCTTTTTTTTAAGTTGCTCCATGCCCTACCATGTAAGGAAAACCATCCTTTGTAGTGCATGCACACATGTCTGACTATCATACATGAGAACAGAGAATAGGTTTTTAAAGCCTTGAAAACCTATTTCATCAATTCTTCAAAAAAGTATATCAAAAGTAATCAAAATCGCTTATTTATGCAACCACAATTATTGTAACTTCAACATGTAAGCTACATACAGTCATGTGGTTAGTACATATACTATTTAAAGTATTGTAAATTCACAAATATGGTTGTATAATACCACATATCTACCGTATTTGACAGGATTTGAACAAGGGGCTGAAGTTGGTTACACCACCATGCTGAAGTAAGGCACCATGTGGCTGAAGTTAGGTACATTGACACTTTAGTCTTTGGAGCAAATTTGAAATGCCTTATAAGGCATATAGGCCTAATTGATTTTCTACAATATAGTAATGAAGAGAGGAGATGGCTGAAGTTAGGTCCATAGCTACATGTTATTCCCATGAATAGACAGAAATTAAAAGCAATCAAAAACCAAAGTAGGCCGAAGTTACGTCAACTTTCTGGAAGGATAATAATTTGGCTGGCCATCCAAAAGAAGTGCACATGTCGCATATGGACCAAAATTTAACATTGCTTAAAATTTAAAATGCAGTTATTGAATTTGGCATGTCTATCCAACCCGGGTATTCAACATGGTCAATAAATTTGTGAGGCCTTGGGCTGAGAAGGTTTCTGACTGTTACACTAGCTGCTTGCGCAGTCTGGAAGTAACACTACCCTGCTTCTAAGTCCATCTCTACCTGAACCAGACATTTCAGCTGCAGAGAGGTATGTGGTTTATGAAACCTGCAGAAGTGACAATTTCAAATTTTGCTCAAAACAAGAATTGCACACAGGGTCCGATTAAGGTAGCAAAGGTTCCTGTCAGGACCATGCAGAAGTTGCATTAAAACTGAACCTGAAGGTTATCCTTTGAATCTTTTTTTGCATTCCAATAGGTCTGTCTCCATTTGTAGTTCCGAATTTATGTACAGGTGGTGTCTCCAAGCAATAGGAGCTCTGATGGAATCCCCTTTGCCTTTCAACAAGGTGATTGGTGTTGTTGACCAAGCCAAGGAGTCTAACTTAATGAGTGTGTTTGTTGAATGTTTGATTGTTTGGGTCAGCTACTCTGTATTGATTATGTTCTCAAAACAACAGTTCAACAGAAAAGTGTGTTGTTATCATACAGATTGGGGTAATTGTAACTTGTTAACAACCAGATTATTATTAACGGTTGGTCACAGGAATTCACTTACTTTGCAAACAAACCAGATAATATGTCATTTGGTAGGCTCCCCCAAGAAAAAAATAGCCCTCCCCCTTATTGTAGTGCCACCTACTGATAATACCTGTCGTAATCCCCATATGGAGACAGACCTATTGTTCGACACTTCTGCGCTAGACTTTGCCAAGTGCTGGTGCTCATGACCACACAGACACACCAAAGCTGACTAGTCCCCTGAATCTACTGCTGTACTAAATGTTGCACTTCTTCAAGGAAATTGCCCAGATGTCCCACCTTCCTTTACAACCAAAGTCAAAAGGACTGCTTCAAGTGAACTTGAGTGGCTGAGGATCTTGAAATATTTGATGTGCTTATGACAGGTTGGGAGACCTTTTAATTGGCTGTGAAATACCAATGTCATGCTACAGCATAATACAGTATAGCCTACGTACACAGTGTCCCTCAACCAATGGCATTCAATCATTTATGTACGTATCTAACTGAAGCAAATCAGTCCTCTTGACGTTTGCTGTAAAAGATCTACTGTTGAAGGAGATGAGCACCATGCGCTGCCGAGGGCAGGATGACTGGCAATGATTGAAATGCCTGTTATCGATGGCCCAACCTTATTATGCTTTGACTGCTGAACTGTCCATACAAAATCTTCCCAGCCATTCGCTTGCTTGGGGTTGAGTAGGCCTACTGAAACAAGCTCCTGACAAATGACATGTGGGCCACCCGTGGCAGTTGTGCTCAAGGGCTAATAATAAACTTAAAACTTGTAGTATTTCTACTCTGCTTAAAAAAGACTTGAGATTTCTTTAGAGGTTTTTTGAAGCAGAAACAAAACCCAGAATAAGCAATTTTTTATGCCCTGTTTAAGTTGTTAAGTAACCAAGAGCTGAAAGAAATTTACGAAACTAATTATTGTTTGTAAACCAGCACGGATTCCAACATTCAGCCCATGGAATTTCAAGCAATGACGTCATGGGTCAATTAGAATCATTAATTGGATATAAAAAATAATTAAACCACACCTGGACTATGTTTACCTTATGGATTACACACTGATATATATATATATATAGTTTGACTTTGGGATGGGGGTTATAAAATGATAATTCGGAGATGAAATTCATCTTCTCCCAAATCAACCATCTAGAAATCTTCTTTGTAACTCGCAGATCACTGCTTTTCTATTTCATTCTGTTAAAATTACTGATATGAAGCTGTCAAATAAAAGTTTATTTATATATCTGTAAGTAATTCAATGGGCGGGATACAATGTTCTCATTAATCAAATATTTGGACCAAGTATATATGCTTAACTGTTTGTCAAATGTCAAATAGTAACAGGCCTACTAGGGGGTCCTACATCAAATGGAAAATAATAAAAGTGTAAAATTTGGTGATGGTATCCCTAACTTTTTTCCTTTGACCATGTGGAAGAAGTGTGCAAAATTTCAGCCAAATTGATTAATATTTAGAGGTGGCTCATCAAAGTTGAAGTTTTGCTATATTTCGCATTAAAACGCCTGTATCTGAATAGTGAAAATTGTGCTAAATCATATTTTCCATTCATTTCAGGTCTATAAGGGAAACATTTTAGGGAGGGTCCCTTAAGAGGTACTAAGTTAAGGGAATCCTTAGCTTAGTACCACTTAAGGGACCCTCCCTAAAATGTTTAGTCCTTTCGGGAAAAATCCCTGTTAAGGCACTAACCAACTGAGGAAAAAGCACCATAACACTTGTTTGTATATCTTCTTCTCCATGTTTAAAAAAAGGTGATGTGTCACTTATATCATTAAAATGGTTATGTCAATTGTCATAATGACGTGTATTGGGCGAAGATTTGGCAAAATAAGGACACCTATATAAATTTATTAATAAATATTAAAATTTAATGGAAAGGTTGTGGGATCATTGAGTCA
Source organism: Platynereis dumerilii (assembly GCA_026936325.1). Classification (NCBI taxonomy): domain Eukaryota; kingdom Metazoa; phylum Annelida; class Polychaeta; order Phyllodocida; family Nereididae; genus Platynereis; species Platynereis dumerilii. The sequence goes on along the minus strand of JAPTHN010000019.1, from coordinate 6,387,437 downwards.
TGCCATGTACTACTTTCAATAAATTTTTATAATCCAGCATGAGAAAGATGTTCAGAACATCATACTATCAAAAGTCACAGCAGCTTTCTATAACACAGTACATAGAATCCTTCTGTTGTCTAGCAAATTTACTAAATTATCTCCTCTGATTGGATCCCATACTGTCTTCTCAATTTCTGTCCAAGTGCTATTTGACACATGCTACAGAAACTTTTAAAAAAGAAGTGAGGGTAGCAATTCCATCTTTCTCAACAACATGTTCCACATTCAATATACAAGTATGCAAATGACCTATTACAGCGAAACACTTTGATATAGAATTAAAGTGGACTGTGGCACTTCGTGACTCATGATAGCCGATGAAGTGTCATCTTCTCTACTTTCAACATGGGAAACAAAGAGGCTGCTCGATTAGTCATGATCAAGAGTAAGCCATTTGACTTCTCGTAACAAATTTTAGAGTGAAAATCAGATGCATAATCCTTTCGTTTGGCTGTCAACAACAAGTGGGATAAGTCTCCTTCAATCAAATTAACATTGAAAGTATTGGGTTTGATCATGACAAATCATGACAAATCATGACATCAGCATGACGACACACGAAGTGCCATTTTCACAGTGCCACAGTCCACTTTAAATCTATATCAAAGTGTTTCGGTGTAATAATTCTTAGGCGAGATCTTGGATGACTGACTAAGTTTATGTGCCAACACTGCCACGTAATTCATGCGCCCTTTTGGAAATTAGAGATACCCTAGAAAAAATTGTGTTGGTTATGAAAGGATCCCTCCTCAAAAGTTATTAAGTTCTTATAAAATTAAAGTTAGTTCTTTGATAATAGAACACAGTAAGTAAAGTCATCTTTCTCGAACAGGTATCCCTGCAAAAGATAAACAGCCTCAAACATTGTACTGTAACTGACAATAGCAGGGGAAAAAATGCTGTTGGATTAAGAAAACCCCTTTCACAACTGATTGGTCTTACTAATTTTATAAGGTGTCAAACAACTCAAATTGTATTGGGTAAACTAATCATGTTAATGATCACATCTGAAGCTTCCGGGATTGTGAAACTTCCAAGACTAGATTATCTTACGGGACTATTTATAATACAACAATTACCAACCAAATGGATGGGATTTACATTATTAATCATGCTAGACTATGATAATTTATTGAAAGTATTATGGCATGACTCAGTCATGATCCCACCACCTTTCCAATAAATTTTAATATTTATTAATAAATCTATATAGGTGTCCCAATTTTGCTAAATTTTCCCCCAGTACACATCATTATGACAATTGACATAACCGTTTTAATGATATAAGTTACAAATCACTTTTTTTTTAAATGTGGAGAGTAAGATATACATGTACAAACAAGTGTTATGTGGCTTTTTCCTTAGTTGGTTAGTGCCTTAATAGACCTCAAATGAAAGGAAAATATAATTCTACACAATTTTCACTATTCAGATATAGACGTTTTAATGCAAAATATAGCAAAACTTCAACCTTGATGAGCCACCTCTAAATATTGATCAAAATGGCTGAAATTTTGCACACCTCTTCCATCCATGCGACCAGTCAAAGGAAAAAAAAGTTAGGGAGTACAAATCAATTAAATTAAGACAATTTATTTTTTACCACCCTAAGGTCTACATTTTGCAAATGCCAGACATTATTTAAATTTCATAAAATATTGACAAAACATTTGAATAATTTTGACAGTTTTCACCCTTTTCTCTAATTCACAGGACACATTGATGGTGGACCTTGCCGAGGTGTGTTCTTCTGTCCTGCATGAAGGGACTTCATCTTTCTATATGCATTACTTTGGAAAATGTTTTGTTGAATACTTCACACACTATGGATACGACAAAATACTCAGGGTATCTGGCAGGTTTGTTGATACATGTATGTCACACAGAGGAAAACTTGATTCTCAGAGCGTGATATGCATGGCCGTTCTTTATAAATTTTGACTCAAAGACACACTTAGTGTAGGGACTCTTTGAAGTTCTTTTAGATGCTATAATATTATGCCTTTGTGTATAACGGAAGCCGAATGGGTTTTAAAGCTATTTCGGTCATTCTCAAATTTCGGGACAATTTACAGTCAGACCAAGAATTATTCAAACGCTTGCTGTTTTGTTATTTTCTTAAGGAATTACCAAGTAAACCAATGAAACATGCAATCGAAAACATCCTTGGCATTGCATATAACCTGCACAAAACAAATTTATTGCAAATTGGCAAGAAATGTGATTAAAAAATCTACTTTTGTTAACTCAATGCATCAAAAATTATTCAGACACTTTAACAATGTTGTAGAAAGTGAACTATTTACTATTATTTGTTTGTATTTATATCAAAATGATGTTCAAAAACTACCCAGGGACCATTATGAATGCATAGAATGACAAGTGTGACCACCAATTGAGAAAATTAGAATAATATTGGAGATAAAACGTTGCATCCAGTTTATCACATTTTCATGCACTCTTTACCCTTAAACATGCCTTGTATTGATTCTTATTGCTTTAGTTTACCTTCAAATTGTATTCTTAAAGCTTTGAGTCACAATATGAAACACTGGAGGTTGCATACTAAGTTCAGTGCACTTTTGTATTTATTTGTCCAATTTTACCAAAACAAAAACATGTCCATGTGGCACCAAAATCTAACAAATTTTCGGCGAGCAAGATTCATTATCTATTTCAAGCTATATTCCATGCTTGGTCCGAACAGCAACTCAATGAGGCACTTTGAACTTCATTTGGGAAGGGGGCAAAAATGTGGTTCTTCTGCCTCAATGCTATTCCAATGCTATTCCAATGGAGATTGCTCCATGAAAGCACACTATAGTTTTAGTATGGCATATCATTTGTGAACAACTGGCGTAAATGGGAAATCCTGTATACGCAATAGAGTGAACAACCTTAGGAAGGCCATGCAACTTTATTTTAAGTGATGTGATGGATTGCAGTGGCTCAGTGGACAAGGATTCATAAAGCAGTTGGAGCCAAAAACTAAAGGAAAATACCAAAGTGCATAACATTTTTCAAGTAAGCCTGTATTTCAACTTTATTTTGATAGAACAGTTAACAATTGTCATTTTATGATTTTCTGGAATATTTCCAATTGATATCTAACAAATTTCAGCCACATTAGTCAAGAAAATGTGATAAACTGAATCAGATGTTTATCTCACATATTCATCAACATTTTCTTAACTGATGATCACACCTGTCATCCAATGTGGCCACAATAATCACTTGGTAGTTTATTGGCAATAGTTGGGATAAATATTAGTAAATAGTTAACTTTTTACATTTTTGTAAAAGTGTCTGAATAATTTCTGGTTCTATATATGGACAGAAGTAACTATTTTCATCCGATTTTGTGACAGTTTACAATAGATTTGTATTGGACAGGTTTCACTTAATACCAAAGATGATTTTGAGTGCATGTTTCATTGCTTACTTTGCAATTCCTTCAAAATAATAACAAAACAGCAAGCGTCTGAATAATTCTTGGTCTGACTGTACATCACTCCAGTGCCATGATATAGATTTGAATGCAATTTTATATCTGTAATTTCCCTCTGCATTTGTTATGAATGTTATTACAACCACTGTATCTGGAATAAAACGTAATTTATTAAACCTTTTTTCGGTTACTTATGTTCAATCACCCATGCCAAATGAATGGTATTTCCGTGTCAGTAAAAGGGATATAGCGAAATGGAGTGTCAATTTTTCTCCTAATACTCCAATATTTTTAAAGTTTCTTTGCATGATTGACGAGAATAAAGGTTTCGATTAATATCACATTTACTTTTTTGGTGTCATTTTACTTGATTTATTTGATGTAAAACACAATGTCATTTCACTATTTTACATGTCTAATTGTTTTGACTGGTTTATATATAATAGTGTGCAATCATCAGATTGTATCTCTCTTTGTATTTAGAGAAAAGCCGAAAATCATTCCAGGCTGTTACCATCCGCTTAGTTATCACATCATGTGCATAGTGGCGTCCCTATGGGGGGCACGGGGGGGGCACGTGGGTCCCTATGGGGGGCATGGGGGGCACGTACCTCCCCATATTGGACCTGAACCCCCCAGGTGCCCCCCATATGAACTTTCCAACTCTGGCTAAAATATACAGTTAGTATAGTGGGTGCCCCCCCAGAGAATTGCGTGCCCCCCCAGGTGCCCCCCCCACTCTAGACCCCCCAGTTATGCCACTGTATGTGCACAAAATATATGTTTGAATAAAAAAAATTGATTGATAAGCAATTAAGTGCTTCTGAAAAGAATACTTATATCAATATAGCCTGTGAAAAGCTGTTTCAAACAATGAATAAAGGAAAATTTTTGAACCTTCGAAAATTTCTTTGTAGATATTACAGAGATTTCTTGCACGGCATAGACAACCTCCATGAAACAATGCGCTTCAGTTTCCCGAAGATGTTGAGTCCTTCATTCTACGTGGAGAACGAGGACTCCCAGGGCTGCATCCTGCACTACCATTCCAAGAGGCGTGGCTTCACCCACTACGTGATAGGTCAGCTGCAGCAGTGCGCTAACATGTTTTACCATCAGGTGAGACCTTTATACTATTACTTTAGTCGCATCACAAAAGCATGGTTGCAAAAACTGATGGCCAAGGTGTATACTCAACCACTACCGAATCAATGCGTATGATTTCTGCTGTAAAAATGTATTTGCTTTATTTCATAATTACATGAATTGCAGGCTTGCAGCTAAACAGAGTCATGTAAGATTGCAATTAGTGAAATTTTAAATATGGGAGCTATAGTCATTGCCCAATTGATATTTCATGGCACAAGGGATCGAAATAGGCCATGTTATTTGGGGGATCTCTCAGTTGCAAGGCCCGAAGGGTTAAAGCCCTTGTAGCCGGGAGTCTGCGGGCCGCCAGCGGGCCGATGAGTTTCAGATGCTCTAAAAATGAATTCTGGGCATTTTAAGGGCATGTTTTGTCTCAGAAAAATTATTTTTGAAAAGTCTATTGCTGCATGATGTATATAAATCACATGAGGTTCATGCTTATTCCTCTATACACATTCAGTATTTGGACAGATTTTCCCATGCAGGACTCCCCCTGGGTCTTTCTGAAAAATATATTTGAGGGGGTCACAAGAGCATTTTAGGGGGTCAAAACCCCCTTAACACCCCCCTCCCTTATTTTGACCAGTGCATGGCACCGCTTAGGCAAACAGGGCCAGTCAAAATCTATAGGAAAGCTTCAATTTACAGATAATTTGTCTTTGGTCTTTGATCGTTGGGCTATGGGCAGTGAATTGAAATGTTTTCTGCTATGCTGGATTTGCAGGAGGTGGAAGTCAGTGTTTTGGCAGAGGAGTTTGGAGAGAAAGGCCTTCACGTTACATACCGTCTTAATTTCGACAACTCAGCCTTCACCTTTCTCAACCTTAGAAGAAGATCCCCTGCAATAAAGACATATCCCACTTTTTCTGCTAAGACTTTTTTCAAGGTAAGATAGCAAACAAAAAATAGGAAATTTGGCATCCTCCAATAACATGCATCTGTGGAAGTTTTATCAATCAACCACCTTAGTAGTTTATAATTGTATCTTGGTCTAGATTGTTCAGATGGTGTTGCTGTGTTCAAATGAAGCCTTTATCTGAATTTTGCAGAAATTGTCTGAAAAAAAAGTCATTTTTTCAAAATGACTCTAGAGAAACTGCTCAACTAAGGAACGTGATTTTTTAAAATAAATCTGCTTGAGCAGGTAACCTTACAGTATGTTGAACTGTATTTTCTTCCCACCAGGTCTTTCCTTTCTGCATTGTATTTGACAACAAGATGACAATCAACCGTGCTGGGAGGACTCTGTTGGAACTTTTGAAACGCAATGATCTCATTGGTCAGAACATCGCAAAGTGTTTCTCACTAAGGCGACCTCTCGTGGAATTTACTTGGGATAATGTGAGTTATGTTCTAGCAGTAAGGAAGATAGCTATTATATAGTCACCGACTCACCATAGAAAATTTTAAGGTCACTTGTTTAAGGCAGTTTTCTAAAATTCATTCAATGAGATATACTGCTAATATTCGCAGAATGACATCACTCACATACAACAACAGCAATGCAGGTTGTTTATCACCCTTTTATTAATTTTTCATGACAGGTACTGAAGTTACAAAACGTCATCTTTGAGCTGCGTTCGTCCTTTGCCATCCACGTCAATTGCAGTTTGGTGGAGGGGAAGTCGTGTGACTGTTGCCAACACCGGGGCGGCCGCAAGAGAGCTCTCCTCCTCAAGGGACAAATGAGATTCATGAGTGACTTCCAGGGAGTCGCATTTCTTTGTAATCCACTGTGAGCCATTAATTTTGTGATGATTATCTTCATTATGTAGTATAACGAGATATATTGTTTTGAATCAAGGGGAATCAATTCCTTTACAGTAGACGAAAAGAGTGCCTGCAGAAAAGCTGTTTGTGGCCATCAGTGACCTCACAACAAGCCCTATCAAACACATGGAAATAAGCTGCCAACTTGTCATTGAGAAACATGTGACCTCATTGATACTCAGTTGGTCAATCATTTTGATAGCATTGCAGGTATAGGCTATGACCTCATACAGTGTAGATATAGAGAATAACATGGAATGGACTGGGCTATGAGGAACATCTCTGTCCATTTAAGTATTAAAGCACTAATTTTTTTGTCTATGCAAAGTAAGACCATTGCTCAAAATTATAGACTAGGGATATTTATGATAAGGACCTTATTTTTCAAAATTGCATAGAAATACAATATCAATGTTATGAAGTCAACCATCCATCAGTTAATGAAATGAATGAGTTGTTTATTTATGTCACTTTCAGAATCAACAGCCTGGAAGACCTGAGGGAAACGGGGCTCTACGTGAATGATCTCAACATGTACGACAGCAGTCGACACATCGTCATTGCCGGATACCAGCATGCTTCCAGTTTGGAGTTTTCTATTGAAAAAGTTAATATCTGCCTACCATTTAATATATGCAATGAGAATAGTTGATCACCTGATGTATTTTATGTTGACGGTCAATAAACCTGAACAAAGGTAAAGAAATTGACAAACCTTGATAAACAGCCATGTTGCTGGAAAATGGCTTTTGGTTGTATTTCAGCAAATGGAGAAGACTCAGCAGATTGCAGACAACTTGAGGAGAATAGACGAGTGGAAGCTGAACAGCGAGAGTATTCTTTATTCCATGATCCCCAGGACCATCGCCGACAGGCTGAGGAGAGGGGAGGACCCAATTAGCACCTGTGAGGTAACTTTCTGCAGTGTTTTCTTGATTACTAACACCACTCAATCCAGCCTAGTATTGACTTTTGTGGGTATTTTTAGACTTATTTTCACCTGTGTTCCATTCCAATTGAAAAAGTATCCTAAACTTAATAATTTACAGATCCTTAACTTAATAATTTACAGATGGGCAGCTCAGACTATTACTAACTATAAAATTGCAATGGAAAATTTGTTCTGGCCCAGTTCCCACTGGGCATGCCCTGGTTTACTGATCATGTGCTGAACAAAAAGGCCGCTTTGTGAGCATTCACTGTGACTGTAGAAAACTGTCATAATCCCCACAGAGTTATTTGATTAATCTGCAAACTTGCGACTACAAATTTAAACTTCAATGGACCTTGCAATAAACAAAATGTGACATATAGTTGTTCTGGAAGCCCATTGGCTTCCAGGCTATGATGTGGAACTTGCATGGGTTTTCCCAGACCCAATTTTTACTCTGACACTGCGTTGAAACTGTGTGTGATGCTCAGTTGAGGTGGATCCACATTGTGATATGAAGTTATGCAACTGAATTTTTGACACCACATTCTTGGGATAAAGTACAAACTTGAAAAACAAATAGCCATGAAAACAATAATAACATTATGTAGCTCTCATGTGGATCAAATTTTACCATGATTGATCAGTTTTCATTATATTACTGAGATAGGTCTGCGTTATGTATGATCAGGTCTGGCTGTCTTCTTTTACGCGATTCATGATAGCAATCTCATCTGTCAGATAAAGAGTGAAAAAGTTGGCTACATTTCATGAATTATTGTATAACATTATAAAGTTTGTAGAGATATCACAATAGATGGTGTTCACTATAATTGAGACACTGAAACTGCACAATAATCGCATGTGACAAATTTTCCTTATCATTATCGGCCTGTCGATGATCTTACCTGATGGCCAACTGTTGTCGACCTTTCAAATTGCCACTGTGGATCTACTTCATATGGAAAAGGCCTTCTCAGTCTCTTGATCACGACTGAAATAAGCCTTTGTTCATGACCCATCATCTTCTAAAATTTAACACAAATTTCACATTAAAACAGTCCTCGCTTTCTCCATAGATGATGAAACTGCTGCAATGGAATTCTGAAAGAGGGAAATTTAGCTGTTCCATTGTGACATGTACAGTTCTGCCCAAAAGTTTACATACCTCTCAGAAAAATGACCGATTTCTCTATTTCCAGGGCAATTTTAACAACAATAGGCAAATCATACATCAAATACAGTGCACTGCATGTGGCTTGACACTTCTGAACCATTAAAAATCCAATAGCAATGAGTTCAATGATAGTACCACTTAATTGAATTTTATGACAGTTTCAAAAGTTTACATACCCTCCTGTACTATCACATATTTTCCCGCTTAGGATCAAGAGCATCTTACAGGATTTGACCACAATGTGTCAAAAGTACTCAGGTTACATCAACAGGGATTTGAATCCATTCTGCATCACAGTATTTCTGCAACTCCACCTTCGTTGTTGATCTCGGTTGGGGCACGGTCTGTCTCGGATCAACCCATAATTTGTCGATAATATTCCAGTCTGGACGGTGTTAAACAACTTCAGAAGCTTCTCTCAACTGTACTGAAAAAATATTTGGACAGGACTGGTGGAAGGTTTTGGTTTGTTGTCATGTCGCTACGACTTGTTTATCCCGCTCCTAACTTTCGCTTTGAGTCATGTCAGTTCCCTTCCAAAATTTTTTGGAAATCAGAGATATTAAACAATTCTTCAGTCTTGACAATGTCTCTGGTGCTATTTGAACTGAAACAGCTGCAAAGCAATGAAAGCGCACCACCCTGGTTCAATTTGGCAATGGTCTTCTTGTTACCATAATTCTGAATGAACTCCTGCAAACACATTGCATGGGATTGCAAGGGATTTTAATGATATAACACCTCAGCTAAGTCTAATCCATCCAAAAAACATTTCGGCAGATGGCTTGGGACTAACTAAACTGCTTCTGGTGTATTGCATCCAAGTTTGTCTCATAATCACCTGCGCTATGTTTGGACGATCCGAGACAGACTGTGTCCCAGCCGAGACCTACATTGAAGGTGGAGCTACAGAAATTCTGTGACGCAGAATGGATTAAAATCACTGCTGATGTAGTCTGAATACTTTTGAAACATTGTGGTGAAATCCTGTAAGCTGTTCTTGATCCTAAGCGGGAGAATATGTGATAGTACAGGAGGGTATGTAAATTTCCCTGGAAATAGAGAAATCGGTCATTTTTCAGAGGGGTATGTAAACTTTTGGGCAGGACTGTATCTGGTTTCCTTCACTCTCACTGTGCTCCTGCTGAACTTACTGCGGCTCCGTTTACTTGAGTGATGAATGACGAAGCCAACACAGCCAGAAAACAGAACAGGTTTATTAGGAGGCAGTCTGGCTTTATAATACCATATCAGATCAAATATCTAGAATGTATGGCGATGTCCTGATCCCCAACCTGCAGTAAATATCAATAAATGTGTTGTCATAAGACTCGTAACACACAATAGCAATTCGAGGATACAACCCCCTGGGTTGGTGGTATTGTCATACACACTTTTAGCATTGCTGATATTATGCAATGATAATGTAAAAACATACTAGTACTTCAATTGGCCTTTCTTATCTGTATACATGTGGCATGTGATTGTCCATCAGAATCATTTCAGCAAAGTAGAAACATAGCAGGGCTGAAGGCACATCTAAGGGACCGTTCAGAATTTATGACTGAGGGGGGGGGGGTGGGAGTTTTGCCAGAACTTCCCATCAAAAATTGATACCCCCCCTTGAGATTCATGCGGATTTTTAGTACCCCACCCCTAGGTTTCATGCATATTTTTAGTACCCCCCCTCAACATATAAACGAATACACACATATTTACTGTTATACATGGTCATGCGTACAGATTCGCTCCATTCCGGACTTTTGCACATAAAAAAGCGTGGATAAAGTTATTTTATATGCGGGTTTTATAAAAAATTTTCGTTGTTAAAATTTCTTATCCCCCCTTGGGAGTGTTGTCAAAAATTAATACCCCCCTTGAAACATGTGTGAAAAGTTAGTACTCCCTCGGGCGAAACTAGCAACCCCCCCCTGTCATAAATTCTGAACGGTCCCTAATGCAAGAAGAAGACCTGTCTTCAAAATGGCAACAGAGTCAGGAAAATAATACACAATTATGGAATTCTGTTGAGGTCAATATCAGGTTTTACGCAGGGGTGGATTGGCTGCATTTTGGGCCCCATTGCAAAATAAGTCGATGGGCCCCTATGTTCCTACCAGCAGCGTTATTTCCAAAAGTTAAATAATTTGGTAAATTATTATTGGGCTAGGGGCCCAAAAGTGAGCAGATCTTATCCTAATTAGTCAATGTAAATTCATCCCACAAAGGAAAACTGGATGATTTAGTTTTGTTTCTTGGCTTTTTTCTTGAAATTTTATTTTTTGGTTAACTTACACTCCTGGGCAAAAAAAATGGACCACCCTTGAATTCCACTTCATTTCATTAGGCTTTGATTTTAACACGATATACACATCGAAAAAGCTTCATTTCTGGTCAGTTAATCAACAGAAGCATTGTCTTAGCACTAAATTGCTTTTCCTCTTGACTTTTTGAGCGGAACAGTTTTTTTTTGGCTGCACTTCTTGACAACTTTGTGCACTGGAAAATATGCATATTTTCCCATTGCTGTTTCAATGATTTTCAAAGCACATTTGTGTAACCAAATTTGTGTCATCCTAGATCAACATCAATAGGACCCAAAAAGTTCACAACTTGAATGACATCCTTATTTTGTCCCAGCCAGAACATAGTTGATATATTGTTGCACTGCAAATACTAATGGTCACCTTCGCTGCGTGCACATTAGCTTTTCATCCTGGAACGGCATATTTTGTAAGTTTCTGCAGGAAAAAGCTTCTAAATGGCCGACAGAAGGCCCTGATACATTCTTTTTACATACTTAGAAGCTTAGATGATTTTTGATACCTCAGAAGACTGCATGACAAGGCTCGCAACACCATCATTCCTAGGGTGATTGGCCCCCCTGAGTGGATGGGCCCGTTGCAGCTGCCACTCTGCCACATAGGCCAGTCCGCCCCTGGTTTTACGGACCTGACTGGTGATATTCACCGAGGCCGAAAAGCATCAAAAAGCTGTTGCTAAGAAGACTGAATTCTTTTTGTGTTGTATTGTGAGAAACATCTTTTAAATGTCTCGTCATAAACGGGTTACAACTGGACTCTCAAAAAATATTTTACTTTTTAGGAATCTGGAACTAATGACCGCAATGATACATATGTGAAATAATTTTTTCCTAAAAACAACAGCTGATAGATGGAAAAAAATGGACTTGCGTCTACAGCGGTGTTTACATTTTGAAATCAGACACTGGTGCAGTGAACATTACCACCTTGATTCGCTATCTGCATGGGACACCATTCCAGCTGTCCATGTTGCTCCTATTTTTTTAAGTTGTCGTTTTCTATTGTTTGATGTGTCTGTTCTATTTATTGACGCCATCCCCCTTTTCTTTTTATTGTTTCAGTCTTTTGAAGAGGTGACCGTCATGTTTACTTACCTGATTGGCTTCTCAGAGAGCTGTGCCAAGATGTCCGCCCAGCAGTTGGTCAACAGCATCAACAGCATCTTCATCTGCTTCGACTCCATCGTCAATGAGCATGAGGTCCTCAAGGTAAATACAAGCTCTGTTCATAGAGGGATGGATGAATAGATTTAGGATTTACGCCTTTTTCGTGCTATTCTGCGTCTTGTTTTGCGCGTTAGCTTGACTGCTCCAGAATATCTCTCCATCAATGATTATTATGCTCCAATTTTGGTGTTTACCCTCGGCCATGTTCACATGATGAATTCCCTATATA